>VSWD01000001.1:11265300-11865300 GCA_033119305.1 Pinctada imbricata | reverse complement strand
CTTTGTAACGATAAATGATTATTTTGGCGGCCTTTGTGCTCCTTACTTGCAATTAACACCGAGGGCAAACTGCCCTTGTCAAAGGTAGATAATTGTGGGGTACGCGCCCAATCTCTTTATCCATTTTGATCTTCCGTGTAAAATCCTGTTGTATACATTATATACATGTGACCTTTTACACCTGTGTCGTTTCCATGGCAACACAGTTAAAGCCGATATACGCATGTACCTTCAATATTTCAAAACTTGAAGTACTGTGCTCTTTGTACACAGTGACCAAACTATTTGGGAATTATCAATCTCGGACGTACATACGAAGAACGGACAAGGTCAATGTCGAATGGCGACCGCAAAGAAGACAAGAATTAAGGATTCCGCACCCTAATAGAGTACTTCCGGTTAAAATTTATGCCCATTTTCATAATTTCCCGACGAAAGCCGATGATTTAATAATCGGGAAATAGTAGATCATTGTTTGAGAAGTGCAATCCTCCAGTTTAGCTAGAAAAGTATGTTTAGCATTCTTTTTGAAGATATTGACAATTCTTATTTCTGGTGATTTATTATTGAAAATGCATTAGGGGTGGAATACCTTAAGATACGGAATATTGTTACCACCCCCCCCCCCCCCCCACTACCACCACCGGTCGCTCTCTAGATGGACCATATGATGTTCCATTCTCATATTGGGAAAAAAATTATCTTCAAGGGGCAATCAGTGGCGGATCCAGCGCCCCCTTTGCCGGGGGTCAGGGGGCGAATTTTGCCGATTTTTACTGAAAATGGGCCAAATTATACCTGTTTTTGGAAAATTTTGGGTCAGTGCCGGGGGGGGGCGGACGCCCCCTTCGCACCCCTCTGAATCCGCCACTGGCAATATTTTAACATTTTGTAAAAGTAGGTCGAGAAAAACTGACGATGCACTGTTTAACTTGATCTGCAACTACATAACACCAAGCATTCAAGGTTGCAGATCCAGGAAAATCCGTCAAATAATATTCTTCGAAAGGGCAGTAATTTCTGTAAAAGTAGGTCAGTAGCAACCACAGTTAAAGTTCCTCAACAAATTGCATCCAAATACCTGTATAATTGACGGAGAAAAGTTGGGGGGGGGGAACTATTTTCATCAATGGACAATTATACTCCTTAGATGTAACTGCTGCAAATTTATCCGTCCTTAATGATGTTATTCAATTTGAAAACGTTTAACATCTTTAACCTCTTGTGGTTTCGTCGTATGGGAGGGGGGAGGGGGTAAAAGTTTTAATGGCGCGAGATTCTTTTATGTCTGCCCCAAAGAACACACAATTCAAAATGTGTCTTACTGGTCTCGGGACGTCCGTTGCAAACTCAGAATCTGTCCTTGCTCGTGACGTGTGAGGCAGTTTTGACTTAGTACAAGATTATACGACAAGAAGCTGTGCTCAATAATGGAGAGAATGCTGATCGATATACGTGTATTTTTATACTATACGGTGTTCACCTACTCTACATGTATATATATATAGGTAAATATAAAAAACAATATAAATATTAATTCTCTGCAAAAATTCAATTTTTATTCATTAGATGGTAATTCTGCTGTTAAGGATCAAATGTTTATTAATTAGTGAGAATATGGACCCACGAGGAGTGATGCTTTTTCAATAAGTGATTCAAAAATATTTCATCCAAGTTAGACTAAATACGAAAAAAAAACAAAAAAACAAAACAAAAAAAACAAAAACAAAAACAAAAACAAAAAAAAAAACAAAACAAAAAACAAAACAAAAAAAAAACAGGAAGAGCCATTTGCATGACCTGATATGGTATTGGCAACGAGTTCGCTTCAGTCAGCGCGACTCGGTGATTTTTTGTGTTTTTCTATCGATATACATGTCGAATAAAGTTGACTCTGAATAACTTCGTCTTGCGTATGAATGGTCGTCTCTTGAAAGACAAATAATCTTGTTTATAAATACAACGTATTGTTTCGCGATTCCAGCGGGTAGGAGGGTTATATGAAGGCGATCCGGATATTTATCATCACACGAAGCACTATATGTAATTGTCTCAGATTTTGCAACAAATCCTCAGTAGTTGGAACTCGATTTTCTTAGAAGAATGTCCAAATCTTTACCCTGTTCTGTTTAGCTCATTTGTATCCTATTAATTTATTGCAAAATTCGATTTTGAAAATCTACGCGTTTTTTTTTTTCTTTAAGTGTGAAAATAGCAAATTTAATTGCATGTCATATATATGTGCACGTACGTATGTATATGTACTTAAATGCACGTACATTTGTATATGACTTAAAATGACCGTGATTGGCGTGAAATAATGTCATTATACATTCCATCCCATGTTTTATTATGTACTATCACGGTCTCTCAAGGTCCATCACAAAGTATAGGTCCCTTGATATATGATATAGTCAACTTGTACCCGGTCTATTTAAAGCTATTTTCTCAATTGTACCAAAGTATGATTGTAAAAACAAACTCTTTAAAGCTCCAAACTCATTTCAGACAATAGAAAAATATTTGTAAAACATTGGACCTAAAGGGCATTCATGAGGATGAATTTTTGACTCGGCTGTGACAAATATTTGCAATTCAATATCACGAGCTTTTTATAGTTTTTCATGACCATGCAAATTAAGCGTGAATTATTCCAAGCTCTGAGCTACAAACTCTATTGAAAAGAGGATGAGAAAATATAGAAAGACGTTTTTCAATCGAGAACAAACGATGCGCGCAAAATTGGCTCAACTACGAGTACAATGTAACTACATGTATATGTATATTCCTCTGTACTCGTTGAATAAAGTGTTGTTGAATGCTCTCCGTTTTTGGTTTACAGTACTAAGAGAAAACAAGATATACAATAGCAATAATTCAAAAACAAAAGTCGTATCGATGTACATTTTTATTGATTTCCACCCCCCCCCCCCCAAAAAAAAACAAACAAAAAAAAAAAAACCAAAAAAAAAAAAAAAAAACCAAAAAACAAACAAACTAGAACTTCAAATATAGGTAAGGACCATGTTGCATTTCATGTATGTACATGATAACTTTCGTCTTAATGAGACATCTTGTGATCATCTCTCGATCTTGACATGAGCAGATCCAGATGTTTTTTTTTCTTTTCCGAAAAGGGAGGGAGAGGAGCGCACAAGTTCAATTATAGAGAACATGGGGATTAATTCAATAGAATATAAAATCAAAACGATCGATGCACGAGCAAAATAAAGAAAAAAAAGCGTTTAATTGACAGATTTCACCCCTCTTGTAGTTCAGCGCCTGAATAACCATGTGCATTACAAGCAAATAAATGTCAAAAATCATACACCCTGTTTATCAGGTATATGAAGTAGAATTTCCTCGCTGCATTATAAATGACAATTTAGCTTATGTAAAATGCAGACAATAAAACAGAAGCAACAGCGATCGTTTAACTGATAAAAACAGGTTTACAACCTTTAACTTTGCTCCTAGCTACATATTATTTATGACAGACACAGGACGAGCTCTTAAACGCTTTTATTTTACACAGGAAAATGAATTTTTATAGCAATTAATATACCCAGCGGGCGGGCAGGACCTTTTTCTTATTATGCGTTGACAAGACCGTACCACGCTGGATTATCGAACCAGTTCCTTTCAGGCATTTTTTGCGATAGTCAGCTAAAAGATTACACAGTGCATTTCTAGATTATTGACTTAAGAGCTATGAGGACAATGTGCTAGTTGTGGGAATTTTTAGATTTAATAAGGTAGGAATTGTATGATGTATAAATAGCAACAAAAATCTAGATTGTCGCTTGGATGGAACCGATAAAAAATTAAGACGAATTTCACATTACCGCAGTTGACTTGTATTTTACACATTGACAACATTTGACGTAACCTTTAGTTGTGACGGTGTGTCTTGGAGCGTCTAAAATGCAAGTCTAACGGTAATACGAAGAAAGTTCTGCATCCTAGTTGCATTTAAGCGCGGATCCAATGGGGTGTTTAGTTAAGAAAGGAGGGATTATTAATCCCCATGCTCCGATCTGTCCAGAGAAGAAAAGGGTGGGGGTATTAGTCGATCGAGGTATACATCCCTCTTTACTTTTTCAAATATGTTTATATTTGGGGATGTTCAAATAAAATACTCGCACCTTAAATTAAAGGTCAGAAAGAAAGGAAGGGACTCGACGATATATTGCATCCACAGTAAATCCCAGTACTAAGTACCATGCGGCATTGCCGATATTCTCTTTTGTTTCACCCTCCGGTAACCCGAGTCCTACGAGTATATATAGCAAAGATAAGGCTTCATTTTCAAAGATCGATTAAAATTGATAAAGCCTAAATGTAAAAAGAACAATCGATAGTTTTTAAAACTGAACTCTTTCAAGGACAGTTATGGACTATGTAAACATAAATGAATGTAAGTCCACACCTAGAAGTTATATGAAAATTTGATTGTTTGTACCTGAGTCTGAGAGACATTTATCAATATCGTTAAATACAGTGATAAAACACTAATAACAATCGTTACTCAACCCCTATACTTCCAGTGAGTAATCGGAGGGCGCAGAGAGCTACCTTTAATAATACGGTGACGTCACATCATTGGAGCGAGAGGTCAGCAGTGTAACGCATTAGCCGGTGTGTTCAAATATAGACTAATTCTAGAGAAGTTAAACATGGAATTTAACATTGGAACAGCATTTGTGTCTTTTATAATTTTGATCTCAGGTAAGTGCAGAAGTTTTGTAATATTCTGAATTGTGTAATCAATCAACCAATGATTAGAAATCGATTAAAAATGTCGTACCCGGCTTTGAGACATCCCGGTGTACGACGCCATTGGATTTTGGCGGTCCGCCGATATAAATAGGTCAAGTTCTTATTTCGAAAGTAGATTTACATTTGAAAAGAAAACCATATTTCGTTATTAATTATTTATGAGGGACAGTCTAGACTTACATCATGTGAAGCAGCAATTTTGTAACGCTGTAATACATTTAATTTCAAAATGTACATTTTTGTGTCGCACGTGGGCGATTTTCCCAGGTAGACGCGATCTACCTGTGCGGATTTAAAACTCATACCTGTGTGTGTTTCCCTGTGCATAAAAGGTGTTACATATGCACTCGCTTGTTATGTAAAATGGTTATTTTATGATCTAAATTATAGTTTTCCTTAAACTCGAAATTTTATTTTTGGAAGGGGGGGGGGGGCAGGTTATATTTTACTGATTCTGCGAAGGTAAACGCGAAGTATCGTCCCAAAATACAGCATAAATTGTCGGTGTGATTATGGAATAAAAGGCAAAAAATAAGATCCTGAATTAATCAATGAATAATGAAGCGATATCTAGGATTATTGATCAACTTCTATCCAGAGAATGTTGTTTCTGGGAAAGTGTACTGTATTCAGGGACTAGGGTCGATAAAGTTGCGTAATATTAGAGTCACCTAGGTCTCTGATAAATCCTTTCTGAGTAATCGGTTTTCATCTACCAGCATTTTAAGACAGCATTCAATTACAATTCCATATATACAAATGCAGGAAGCTTCGAAAAAAAGCAAATCTGCTTATACTAATTCGTCTCCCTATTATCATTGCACTAAATACATGTTTGAAAGATGGTCATACATTTTTTTGTAAGTACAATATAATGTTTTTTAAAGGTAGAGTATTGAGTAAGATAAAAATCAAAGAGTGAACATCAAGTAATCACTGACAATAGGGATGACAAATTATTTTATAATATAATACTATAGTATAACTTCTAACATGTCTTATAGGGTATGAATAAAAATAGACACATGATAGAATGCAATTGTATAGTATAGTTAGAATACGAAATACTAGACATGCTAGAAGGAAAATACAAATGTCGCAAAATGTAATTTATCTAAAATGCTTAAATTTACATTCTTGAATTTCTTGAGAATCACAGATGATTCAGAGAAACATAATTGAGATGTTTTATTTTATGTCTAGAAAAGTTTAAACCTTGGGCTGGAGAAAAAATTGCTTTCAAAATGTTCGTGCACCTGAGAAAATAAGTAACTTACAAGTGCTTTTGTTGAGCGTAGGTTTTGGCAAGTTGAGTGTATCTAAAGTTGAAACAAATGTGGTGGAGATGTAAAATTCACTTTCTATGTTTTCATAAATGCAACCACTTGAACATGTTTGAACTTCAGAATGAAATAATTAATGACCAATATTTGAAGATGTTTATGTGTGCAACGAATACCAGATTCTCATTATAATGCTATAATGAAGGTCTAAATTGTTGAGATTCAAGACTAAGAGAGGGTACTTTAAAGCTATTGTAAAGAGTTCAGTTTCAAGGAAAGGATGAATCTCAGTATGTAAATTACCAGGGGTGGATCCAGAAAGTTTTGGTAAGAGTAACCCAACTAAAGTGTGAATTGAAGTTTGATGTTTTCAGGGATTTGAGGCAAAAAAGGAGTTTTAAAGAAAATTTTCATTATGGAAGGGTTTGCATGTTTACTGAGTGGGAGGGTGTACGTACCGTGGGAGGGTGTACGTACCCAAACATAGGATCCCTACTTTGATATATACAGTATGTGTATGCATGCCTGAGGGGGTGGACATGGTGAAAGGGAGGGGGAGGGAGGAGGGAAGGAGGGGGAGGAAAGGGTGGAAGGGAGGAGAGGAAGAAGGGAGGAGGTAAATGGGCAGGAGGGGGGAGGTACCCCCTATTCACCCCCTCCCCCACCCCTCATGCCTCCCTCCTTTCCCAATCATTATTTGTGTCATTTTGACCAAATTCTATCATATTGAAATAATCAAATTGAAAATTATAAAGTTAAAAATTCATCCCTTTCACTTCACTCTTAAATTATTAGATTTATGGGCAATATTGCTCACAGCACTTTCTAATTATATTTCTAGCTGTTGACCCTATAAATGTCCCCCTAAAATGCATCACAGTCTGATTGTAATGTCAACCCCCTTAGGGCACCTCTCTAACAAATGTGAAATATTGTCCTGACTCCCATGTTAGTATACAGCATCTGTAGGAATATTAATCTTTCTATGTACCTTCAGATTTACCTGGTCATATTTACATATTGTGTGAAGGTCAAGGTCATAACTCATTCTTCTCTATCAACAAAATTTTGACAGATTACAATGTTTTACTTATTTATAGTTCATATGTAGTCATTGCAGACATTGCAATGTGTGGTTTGTTGGAGTTTTTGTTACATTCATATATTAAGTTGCCAGAGAGTCTATGACATTTCAACTTGAAATTCCAGATAAAAGGTTGGGACCAACTGGGCCAGATTAGTGGGGGACTCTGGGGAGGGGGGGGGTGGACTCCAACACATGATGATCAGATAACTATGTAAAAAAATTGAAAAAATCAGCTTATTGGGAAAACGTTTCAAAAGGAAGTGGTTGCATGGGGGGGGGGGGGGGGGGGAGGGGGGGGGGGGAGGTCCAGATCCTGTCCCCCTCCTGTCAGGATCTGTCTGTGTATGATGTTGGAAATGAAAATATGTCCAAGTACATGTTTTTTGCTCTGAGCAAGACTTGTACATGCACACACAAGGAAACAAGTTCATACAGAGGGCACCCATTATATAAATCTATAATGTTAAATGTCTGTAGGGTCAATATTGCCCTTATAAAACACCCTCTAGTAAAACATGTAAATTAAGTCCTGGTTTTACTTTAATCTGGAAGTCTTATTAAGAGTTAAAATAATGAAAGCAAGAGGACATGCAGATCTTTCAATATGCATCCTAATTCCCAAGTAATTACCGGTAATATGATTAAGCTGTGTGTACAAAAATAATTCAGTTTGAAGTTGCATGCATTTCAAATTCACCATGCATTCAAAATTCAAATAAGATGAGGCCACCAATAAATAAATATCAAAATCCCACGCATACATAACAAAAACTAACCTACTAAGGACATTATGGATCTGTACTGGGGGGGGGGGGGGGGGGGAGGGGGGAAGGCTATGGAATTTGCTGCAATTTTTCCCTTTTGCTTTTTCTCAAAATCATAGACAGGGCCCAACTGAACAGGTTGGACCTTCGGTAAATTTTGAAATTTCTAGATTCGCCAATGATGCCCATGGATCTTTGAGCAATCTTTCATCGCACCCTAAACATGAGTAAACACTGCATGTTATGATTTCTGCCATGATTTTAATGATTTTGATGAAAGATCTGGATATTGTCACGTCAAATACATGATGTATAGTATAATATAGTCGAGATCCTCCGCCAAACTGCAGCTCCATTCTCCCGCAATTTCCAGCGAAAGTTGCTACAGCTTATTCACGTTAATCACTACAAATAACAAATTAATGAGCAGAAAGTCATAAAAAAGCCCAGGAAAAGAGCTACCACACGTTGCTTGCTCAGCCGATTCGCATAAACCAATCATCAACGAGCGTCTGAATCAATTAAACTCCTGTAATTCATTTATAATCAATTAGAGCGCATAATATTTTTTGTAACCCTTTTGTGTTTTTCCTAGCAAATTTGAATGAAATTTGAAGCATTGCTTTCGTCAGCCAAGGGAAGCTACTGGGATGTTATTAATTTACATTTAGCAGATGGCCTTTGCTTTCACTCCCGACTCGCTGATCTAGCCAGATTCTGTATTATGAACCCGGAAGGGGGGCTTATTGTTCCCACTTGACGTGATGGATGCCCAAGCAAGGATCTAACGTGGAAGGGGGGGGGGGGGGGTTAGACAATGGTGTATATAGGGAGGGTTTTGATCCTCCTGGTGGAACAAATTGCAAATTATGCTATTGATCGATAGAGTGATTTTACTTGGATGCAATCCATTTACGACTAGACCCAACTGTGTCCTAGGAAAGAAAGGGGGGGGGGGTGGATTCTAACTTCTACCAAAACTGCTGGATCCGTGATTCATATTCATGCCTCTTACAGCGGAAAATTCTGCAGTTTTGTCAAGTTTTAAATTCTTCTCCAAAAGATTTTCTTTTCAAAGAACCTTTATGATGCTGTTCAAACATAGCAAAAGACCCCTTGCAAATTAACGCAACAGAAACAATAGCATCCTTGCTAGACTTGCTATCTTTTAAAACTCACGGACCAGTTTGCATTGTATTGGAACATAGAGTATTTGGTCACCTGCCCGGTCGTCCCATAGTGGATGTGCGTTTGATGTTTGAGTTTTTGAATGCCCGGAGCGTGGGATTGAGACTGTTTGTTCCCCTGACCCTCTGTTTGTTTTGGCGTTCATTCTCCCATGTTAAATATCGAGTCAGTCAATAGAGTTAATGGAATGTGGTCTGTCGCAGTTATAATTCTATAAATCCCCTAGAGGTCATGAAATTTGGTATGTGTGTGTATGTAACGGTCGTCAGACGTGGCGTGTATATGTATCTATATAACAAATGGTCCAGGTGCGCTAATGGAGTTTTTCTCTCTTTGCATTCATCTTCATTAAGGTCAGAAGTAATAAAGTTACAAAGACAGGTGCCCCTGACGAACGTTATAACCGTTAAAAACCGAATTAATATAAGGTATAAGTACGAAAAATCTATCAACATTTTAGACTGTTCGGATAATTAATACACATACGAAGGAAGAAAGAATAAATAAGGTGGGGGACGGACAGACGGACGGACCCTTAGTCCTTACACCGCCCCTCCCTTTCGCGCTTTAGAGTGTCAGCAGTACTAGCAATGAATCGTTTCTTGAAATTGGAATCTTCATAGGCCTAGGATTCCTACCTGGATAACTCGGTTGGTTTTGTCGCACACGCCAGTATTCATGTCATGAGTTCATGATCAGAGCTATCCATAATATGTATGTACATACATTGTACAGTGCATTCACCGACTAATAATCCCCTCCAAGACTTAATTATTAACTATAAATCGATAAGGATGTTGTCATCTGACCATTTCTATTACATAAGTGTCATCTAGATTTCACGTTGATGTATTAATTCTATAAAGACCGTGTCACTGTTCTCTATGTAGGAACAATGACCTTCTGGAGTCTTAATGGTATGACAATCCAGGATTTCCATTTCTTTGGGGACTGAGGCAAGCAATTCAGCGTATTTACTGATGTATTCATTATTCAAATGTCTAAATAGCACAGCAATCCTGCTGTCAGATTATTCTAAAATTCATGATCAAGACGGGTCCTCGACTATAGGATTTACTGTAGTTCTTGATGCATCAACATGTTTTGAACGAAGAAGGAAGCCAAATTTCTGGGGAAAAATCAATCTGGCACCGCACGTACGCTTATTGTAAGAGAGCCACCCTCGGACTTAAATAGTATTTGAATGGCTCTGTCGTCATATCTATGTGGACTGGACCCATATGATATCCCTGTGGGTGGGATACAGACTGAATCATTTGTATCTCACAGATCGAACCCTTTGGATAGTCAATGTCAGAAAAATCGTAATAAAATTAAAAGGCCGAAGTTGCAACCGGTACGTGTAGTAGAATAGCAGTATATCTCTAATTCTATATACTAGTATCTAGTAAATGTTTGCCGCAAAAGGGAGGAAACTCTATTGATTTGCATGCTATTTGTGATTGTCAAGGTCGTGAGACGGAAGGTCAAGGTCATGAGACGGATGGTCAAGGCCACAGCTCTAAATTTATAAAGTTTCCCACTCTCGTTCCGCGCTTGCTTTTAATGAATATTGCAAATAATGCAGGCATATTGAAAAAAAAATCCCTCTATATTACAAAAAGCAGAATACTATTGATCAACTTTTTTTTCTCCGGAAACATAATTGGAACCGATAAAATGGTTTAAATCGGCCATCGTATACGGCTTTTCACAGCTTGCTATCATCAGCATCCCGCTATCATGCTCCTTTCCTAGAATCTCAATCATGCTTGACAGGGAACTGTGGTTTTACATAATTTCTCTGATAGCTTCTATTATGGAGATATTGATATATTCTGTCTATACTCAGTCATAGCTATCTGACTCCCTTCCTGACCAATGCTCTATACCGCAAAGGAACCCAATCATGTAATCGATACTGCTCCTTAAGCTGGGTTGTTGTTCATGCTCTCTAGGAATGACGGATTTGTACTTTAGATAATTCGTACTTTTGATATTTCGTGCTGACAGACATTATTTCAGCCCACTTTGTCATGTTTATCACACAGCCATAATGTCGGATGTCCTCGTTAGATGGGGGTAGATTGACAAGATTCTGAGTTGCAAACCATGGTTATTTTAAGCATCAAGATGTATCCACACACAGGCCGTGGGCATATTCAATAATGTGAGTGTTTGATTAGGTATCAATTTTAACATTGGGACATTCGAACACTCGCAACAATTTCGACTCCAAAGTACATTAGATCGATATTACCTGTCGTTCTTTGGTGATTTTCAGTTAGAATTGAAATTTGTCGACGTTTGGATATCTTCGGGATTGCATGATTAACTAGTTGTTCTTTGCCGGGTTATCCTCGGGATTGCTTGATTAACTTGTCGTTCTTTGGTTATCCTCGGGATTTTTTGTTTAACTAGTCGTTCTTTGGTTATCCTCGAGATTGCTTGATTAACTCGTCGTTCTTTGGTTATCCTCGGGATTGCTTGTTTAATTGTCGTCCTTTGGTTATCCTCGGGATTGCTTGTTTAACTTATTGTTCTTTGGTTATCCTCGATATTGCTTGATTATGTCATCCTCGGAAATGCTTGATTAACTTGTTGTTTTATGGTAGTCTTCGATTTGGCCAGTCGTACTTTGGTGATTAAACTTTTCGTACTTTGATGGCCCGTCGGGATTGGTCGAGTCCGTCAGTCCGTCTATTAACCATATTTCTTGTTATCATAGTTTACCATCAGGGATCCTGTTTACTTAATGAAAATTATTATATATAAGTCTGGTAAAGCATTCGTAAAGGAAATAAACAAAGTGTTATAATGTACGTGTAGGAGTCGACATTTGACTTACGTGGATAAAGTGCTTCCGTGTATTAACGATGGAAGTATTCTATAAAAGAACCAAAGCTGTCTTGGGGAGAATGAAATAGGACTTAGTTGATTCTATTTTACAAATGATTGTATCCTTCAGTTGACACTGCATCAGAAATTCACTTTTAAAAATGTACCGCTCTGTCCGGTGTCTATCTGTCCAACCGTACGTCCGCCCGTCCGACCGTCTGGTACTTTAAGTCATGATTGCTGTACATTTTTCTTTCTTGAAATTTGCAGCGGTTTCCAAACATGACGAGGCCCAATACCCAGTGAAGGTCACCTTCGAAAAGGTCAAGGTCACATATTAAAGGTCAAGTATGGGACTCGCGAGTCGACATACATTGTACCTATCCTTGGTGGTAAATAATGAATGTAAAGCAGAAATCACGGACAGGTGAAGGTCACATATTAAGGGTCAAGCATGGGACTCGCGAGTCGACGACACATTGTACCTATCCTTGTTGGGAAATAATGAATGAAAAAGCAGAAATCACGGACAGGTGAAGGTCACATATTAAGGGTCAAGCGTGGGACATACACTGTACTTAATTTTGGAAATAATGAATTTAAATCACAACAGACTATGACCCCACCCCTTTTCCCTCTAAAATCATCTAGACTCGTGCATCATGTTGTTATTGTACAAGTGTCAGTTTATCAACGTTCATGATTTGTCCACATATTTGTGTAGCATTTAGCCGACATATGGACGGTCTAAATGATGATTAAGTACTAAGGCATAGCATTCCTATCCAATTCTGACGTAACTAACATGGAAATCAAGCCAAAATTCTCATATTGTACTGCATGTCGTGTTATCTTGGTTATCGTTTATATATATAGTGCAAAATCAGCGTGCTATAGTAGAATAAGCTATCGAATTTCGTAACAATTTCCTGTGGTCGAAACTGCATTTAAACTTGCTTTCTATTTGTGACATGACACTTCTGCTGGTAGAAGGGCGTTATAACTTAGAAATTGGTGTCATCTGATTTCTTAATTGAGGAAAAGTGAAAAATGGGGGGAAAATGTTAAGAGAAAGAGCGGGGGCTTTATTAAGTCATTTCTATGTCCTATTACACGTAACTGGAAAGTGAAAATTGGAAAAAAGGAAGAAAATTAAAAAAAAAAAAAAAAAAGAAGAGAAAGGCAGGAAGGGGGGGGGGGGAGGGGGTGTTGTTCTGCTTTTTGACGGATCACGCTTTGTGTCATACTTGACCACTAAATACCCCAAGGTCTAGCTATGTATAGGTAATAAACAACTTCTATCATCGAGTGTCAGGTGGTCACTAATTGACACGAGGGTCATCGACTTGTGACTGACCTACAATTGGTTGTGCAATCCCCTTGTTATCTCCAAGTACTTACTACCGCGCCTTACAAAGTTATGGCCCTTTCTTGAAGTAGGAGCAAATTGACCTTGTGTAGATTTAATGTCCAATTTGCGAGGTATTCATATTGTAGGATTTTGGTATTTTCGTGTTTGCGCAACTACTTAATCCTATATGACATTTGGTATACTGTCATGTTACTTCAAATTCTTTGTTAGAGTGGATTAAGGTCTACTCGCGACCTTGTAAGGTGTAAAGACTTGAGGTATTGACGAGTAATATTCGGTAATCTCCGTACATCGTCGGTCGACCAGAACATTTTTGGACAGGGGACCTCAGGTGACCGGTGGCTTAGTACAGTATATATAATATATATGTCGCCTCTAGCAAAATAAAAAAAATGCTCTTTGACAAATGTTCTTTCGATTAACAAACAAACTGGTATGATAGATGTAACCGTTGAAAATATATCACAAATCCAAAAAATATCTGAAAATCAGCTAGAAGATCTGAACATAAAGTTTTCCTAATTTTTTTTTTCTAATTGATAGATCAGTATAGTTTGTACCTGCATAAAATAAAGCTATACTACATGTACAAAGGATATATGAACATGTACATAATATTATAACTATTTATGTTCATTGTTGGAAGTTTTTGACGTTGTTTGTTATAAAAGCTAACTCTATAAATTCTTGGCAGTAAAATAATTAAACAAGGTTGGAGGAAAATATTAATACATAATATATACATGTACATTATAACGACGTCCTTATTTCGTAATCACAGGGGTGAGGTATCATCGCTTTGTCACAAACCCTTTCCTCAATACAAGCCCTTTCTTCTATATGTCTATTAGATGGTTTTTAATATAGACATATAGAAGAAAGGATTTGTATTGAGGAAAGGGTTTGTGACCAAGCGATGATACCTCACCCCTGTGTTCGTAATAGTAAGATAAAATCTGAAACTGAGAAAATATCCTCTATCTATGCTGGTAGTGAGAAATGACATGTCAGCGACACCTAGCGTGTATAATGGATAGGGGACATAATCCATTGTCCACCCCCGTTAGTAACTGCCAGGTGACTGGCATTGACGGAGGATGTAATTATAGGATAGCCGTTTATGTTAGATTCACACTTTGATTGGTCGGGATGTGAAAGGAAGGGGGGGGGGGGGGGTTAGTTTTTTTTTTTTAAATTTCAGTATACAGTAACGTTGAATCGCGTTTGTACGTCTGTATGTCAATAAGTCATGAGTCACAAAAACTGATGACGTCACTTATGGTCGTAATTTGAATAGCTTTATAAAGGGATAATATTTTTCGTGTTTGCTTTTTTGACAATTGAAACCCCTTTGTTGACCTTGTGGCATGTCATTTTGTGGAGGAAATGTCCAAAACCCGGCAACTGTTACGTAAAAGACAATTTAATAAATCGTAGTAATAATATGAGAGAGAGAGAGAGAGAGAGAGAGATAGAGAGAGAGAGAGAGAGAGAGATTGGCTGAGTTACTTTGTATAGACGGTGCAATGTTTTTTGTACATGGTGGTACTTAAAACTCCATTTCTTTGTCGCGACTTCATGTTTTCATTCCAAGAAAAAAACATAAACAGAGAAGAAAATTTCAATAATGCCAACAGACACTTGAGTTTTGGAAGAAACCGACGACGGCACATCGTTTAAGTTATGGCACTTACACGTTTACATAGGAAAGTTCAATGGTTAAAACAAGATTTTCCATGTGAACATGTATAATTAAGTCCTCTGGTGAACCATGCATCTTTTCAATTTTCTTTGCTTAGAAGCGGAATAAAAAATGAGATAAAAGCAGATATAGAAAAGTAAATGGGGTGTCGGTGTTCAAAAGATAGAAGGGGATCTCCAACAAAACACCAAAACAGCCCGTGCAAAAACACGGAATTGACATGCACAGCAAGAGACCGAAAAAAGGATAAGGGACACCAAAGATAACACAGAAACATCAAACACAGAAGACCACAAATTATGACATAAACCAAGAGACCGGTTCCGATATAGGACGGCCATCTGCTGAGCCAATAGCAAATGGTTTGTTTATCAGGATTTCGTTTACACAACCCTCCCACTTTCGCGGCTACCAAGAGGTCTCGAAAAACTGCACAATCCCAAAGCCCAAATGGCAAGCTGCAAATATAGACAAAGTGGTGAGAGAAAAAAAAAACCTTATCTTCCTCGAGGTTTTTGTGCACATAGATTGAACCTTCACCGTTTTCATTTTCCAAGAAAATTACTTATTTTATAATTTAAAGACGTACCTTATCTATTTTACGGTACTTTCTAACATCTGGCATAGTCTGTATGGTCTAGATATTTTAAAGTCTGATACCATAGCAGTTTTTCATCCAATAAAAATTAAAGGTGAAACCTTGAATGATTTATGGAGTGTGAAATATTTATTGTATTCTACATTACTAAAGCGACAGCAAAATGATATTAAAGAGATTAGGGTCACGAGGTTAGAATATTTGTAAAATTAACGAGACCAGGAGCCTTGGGGAAGGAGGGATGCTAGGGAGGGATCAGATTTCGAATCCGTACTGTCCTTGGCCCCTGATCCAAAGTTTGTGAGGCGCATTATGCGGTTACTTATGAACGAAAACACACATTAAACACCCCCCCCCCCCCCAAAAAAAAAAAACAACCCCGCAAATCCTTGCCTCTGGGGTATGAAATCGGAAGTTGTGTGTAAAATATGCGATATAGAATCCGATATTGAGATTGGGGCAGTGCAAGTTTGAATTGCAGAGGACACATTATGGACTACCTTTCTATCCCTCTTCGCTTCCGTGACATAAGCGTAATTAATTCATTCAAGGAGAAAACCTCACAGAAAATTCAATTTCACATTTAGTGCAGTGGCAAAAACATCGTTATAAAGGCGTCGTCGGTGTAGCACATAGGTGTGAAAGTGCTTAAAAAGTACGGACGATACATCATGCAGTTTGCAGCTTCAAATTTCCTCATACCTGTATATAATATTTGGATGCATGGATGATTTACGTGATATATAAGCACATACACTGTAGATCCAGAGATATGAAGGACGTGCAGCTACTGCACAACAAGCGCAGATCTAGGGGGTCAGGGGGTGTGAAGTGGTCCTATAGAATTTGCCAAAAATGCTGATAGTATATACCAGAGGGTCTATTTCCATGATTTCGGAACCAGACGAAAATGCTGATTTCTAGCGCTTTACGTATAACTCAATTTAAACCTTAGACTGGACTCCTTCCTGACGGTTTGGATCCCCCTTGAATAATATAGATCTAGATCCACCCATTCAGCAAGGTCTAGGTTTTCGTAAGGCGTGCATTCCGCACGGGTAGCGAAGCATGGTACTATGTCGTGATTTATCTCCCTTGTAACTGAGAAGTCTACAGATCACCAGGCTCATTATCCATGCTATTCTTTGGGGATACCTTGCAGGGACGATACCAGAGGAGGGGAGTCAGGACCCCAACCTCTTCATTTGGATTCGCCAAAATTCCGATTTTGCTTTTATATAGATACTTTTTTTCCCCGAAATCAAAGACTGTGAAACCTCCTTCACCTCTTGATGCACTCGATCCCCCTGCAGAAAAAAATGGATCCGCCCTTGTATTGCATTATCTATATTACCAACTGATTATCTTTTTAACTATACAACAAAGAAATTGCTGCTTTAAGAAAATCTCTTTTATGAGTTGAAATATGATTTTGTCGTCGTAGGAATTCCGAACATTTTAAACATCTACACATGGTAAAAATTGTTTTATGTTTGAATTGCCATCATTTACACACAAAGTGGCCTAATTGATGTGAGTTGGAATATTATTGACGCTTCTGACTGTATTCAAGTGTATATCATGTATAAGAAGGCTTTGATGTTGAAATAACAGGGGAAAAATAGTACATAAATATGACAGTCACACAAATGTACGAGTTAACTTTATGACTAAAATAAACATGTTTACCATGTATATACAATGTACCCCTTATATTAAGATCCTTATGATACCAAGTTGCTAACATCATATAAATAATATGTGTATCATCTGACTTGTATGATATCAAAAAACCCGAATTAAAAAAAAAAAACCACAAAACAAAACAAAAACAAAATCAAACAACCCCCCCCCCCCCCAAAAAAAATTATCCAAGTTTAAGAGCCAAGTTTTAGAATAAATAAAACTAAGTATATAACTGAATTTCTTTTGTTTTCTTTCAATTTCTATTACTCACGTAGCCATTGATGCTACAAAAACTGAATAAATAAATAAAAAGAAGATAAAAAAATTCCAAACATAAATTCTTTGCCAATTTTAGAATAACATTCCTCATACATGTCATATATAGTATACATGTACCTTCATCTCTTACAGTGTAAGGGAGAGGACTTAAATAGGCCTTGCCTGTTGTCCAATCCTTTTCAAATCTTTTGAATAAAATATTGTTTAAACTAAATTAAACTATCTCTTACAGTATTTATTGTCCATGGAGCCAACCAACCTAACGTCACAGTGTTCCCCAAGGAACCTAGTATACTTAATGAAGGCGACAACTATACAATCTACTGTAACTTCCCCGGGATAGAGACCCTGGACATGGTCAACTCCTTCCCTCCAGAATGGTTCAAGGGAGACAAGCGACTGTCATACTTATCCTCCATTGACAATGACCTCAAGGACGCAAGGTTCAAGGTCGAGGTCAAAACAGAAGGCAATCAACGAAATCTGACTGCAATCTTAGATATTGTTGGTGAGTACACGAAGGCTTTGCTCATCTTTTTGTGCACAGATATGGAAAAGGGAAAAAAGATCGGGGGGGGGGGGGGTAGGGGTGATCGATCAGGACCCCTCCCATTTTTTTCAACAACAAAAATAGTTGTGCTTGCGATATTGGATAATTTGAAACTCATTCAACGTTAAATGTCACAGTAGCGTATCACATGATATGCAAATAATCTCTTGTCTGGGAATCCCCTTTGATTAAATATGGTAAATAGTCCCAATCTACTTTATAGGTAACTATTTTAAGTCTATCATCATGATCATATGAGCGTCACCATAATGTATAATAGCATATGCTGTTAATCTTTTCTGGTCAAGAATAGAGGTATATTCAGAGAACACTTCAACAGAATTTTTTTTAGTTTGTTATTATATGGTAAATAGATAAAATTTTATGTTGAAGTGTTCTATGAATATAATTCTATTCTTGGCCAGAATAGATAACCATCATATAAATGATAACGATACTTGTATGATAGATTAAAATAAATTCATATCAAGTAGATTTAGACAGTCCCAGTTGTATTTGATGTGATGATTTATCCACATATATTTACTATGATATGATGATTTAGGAAGGGAAAGTCAATAATTTAAAATAAATTCACATAGATTTACTTGTAGCAAATACTCTGATCTCTAATATATAACAGATTCGTATTGTATCATTTCATTCTGAATTTAACAGGTGTGAAGGCAAGTGATGAGGGACAGTACAAATGCAAAGTAAAAGATAGAGAGGACACCACCATGTTGAAAATAAGGCGTAAGTAGCTAAAAATAAGGCGTAAGTAGCTAAAAATAAGGTGTAAGTAGCTAAAAATAAGGCTTAAGTAGCTAAAAATAAGGTGTAAGTAGCTAAAAATAAGGCGTAAGTAGCTAAAAATAAGGTGTAAGTAGCTAAAAATAAGGCTTAAGTAGCTAAAAATAAGGCTTAAGTAGCTAAAAATAAGGTGTAAGTAGCTAAAAATAAGCTGTAAGTAGCTAAAAATAAGGCGTAAGTAGCCAAAAATAAGGTGTAAGTAGCTAAAAAAAAAGGGCGTAAGTAGCTAAAATAAGGCATAAGTAGATTTGTTTTGACATATTCTCTCAATCTGTGGGTTCAATTTTGGAAAAAAGTTCAATGTATGAAAGGTTGCTGCAATTTTTGGTCTTATATATGCAGAGAAATTTGATCTAGTCTATAAAGTGAAGATGTTCATAATAATGTTAATGTCCAGTTCTGTCCATTGTTCTTCTACTGTTTTTTTTCCATTATTTATGTTTACAATACTGCATTGCATAATGAGGACAACAGAGATCAAGGTCACGGTGTAGATAGCCTAAAAAACCTTGTGAACAATATAGAAGACAATAGAGCAATCATCTTTTTAAGGTCAGGGGTCAAAGGCCAAGGGTCAAGGTCACAGTGGGATCTTTGTGAAGAACATAGAAGGCAAAGCACCAAACCTTCCTCAAATGTTCCCCATGGGAAGAGGACGGACCCAATTTATCTTAAAGGTCAAGGGTCAAAGGTCAAGGTCACAGTGCGCTTAGGCTTTCTGTCCTTGTGATGAACATAGAAGATGCAGCAATCATCACAGGATCACCAAACCTTCGAGAAATGTTCCCCCTTGGGAGATGATGAACCCTATTGATCTCAAGGTCAAAGGTCAAGATAACTGTGGACTTAATTTTTAGATCCTTTTGCTGATAGAATAGAGCATGCAGTTGTGAGAGGATACTTTCCACCTTTATTAAATATCATTCAATCTGCCATGATGGTGTCATTGGTCATGTATCACGACAGAGGTAAAGTCTGATGTATATCGACTGTCTTTCCATGCTTCCATTGCATGGGAAAGAAAATTTTGAAAACATAACAAAACTTTCAGTGATATTTTGCAATTAATTAAATAATGGATTTCAAAAATTTATTTTAAAAAATTTAGATGACCAATAATGGTACAGACAATATAGCTTTATCAAGGCTCAAAATATGAAAACTTTACCAAAATTTAGATGATATTTCACAATCAATAAACCTTGGTTTCAGAAGTTTAATCTTAATATTTTCAGGGCCCATACAGACAATGAAGCTAACACTGATTAATAAAGGCTCCAAACAAAGCATGGAAACTACAGGGGAGAATAAAGTGATTACCATTGACCCTGGGAGGTACACACCAACCTGTGAGGCAAGTGGCAGTTTCCCTGAGCCGGTATTTCAGGTTGCTCTTGGAGGAGATAGACTGCAAGGTAGGAGTTGAAGAACACTAATGAGAAGTGCATGTATTAGAGATTTCAAGTTATATTGTAATAATACAGTGTGTCAAGAGAGATAACTCCAAAACTGAAATAAAAGGTAGTGTGTACTGGGAGTGACCTAAACAACCTGCGTTTGTTATAACTCCATAGCTGAAATAAAAAGTAGCGTGTATACTGGGAGTGACCTACAAAACCTGCTGGTTAACTCCAAAACTGAAATAAAAGGTAGCGTGTACTAGGAGTCACCTTAAACAACCTGCGTTTGTTAACTGCATTAGTATCATCACCCCATTCTCAGCTCATTATTCTTTTAGTGAAGGCAGCATCCTTTAGAAAGCAGCACATATTAAATGTTAAATGAATGCGAAATATATGAAAGCAATTAGCCCTGTATCACTTAAGTATTATTTGCAAGGTTAAACATTTCAGACTGACACAGAAAAAAAAAAGACTTTAACAATGAGATAGATCAAGCTCATTCAGTCATTGATAAAAAAATCAATTTCTGTTGATCGATTTCCATTAATGTGAACAAAATTCAGACCAATTTATGATGATAATGCCATATGCCATATGCAAATCGTGTCTGTCTGTCTGTCTGTCCATCAGTACACTAAGCTCTGTTTCTTTTCACGATACAATTTTGAAGTTTCTAATTTTTTAACACACTATCACGAATCATTAAGAAAGACATGACCATAAATTTTGAAACTTGACAATGAAAGATCAAGGTCAAACTAGGTAAATCTCCTTAAAATACCAATAATATGGGATTCACAGAAATTTGACCTCGATTTTGCAGATTAATTTTTATGACGAAATTCCTTTTATGCACATTTATCAATAGCATGGATGCCTGTATAATTTCAGGCCAAGAGGTTACGTTACAAGGTAAAGATGGTGTCCAGTTTGTTGCTGATGATGTCGAGCTTTCTAACAATGATGACGGCAGCACATTGGTGTGTAAAGCTTCCGTACCCGATCTCAGACCAATGCAGTCCATGCAGAAGTCATTCAAGTTGAAAGTCAACTTAAGTGAGTAGATTATTATAATTCACTACGACAAAAAAAAAAGGATAAATTTCATTGTTGAATCAAATCTAGTTATGCAACAATAATCAAATTCAAATATTTTATTCAAATTTAAATAATTGAATTCGAATATTTTTAGCTCACCTGAGCCATAGGCTCAAAGTGAGCTATTGTCATAGCGTGGCGTCCGTCGTCCGTCGTCGTCTGTCGTCGTCCGTCGTCGTCGTAAACTTTTCACATTTTCAACTTCTTCTCCAGAACGGCTGAAGGGATTTTGATGAAACTTGGTAGGTATGAAGTACTCATGGTCCCCTACAAGTGTTGTTGTTTTTCGTCCGGATCTGTCAACAGGTGGCGCCACCACAGCCAAAAGTAGGTCACGGGGGGTACCCTCCTTTGACAAACTTCTTCTTCAGAACCGAAGCATGTATCGACAAACCGAAAGCATCAGGATGATCTAGAGAGATGTCTTAAGAAGTGTTGTTATTTTTGGTTCCACTTCGAAGTCAAATTTTTGACGCGTTTTTGATGTCTTTTCGGACTTGGTCAGAAATGCATATTTTTGCACTATTTCTTTAAATAACTCAATAAGTGTATGATTTTACACACTCATTTACTACATATATATCATATTTAACTTACTTAATGCTTTGATATGTATTTTATGCTTAAATTTTATTTTTTTGATTTTTTATGAATTTTTTTCTTATGTAAAAAGGAAGGGGGGGGGGGTGACTTTCATACATTTTCTGCTTCTTTTCTATAACCACTCTTCAGATTGTCATGACAATTTGTAGGTATGAGGTACTCATGCATGATACCCTACAAGTGAAAGAATTTTGTCAAGATATCAACTTTTGGATTTTTAAGGAATATTTTTTAAGATTGTACATAGGTATAATGTATGTTTTCCATGCCCAATGTTTCAGGTGCAACTACAGGAAAAAAACCTTCTTTGTATGATTAATCATTTTTAGATCGACCTTTCATCCATAGTTACAGCTGATAATTCAACAAGTGACACATGCTTCAATGTCTTATTGATTGACCTTTTATGTGATATGATTCAATTATTTAAATTCTTTATACTTATTTAGAATTTTATTTTTAAAGTCGGGAACAAGATTTCAAAAGCGGCCATGTTTTGCCGTGTACCCGAAGGGGATTCCCCATGTAGAAATGTGATACCTTTAGTACTGCGATACATTTCAGGAGATACAGTGCAAACGGAATAGAGTTTTATTTAATGAAATGTGCATTATACTGGGAACACTTTCATAATGGTTAGCATTCATGTACTTGGAACACTTGCATATACTTGTTATCATGTATAAAGTTTGCTCGAATTTCCTCTGTCTTAGACTCTCTTAGATGAAGTAATTTACGGACTGATTTCTTGAAGAAACGTCTAATGAGTAATCTCTTCCTCCGGATTTTGAGAATGCATAGGACATTTAATATCTGAAATTCTTGAAATAAATAATACAGTTCAGAGTTCCTGAAATCTTCCTATGAAATGTTGGACCACAGAAAGCTGTTGTTTAAATAGAGTAAATAAATTATTATTTACAACCATAAGCCACTGTGTTCGACATCTTGTATGTATAATATTTCTAAGACGAACACAGAGGCCTGAGGTTGTGAATAATAAAACATTTTCTCTCATAAAATGACAGGTTCCTGTGATAATACGTTTGGGAATTTTTATCTGTTCAAATAATAGATACATGATGAGTTTTTATCGGACCAAATAACTTTTTGTGGGCAAATCCTATGCAACCGATACATTTCATGAACTCTCTCCGCTAACAACTTGTCCGTGTAACAGACCTTTGAAGAGATAAAACAATTTGTTAACAGTAAATAACGATGTCGTAGGTCTGCTAGTTGGACAAGCTTAACAATTTCATGGGCCTTTTAATTTGTTTCAAACTATGAAACCTAGAGAAACCACTTGAGTTGTTGAACAGTGTATGCTGAAATGCGACGTTCCTTCTCGCCTGTTGAAATATGCATAGGCAAGAAGTGCCGCATTTCAGCATGTTCACTGAAAATTATTTGTTCAAGTGGCTTCACTGGGTCATGAGGTTTGATACACCATACACTGCTTTTTGGAAAACAAACTGGCCCAATTTCTGCACAACTCACTTGAATTGATAAATATTGGATTAAAACGATTTTAACTGTACGTTTCATGTATTTGGGATGAAATCAATACTATTCAAAAGCATTCTTAGATTTCAGTATACTTTAATATGAATAAAGGCAAAACCGAAAAATCTTTGTTTTTTATGCCCCTGGAATAAAAGATTCGGGAGCATATAGTTTTTGGCCTGTCCGCCTGTCTGTTTGTCTGTTTTTCCGAAAAACTTTAACATTGGGCATAACTTTTAAATGGAAGCTGGTGATAGAGGTTTCATATTTCACATGTGTATTCCTTGTGACAATACCTTTCCATTGATACCAAAATTTTTGACCTCGTGACCATAATCCTTGACCTTTGACGTACTTCTCAAAAACTTTAACATTGGACATAACTTTTGAATGGTAGTGATAGAGGTTTCAAATTTTACATGTGTATTCCTTGTGACAAGATCTTTCCATTGATACCAATATTGCGCTGACCCTGACCTCTCACAACATTGTACTTAACAGAAAATGGCCTTTATACTAACAAAGATGCCACCGGGGGCATTCTCGTTTCACAAACACAGGCTTTATAATTTCTGGCATGCTAGCTATCAATAATGAAAGGTTTTGTGTTCAATTTTAAATAAACTTAATTTATGAAATCATTTCATTGTTTTATTCTTTTTCTGCTGCACATTAATGTACAATATTATTTTATTTTTGATGTTGCATAATTGAACTATACTAGCTGGGCATATGAGGTTGGACCACTTTATCTGTCTTTTCAAATCAGTAAAAAAGTTATTGTTTTGAAATGTGACTATTTTTTTTTTGTACTTTTAAAGGTTGTCTGAAAAAAAAAACTTCTCTGCATCCGGCAAAAATCTTTTTAGAAAGGTTGTGGGCTAAAATCCTGGTACTGGCACTATCAGTATTCAATGTCAGTATGTCAATTAGAGCGTGCATGGGTATCAGGTGAGCGTTGTGCCCCCTGGGGCTCTTGTTTAATTCAAATTTAACTGCGTTTATGATAAGCCATTTTATTTATTTTTGAATTTTTTCAATATACCTCCCATTATTATGACATTAGCATATTCCATGCATGCATATTCATAGCATTTGCCCAGCTTTCTTCAACTATGTTTTCTATGATGTGTTGGCAGTGTCGGCACCATGGTCTAGTTGATAAGGTGTCGGGCCAGTGACCTAAAGAACGCTGGTTCGAGCCTTACTAGTACCGCAGCTCAATTGATTCATATGTTATGTTCTTGTCTTCGTAATGTCTACTTCTCTGTGGTATTTTGTTAGAAAGATTTAATTAGAAAAAAAACTTGATGAATAAAAGATGGCTGTCAACGAGTAACAAAATTCCGACTATTCTAACTAGGTTTATATTGGCCGATGTATCAAAACAGCACAAGTTCTACATTTGCACGAACATTAAGGAGTTATTACTATTCTTTACTATTTTTAAAAAATGCTGTGTTACTTAATAATCAAGTTTTGTCGGATTAAAAAGTAATTTTCTTCATGATTTTCTGACCTGATAAGGAGATTCTAAGGAGCAAAGGGCTTAGAATGCTCATTCAAATAATATATGTGACATAGTTATAAATGTATTATATATATTCTCAATGTTTCAAAAATCATGTGAGTGCAGTTAATACCTCAGTATTTGAAGTATAATTTGTAAATTGCCGTTGCAATGCAGTCTGAGGTATATTTTTAAATAACTTCATACCTACATAGATTATCATGACATTAATACTATAGTTTTGAAAAGTTGTATATTCCATTTTTATTCCATTTTCAGTCACCCCAACGATACAATGTGACAATTCCTCGGCCATGTCAGGGAATCGCAGGCATAAACTTACATGTCGAATTTCAAACGTAAAAAATATCGAATGTGAAAATATCATCTGGGAAAGACTGGATACCTCGGAACAGTTCCGAATAGAAAAAGTGAATCCAGGATATGCATTCAAATGTGAAGTAAGTACAAGTAAACCAAAGGTTACGTATAAAATCAACAAAGTCTCAAAAGAGCTGATCTCTTCGTAAGTATTAGAGTTTAACAACATCTTTTGGAAGGAGACTCTCTCTTTTTGACCTCATCTCCCTCCTTGGCATTTCTCCCTTGTGGGAGATCAAAATCTCCCTCTTTTCGGCCCAGTCACCCTCTTTTTGGCATATTTACCAATGATGAAACTCTAAACTGCAACATTTAAAGCATTTCATGAGAAATTGCATGACAAAATGCAAGAAAAGATGCATAGAATGCAATAAGTTATTGATACATGTTTCATAGTTTATAATGTGTCTTTGAATTGAAATGTCAGCAAGAAGAAATTATTTGAAAATTGGTTTTGCACAAAATGTTGTAATTAATTAAAAACGTAGCAAAATGGGTTCACGCCCAATCTCCCTCTTATTCAAGTGCCAAGGAGAGAGATCTCCCTCTTTTTAAGATTTCAGAGTTGACAGGTATGGAGTTTCCATCTTGATTTTAATACCATGTTATACTTGCACCACCTTTTAGACGAGATCTTAAGCAATTGAAAATTCATGATCATATTTCAATTGTTAATTCTTTTGAACACAATTTTAAAAATTGATAAAACTTCTTGTAAATAATACATTTTATTGGATTCTATAAAAACATTAATTTTTGTAATTCATTTTATTGGATTCTATCAATTTTGCAGGTATATGTCAAAACTTGAAGTCAAGGTCGCTCAAAAAAAAGGTCAAAATTTGAAGTCGTGGTCGCATGTCGAAAATTGTGCATTTACCTCAGATATAATTTTATAGAGAAAGTTATTTATAAACTCATTATATTGAGACGTATGTAGGTTGCTTATAAACAGTTACATATATTAGAATAGCGTTGAACTTTGATACCGTCTATTTTAGGAAAACAGCGCAGATAATTCTGCTACAGTGGAGCTAGAAATCCTAGAAGTAAAGGAGGAACATTTCAAGGTTGAGTGGGCGGTCATGTACCAGCTTGGCGAAGGGCTGTTCAGTCAACGAGAAATCACAACAATACAACAATGTAGGTTCTTGAGCTGTATTTTTAAATGTTAAAGCAACAATGATCAGAGAAAAATTATTTTCACACATGTTTTTAAGAAATCCTTCACAAAGTATTCTATTCACCATCTGAAATTTTTCCTCAGTGCATTTGGCAAAATGGTTCAAAATGAAACAAAGGTGAAGTTTCCTTGAATATGATATGTCATGCTTATGCATGTTGAAAAGTATTATCTAAGGAATGAAAAGTTCTGCAGAAATTACTTTTTATTGTTTTGAAGTACATTGCCAAAAAAAAAAAAATGATTTGAAAAAGATTTATAATTACAGACTTTAAAACTGCATTTCATCGTATTTGTGTGGAACAATACTGTATGTATTAGTACATACATGTACACGTTACTACATTGTTGTAAGCATATTTTGGATAATGATCTCTTATACGGAAGATCGCAAATACATATACATGTAACCAAAGTAACAAGGATATTTTCACGCATTTTTCTGATTGTTCTCCATTGTCTTGACATCATCAGTTTACTTGGCAGAAAAGGTGCCCAAGCTATGAACAAATTGGTTTAGGTAGGTGACTATAATGCAAATCAGAACGGACATTCTGCACACGCTGTAGTTGCGATCTTGCGTATAAAGTGTCTCTATGCTTTGCAGGTGACAAAAAAAGTTTGAATAATTCATATTTGTATTATTATTTTTTATTTTCAGTAAATGCAGCCAGCAGTTTATACGGACTAGCATCAATGATCTTATCAGTGGCAGCTGTTGTGTTTCTCTTATAATAAAGGCAGCATTAGGAATTTTAACATATGATGTGCATTTAAAGGATGGATGCTTACAAGAAAGAAAAAGTGAACAAAACTAAGAAATCCTGTGTCATTGTTATTGCCGATCAGAATATTTTTACAGAAAAGCTGTGGAAAACAAAAGTGTGCTTTGAAGAATCTATTTACGGAAAAGCTGCGTCTTTTTGGCTGAAAAATGTGTGCTTTGAAGAGAAATTCAAGGAGAGCTGTTCTTATTTAAACAATTAAAGGATTTATTTTAAATTTTCCCCCAGAAATTTAAAATTTTGAGATGGGAAGATTTGATGCCCTTCAAGCCAAAAGATGTTAATTTTCATTCACGGCAAGTAGATAAAAAGATAAAAAAGATCCAGAGAGAGAAATAAATGTTTAATTTTGCAAAAGCACAAGGTTTTCCTGAAGCATTGGTAACATTTCGGTAACAATGGAAAATTCAGTTTCTTTATGTCATATGTTTTACAACAATTTTATTTCTATTTTATGGGGTCTGACCGTCATTATTGTTTTACTTAAGAAATGACTGTCTTACTTTTGGTGTTCATGGGTGTATAATTCTGGTCGGTCATGTGCAAATTCCGTGAATCGCAAAGCGATTCTCGGAAAATTTGCACGTGTCCAACAAGAATTATACACCCATGAACACCAAAAGTAAGACAGTCATTACTTATATTTACATTTATTATAATTATCGATTATTTCTATTTGCATGCACATCGCTCATTTTGCCTGTGAGAGCATCAAACGTATTTTAACGTCGGTAAATTCTCCCAACATGCAAATCTTGAACGTGATGTCACAATAGCAACCCAAGTTATTGGAATATAATTGTAGTTGCCTAATGGGCGTTTAACATGGGGAATGCACTAGTAATGCAAATATAAATTTTTGATAAAAATGAATACAGATAATATGATACCAGTTTGATCATTGTTATCATTATCATAATTATTATTAAACTATAGAAGAACAATAGACTTCAATTTAGTAGCAAATTTCCCAATCTATTCTCGACCTTTTTTCTAGGATGATGGAAGGACAATTAAGTGTAGTGCTGTGTTTGATAAGATATATGTATATGTATGTCTTTTAAATGCTGATTAGTAACTCATTCAAACTTGGTATGTTAACCTTGCAGCAAATCTTAGAGTTTGAAAGTCAACATAGATTACTTAAATCGATATTGATATACATGTATGACATTGTGCAAGCTTAGTGTAACATTTTAAAGGATGTCGAAGGATTACATGTGTTGCATGGTTTATACTTCATTACAGACTGCCTTATAATTATTTGAATTATGTATCGAGTCGAAATTTTCTGGAAAAAATCCAAGGGGAGTAATATGAACATTTATTAGATGTTGTTTTTCAACTGTGTCGTTATATATTTACAGCATGTATGGTAAAAATAAGTATTTACAATGACATGTTGAATTCTGTAAATATTTACACTGTATTTGTAAGTGCTCAAATTTTGTTCTATGTATATGTATTGCATTGTTCGAGAAATCTGATGTGTAAATGATACATTCCATTGAACATGTTGAATTTTCTTAAAAGCAAATTTTTTTGAAAGTTTCATCATGATGATAAATATCGGCAAAAAGAAGAAAATTTGCAAACTAAGGGTAGTTAAGGGAAGTTATCTCTTCCAGGGGGTGGTTAATCCTCACCATCTCTTCCAGGGGGTGGTAACTCTTTACTAACAATGAATTTGAATATCCATTTTTTTTCACTAGAAGGAACTACCTCTTATTATGAAAATGCTCTGTTTTTTGTGTCTGTTGAAATTCCATCCCTCAATGTGCAATACAATTGTATTGTGTTTGTAATAAGGCTGCAATTGTTCTCAAACACTTTAGCAATAATATTAACATGTTTGTGCACGCAGGAAAAGTGTGATTTGATGTAGATTTCAATGAAAATTTTGTTTTATTGTTTATAGTAGGGAAACTGATGGAGCATTTGAATTTTGAGATTGTATTTGAAATTTTACATGTTGAATCTAGACAAGAATTATGCATATTTCTTCGTAGTTGAATTAAGTTCGTAGTTGATTTCAAATTTTGATTTTAATATTCCATCGTTGAACTTTTTTATGCTTTCATTTTAAAGTTCTTAGCATTATTCATGTAGAACCTATGGATAGTTGATCTGTAATTTACCTTACACCAGAAGCATTACAAATAATGGAGGTTTTGCTAAATAATTGAATCTGGATAAAAGGTTCCTAAAACAAATGTGCAAAAACAAAGAATTCATCATTAGATATCGAATTTGTCTAACTAGTAAAGAAGTGGTCTTTTTTACATGTGTTATGATGTGTGAGTTATTGTAAGAATTCTGTATCATTCTAGAGTTTACGCTGAATTCATTGCTATATACATGTATGTCATTCAAGTCCATTTGTACATATTCATTTTGTGCCTTTTTCATTGCTCAGTGCAGAAACCATTGAAAGTGGAGGTTGTATTTGTAGAGAGTTCATATTGTGAAAATGATCGTATATTATAAACAACTGTGTTGTGAGAGTTATGATTTACATGTGTACGCAGAAAAATAATCTGCTCGATTTGATGAATGTATGTTTTTATTATTGATCACTTTTTTGTGCCCATTTATTCTGATCCAATACTAATTCTTACATTTAAATTTCTTTAATTCTTTTAATAATTTAGTCGTAATAATTTTAGAGAAATCTTTATTAATCTCTTAAAGTAAAACGTAGCTAATTAATTAAAAGGAAAAAAAATTATGGAGCTAAAGATCTCTTAACTCTATGATATTATTTTATTAGGTTTCTTCCACGTCAATCATTTTATTTGAGTTCTTTAAGTACTGTTGATGGATTATCATGGTTGTTTTGGTTTTACGATGCAAGTTTTTACTGTACAAATCATCTACAAGTTTATTCCTATACACTTTCATTTGCAGCTATATATCATGTGTTTTAGCCAAAAAACCATTGACTTAATTGTGCATTTCACCAGCTAAGCTTTCAATATTTCATATTAGATTGAACAAGTGGAATAAAAGCTTTGAAACCACTATTTTGATGATTTTGTCTGATAAAATATCCATAAGACTATGTTCCTTGTAGAGTTCTCATGCTCACATTACATTAAGGACTACACAGCCAATTGTGCCTCGCATGAAATTCATATGAAATGAGCATCATGTAAATCTCACATGAAAGTTCATGTGAAATTCATATAAATTTCACATAAAATTTATGTGAAAAAAAAAATTCACACGAATTTCACATAAATTTACTTCACATGAATTTTACATGAAATTTTCTTTGTTACCTTCAAGCAAAATGGAGTTTACCATTATGTAATATGTTTCAAAAACTTCACATGAATTGCATGTAAAATTTTCATGTAAATTTCATGTTTGTGCTCGATTCACACAAATTTCATGTGAACTTTTATGTAAAGTTCATGTAAATTTCACATGAATTTCATATGAGGCACAATTGGCCGAGATTTGACTTGAACAATTTCATACACCAAGATCAGTCCCAAATATGTAGAAATTACCATTATACCCATTTTTTTTAAAGGTACTTTGAAAACTTGCCTTTGATGAGATAAGAAATATAACAGAATTTGAACATGCATCAACCAATCAGTCTTTTCCTACTTCGGATATATCAATGTATGCTCAGCAGAATTTGAAAATTTGTCAACCAATCAGAGTCCTCCTACTTCAGATAAATGTATGATCAATCTTGAAAAGTTATAGTCCTTGACAGTAACCGATACATAGCTAGACTGAAATAAATTTATTCCTAGAAAGTGAGATCATGATGATACCAGTATACACTGGACAAGAAGTATACTTACATGTATTTTTGTTCTGTAAAAGATTTAAACCTGTATATTACATGGGTATTATTTACATGTATTTTGAGTTCTATAAGAGGTTAAGCTAAATACATGTACAATACACATCTCCAGCATGCTAAGTAAGACATCTTTAAGTACTTTGCAAAGTGTCACCAAATATAACAAAGACACTACCTTCCCAGCATTTGTACCATACATTAGACCAAATACCTCTTGCTGCATCACACACACAAGTTTGAATGATCTAGGACTGAGAATTGTGTCCTATTTTACCTAACCTGTCAGTCGAGCACGGAATATGGGTCAGACACAGCATCCTTGCCATGCGGTCTATCTTCAGATGCATCACCCACACAAGCAACTTGCAACAAGGTCATAGGCGGCACAGGCTTGCAATATAACCTTGCCGTCATCGCTATTTTCTTACGCCATTTCATGCAATGATAAAGCCCGAGAGGCATCGCAGGTACGGCATGTCGTCACAGTGACGTCATTCGGACTTCTGACGTAAACATCACAAAAGGTTCAAAGTAAGAGGCACATATTTGAGCGTTTAGGGGCGAGTAAATGGGCAATGAAGGAAACGATTCTTATCTTGAAGAAGGAAAATGTACAAGACTCACGTCTAAAGACGGTAGGTTTCGATTTATGGTCAGAATTTGTATTTTTATTGGAGACTTCTCGCTCAGCTGATCGTGTTTGCTACGTACGAATGAAGAAAGAATCCCTGATACTGCATGGTATTGCATTGAAACAAAGACATTTGCTTGTACATTATATACCTCATAAATGTAGTTATACTTAGTGGTATATACTTGCAATATTTTATTTACAAATACGAAGCCCAAGTTTCAATCTGCAAGAATCTTGCAGACAAACAATAGGCGATGACGGCAGAGGTAGATTTCAAAGTGAAGAAAAGCGGAACTGAAATCGGACGCATGCGTGGGAGATTGCCACACAAGTTTGGTTGATCTAGAACATTTATACATGTAGTATTCTTTGAATGGAGGTGTCCTAATTTACTTAACCTGGTCATACAAGTCAGATGCAGCATCCCTGTCATCATGGTCATACAATACTGTAAGCTTCCTCAGTATACATGTATATACATGTAGGTTTGGTTGATAAAAGACGTTGCGATGTTGGGAATGGAGGTTTTCCATACTCCTTAACATGAGTGTGGATGCCGATGCTGTCATCAGGGTGATAGCATAAGACCCCCTACTTTGTCAAGATAAGCTACAATGTGCTGTAAGGCACTTGGGCCTTATTTTTCTGTCAGCGAAAAAGACAAAATGAAACCTTTGTAAATTTTATCTTATATCCAAAAAAATCAGGAATTCAAATAAAAGTTCATATCAGTCCACCATTGTCTTTGTATAACAGCAGGGAATCTGTTCTGAAATAGAATGAAATAGGGAGGTTAGGTAGAAAATGGTGATAGATAAAGTCAAAAATGACAAAACTGTGCTCCTTTATTTTATACATTAACAAGAGCCCCAGGGGGCACAACGCTCACCTGATACCCATGCACGCTCTAATTGACATACTGCTATTGAATACTGATAGTGCCAGTACCGGGATTTTAGCCCACAACCTTTCTAAAAAGATTTTTGCCGAATGCAGAGAAGTTTTTTTTTCAGACAACCTTTAAAAAAATAGTCACATTTCAAAACAAGAACTTTTTTTAAGTAATATGCCCAACTAGTATAGTTCAATTATGCAACATCAAAAATAAAATCATATTGTAAAATCCCACTTTAATGCGCAGCAGAAAAAGAATAAAACAATGAAATGATTTCATAAATTAAGTTTATTTAAAACTGAACGACAATACCTTTCATTATTGATAGCTAGCATGCCAGAAATTATAAAGCCTGACAGGCTGTGTTTGTGAAACAAGAATGCCCCCGGCGGCATCTTTGTTAGTATAAACGCCATTTTCTGTTAAGTATGTGAGAGGTCAGGGTCAGCGTAATATTGGTATCTATGGAAATATCTTGTCACAAGGAATACACATGTAAAATATGAAAGCCCTATCACTAACCAATCAAAAGTTATGCGCAATGTTTAAGTTTTTGAAAAGTACGTCAAAGGTCAAGGTTATGGTCACGAGGTCAAAATTTTGGTATCAATGGAAAGGTATTGTCACAAGGAATACACATGTGAAATATGAAACCTCTAAGACTATCACCAGCTTCCATTCAAAGTTATGCCCAATGTTAAAGTTTTTCGGAAAACAGACAGACAAACAGACAGACGGACAGGCCAAAAACTATATGCTCCCGAATCTTTTATTCCAGGGGCATAAAAAACAAAGATTTTTCGGTTTTGCCTTTATTCATATTAAAGTATACTGAAATCTAAGAATGCTTTTGAATAGTATTGATTTCATCTCAAATACATGAAACGTACAGTTAAAATCGTTTTAATCCAATATTTATCAATTCAAGTGAATTGTGCAGAAATTGGGCCAATTTGTTTTCCAAAAAGCAGTGTACGGTGTATCAAACCTCATGATCCAGAGGAAGAGATTACTCATTCGACGTTTCTTCAAGAAATCAGTCCGTAAATTACTTCATCTAAGAGAGTCTAAGACAGAGGAAATTCGAGCAAACTTTATACATGATAACAAGTATATGCAAGTGTTCCAAGTACATGAATGATAACCATTATGAAAGTGTTCCAAGTATAATGCACATTAAATAAAAATCTATTCCGTTTGCACTGTATCTCCTGAAATGTATCGCAGTACTAAAGGGTTGTGGAGGAATTAAACGGATCAAATCTAAAGTACAGCGACTTTGTTTACAGTTACAGTTATAGGTCAGAGACCACTAAAAGGCCGGCTCTGATTGGAGAAAAACCTGTAGGGTGAGGGGGCCTGTTATTTTAAATGTGACAGAAGATGTGATTGGCTATCAATTCTATTTTCTTTTGGTATATTGTTTGAATATGATATATATAGGTAAAAAATAAGTGCAATTAAAATGTCGATACCCGGATATTTCCCTAGCTCCCGATCTGCTAAAGGGGACGGGCGCGGGGAAATTTGAAAATTCTCTGCGGGGTACCTTGTGACGCAAATAGTGCGAAAAAGAGCAGGTCATGCTATATTTTTTAATTTAGTTTCGTATAAAGCTTGAATCAATGAACAAATCGGTATATAACATGCATGGCCAGCAATGTTAGTATAGAGTCTGACGTTATAAGGCATTTCGTTAACATTACGGCCTATGGAAAATGATTTGGTTGTCTCTGACTTAGAAGGTGTAACTACAGTTAATCATTTTAGCAGGGAATCCTTCCCTTTTGACTGGTGAACCGGGCTGAATGAAAGGTGTCACCTCATTGGTCATAACTATTGAAAATTTAAAAATAGCAAATTAAATCAATGTATGATTCCCTGCTGTGTGTAGAAATTGAGTTTTGAACATGATTTTGCCTTTTATGTAATCAATAGATCGATTTGAAAATATATAAAAATTAGCAAATTTTCAATTCGGAAGGAGGGGTCATTAAACAAGTGAATTTTGCAGAAAAGGTATGCATGACCCCCTTTTTTCTTTCGTTTTTATGCGTGCCAAAGATGTCCTAGGCCAAAAATATTCCTTAAAAATCTAAAAGTGGATATCTTGACAAAATTCTTTCACTTGTAGGGTACCATGCATGAGTACCTCATATCTACAAAATGTCATGACAATCTGAAGAGTGGTTATAGAAAAGAAGCAGAAAATGTATGAAAATCACCCCCCCTTCCTTTTTACATAAGAAAAAAATTCATAAAAAATCAAAAAAATAAAATTAAAGCCTAAAATACATATCAAAGCATTAAGTAAGTTAAATATGATAAATATGCAGTAAATGAGTGTGTAAAATCATACACTTATTGAGTTATTTAAAGAAATAGTGCAAAAATGTGCATTTCTGACTAAGTCCGAAAAGACGTAAAAAACGCGTCAAAAATTTGACTTCGAAGTGGAACCAAAAATAACAACACTTCTTAAGACATCTCTCTAGATCATCCTGATGCTTTCGGTTTGTCGATACATGCTTCAGTTCTGAAGAAGAAGTTTGTCATAGGAGGGTACCCCCCGTGACCTACTATTGGCTGTGGTGGCGCCACCTGTTGACGGATCCGGACGAAAAACAACAACACTTGTAGGGGACCATGAGTACTTCATACCTACCAAGTTTCATCAAAATCCCTTCAGCCATTCTGGAGAAGAAGTTTAAAATGTGAAAAGTTTACGACGACGGACGACGACGGACGACAGACGCAACACTATGACAATAGCTCACTTGAGCCGTTGGCTCAGGTGAGCTAAAAATATTCCTTAAAAATCCAAAAATGGATATTTTGACAAAGTTCTATCACTTGTAGGGTACCATGCATGAGTACCTCATACCTACAAATTGTCATGACAATCTGAAGAGTGGTTATAGAAAAGAAGCAGAAAATGTATGAAAATCACCCCCCCCTTCCTTTTTACATAAGAAATAAATTCATAAAAAATCAAAAAAATAAAATTTAAGCATAAAATACACATCAAAGCATTAAGTAAGTTAAATATGATAAATATGTACTAAATGAGTGTGTAAAATCATACACTTATTGAGTTATCTAAAGAAATAGTGCAAAAATGTGCATTTCTGACTAAGTCCTAAAAGACGTCAAAAACGCGTCAAAAATTTGACTTCGAAGTGGAACCAAAAATAACAACACTTCTTAAGACATCTCTCTAGATCATCCTGATGCTTTCGGTTTGTCGATACATGCTTCGGTTCTGAAGAAGAAGTTTGTCAAAGGAGGGTACCCCCCGTGACCTACTTTTGGCTGTGGTGGTGCCACCTGTTGACAGATCCGGACGAAAAACAACAACACTTGTAGGGGACCATGAGTACTTCATACCAACCCAGTTTCATCAAAATCCCTTCAGCCGTTTTGGAGAAGAAGTTTAAAATGTGAAAAGTTTTTGACGACAGACGACGACGACGACGGATGACGGACGACAGACACAACACTATGACAATAGCTCACTTGAGCCTATGGCTCAGGTGAGCTAAAAAGGGGAAAAAAATTTTGTTGGGGTCCCGCCGGGGTTTGAAGCCACTCCCTATGGGTCCATTGGGCATGGAAAACATACATTATACCTATGTACAATCTTAAAAAATATTCCTTAAAAATCAAAAAGTGGATATCTTGACAAAATTCTTTCACTTGTAGGGTTCTATGCATGAGTACCTCATACCTACAAATTGTCATGACAATCTGAAGAGTGGTTATAGAAAAGAAGCAGAAAATGTATGAAAATCACCCCCCCCCCTTCCTTTTTACATAAGAAATAAATTCATAAAAAATCAAAAAAATAAAATTTAAGCATAAAATACATATCAAAGCATTAAGTAAGTTAAATATGATAAATATGTACTAAATGAGTGTGTAAAATCATACACTTATTGAGTTATTTAAAGAAAAAGTGCAAAAATGTGCATTTCTGACTAAGTCCGAAAAGACGTCAAAAATGCATCAAAAATTTGACTTCGAAGTGGAACCAAAAATAACAACACTTCTTAAGACATCTCTCTAGATCATCCTGATGCTTTCGTTTTGTCGAAACATGCTTCGGTTCTGAAGAAGAAGTTTGTCAAAGGAGGGTACCCCCCGTGACCTACTTTTGACTGTGGTGGCGCCACCTGTTGACAGATCCGGACGAAAAACAACAACACTTGTAGGGGACCATGAGTACTTCATACCAACCAAGTTTCATCAAAATCCCTTCAGCCGTTCTGGAGAAGAAGTTTAAAATGTGAAAAGTTTACGACGACAGACAACGAAGGACAACGACGACGACGACGACGGACGACGGACGACAGACGCAACACTATGACAATAGCTAACTTGAGCCTATGGCTCAGGTGAGCTAAAAAGAGGAAGTATTCTTTTGAAAACTGGATTTGGAATTTGGATATTCAAAGCCTCATATTTGATGATTCAACAATTTGGATTCAATGATTTCAAACAATCATCATTACTTGTGTGAGATTATAGACACTGTCCAGACAAACTACTTTGGGGAAACTAATTATAAATTTAGAATTGACCCTTCTGATTGCGGGAAAAAAATGCAAAATTTCGTGACGTCACAATCCTTTTACCTTGGACGAACAAGCCTCAAACCTCGGTCAAACATCGAAACTGCATTATGACCTCATGGAATTTCTCAAATTTTTCCCACGTTCGGAAGGGTCATTTAGGGGATCATGTTTGTAGATAAAACCAGAAGTCTCTGACGAGACTGTAGCTCTCCTGGTTGTTTTTTCTTTAAAACATCAATTTCCTTTCTTTTTTTTTAACCAAAGACCATAGGGAGCAGGTGCTCTAACAAATTATAAGTAGCACAACAAAACAACTTATCCATTAGACTGCAACTAGAATATAACTCATATAATTTATAATATCCGATATATAGTATTTCAAAATAGAATGCCACACCCATTTTCCGAGATCCTAGGGGCCAGGGGCTTCTAACTAAAATGAACTATCAATGACACAACTAGACCACAGACCCATCATAATGCAAAAAGAATTAAGTCTCCATCATTTATAGTGTCGGAGGAGTTGCTAGCACAAGATTACATAGAGTTATATAGGAGAAAATGACCACACCCATTTTCTAAGACCCTGGGGGTCAGGGGCTCAAACAAAATAACAGGTGCACAACTAGACCACAGACCCATCATATTGCAAAAAGAATTAAGTCTCCATCATTTATAGTGTCAGCGGAGTTGCGAGCACAAGATTACATAGAGTTATATAGGAGAAAATGACCACACCCATTTTCTAAGACCCTGGGGGTCAGGGGCTCAAACAAAATATCAGGTGCACAACTAGACCACAGACCCATCATATTGCAAAAAGAATAAAGTCTCCTTCATTTATAGTGTCAGCGGAGTTGCGAGCACAAGATTACATAGAGTTATATAGGAGAAAATGACCACACCCATTTTCTAAGACCCTGGGGGTCAGGAGCTCAAACAAAATATCAGGTGCACAACTAGACCACAGACCCATCATATTGCAAAAAGAATAAAGTCTCCTTCATTTATAGTGTCAACGGAGTTGCGAGCACAAGATTACATAGAGTTATATAGGAGAAAATGACCACACCCATTTTCTAAGACCCTGGGGGTCAGGGGCTCAAACAAAATATCAGGTGCACAACAAGACCACAGACCCATCATATTGCAAAAAGAATTAAGTCTCCATCATTTATAGTGTCGGAGGAGTTGCGAGCACAAGATTATATAGAGTTATATAGGAGAAAATGACCACACCCATTTCTAAGACCCTGGGGGTCAGGGGCTCAAACAAAATATCAGGTGCACAACTAGACTACAGACCCATCATATTGCAAAAAGAATAAAGTCTCCTTCATTTATAGTGTCAGCGGAGTTGCGAGCACAAAATTACATAGAGTTATATAGGAGAAAATGACCACACCCATTTTCTAAGACCCTGGGGGTCAGGGGCTCAAACAAAATATCAGGTGCACAACTAGACCACAGACCCATCATATTGCAAAAAGAATAAAGTCTCCTTCATTTATAGTGTCAGCGGAGTTGCGAGCACAAGATTACATAGAGTTATATAGGAGAAAATGACCACACCCATTTTCTAAGACCCTGGGGGTCAGGGGCTCAAACAAAATATCAGGTGCACAACAAGACCACAGACCCATCATATTGCAAAAAGAATTATGTCTCCATCATTTATAGTGTCGGAGGAGTTGCGAGCACAAGATTACATAGAGTTATATAGGAGAAAATGACCACACCCATTTCTAAGACCCTGGGGGTCAGGGGCTCAAACAAAATATCAGGTGCACAACTAGACCACAGACCCATCATATTGCAAAAAGAATTAAGTCTCCATCATTTATAGTGTCAGAGGAGTTGCGAGCACAAGATAACATAGATAATTTTCATAACCACGCCCATTTTCTAAGACCCTGGGGGTCAGGGGCTGAAACCAAATGTCAGGTGCACAACTAGACCACATACCAAGTAGGATGCAAAAAGAATTAACTTTCTATCACCTATGGTTTGAGAGGAGTTGCGAGCATGAGAATTGTTTACGGACGGACGGACGGACGAAGGGTGATGACATAAGCTCGACTGGTCAGAGACCAGTAGAGCTAAAAAACCACCACAATTTTGTTTACCTTTACAATATCCAAGTCTGTCTGTAAATGGGATCTATCCAGTGTTTTGATACTGTCCCTCAGTTTAACTCCATGTAAAATATAGTTCATGCTTTCACAGATTACATGCACATCATCTAGATTTGAAGCACCTGGAAATATCAATATTCATTCTCAATGCTTGAAAATACAAAATTTTAATGCAACATCGCAATAACGTCGATGTTCATTGGTTGTTTGCTCCTTAGTTACGGCTTTAAAATGAGAACATACTAGGCTCTGACATTGGTAACGTCACATTTCGCCTTATATTCACAAAAGTATAGATAACGCGTTGCCAGAAAAACTAAGTTTGCAAATCAGCATTTACCGTCCGCAAACATAACGTCAGAAACTAGTTATTCCCTAAATATTAATATTTATTTTCAATACTGAAAGAAAAAATACATACTTTGAAAACTATCAGTTTTCGAGTGGCATGCCTTATGAAGCAGATAAATGTAAATGTATGTTTATAGGGAGCGCACTCATAGATAGAAATATCTCCATAAAGGAAAAATACATGAAAACCCCTTTACTACCACCTTTAGGCATCTCCATTACTGTACACTATGGCACCTACATGTAAAGGAGCTGATAAGATAAGGACCGTTTTTAGCCCTAAATCTCATGCCGTTTTTTTCTGCATGACGGTACATATGCAGACAAAAGATAATCATAATTGAAACATAATGTATTTGAAGACTTTTTGTATGTTTTACTTTTCGATGAAATGCTCCAAAGATCCTTTAATGAAGGTCCAAAGAGGTAGGGGGTACTCAGGTAATAAAACTGATAATATAGACCAAAAACGTAGAAATTTAGGAAACTTTTGCCTAAAATGGATAAATATTAACTAAAAGATATCAAATGTATCTACATTGTAAATCAGAAATACATTTCGAAAGTTCTATCTCCTGTAATCGGTAAATAATGAAATCCGGAACTCAAAATACGGTCTTATTTTGTATGTAATGGCTACAATAGAAGCTTTTTAGCGCAAAATACACATTAGCGGAGAAATCTACATCGCTCCTGCTTATTTCGTTTCTAATTGTTGTACATTTCATTCGATCGTATTTAGAACATATTTGTTTATAATAGTCAAATTTTCCATATGACCAGATGTCAAATTTTCCATATTTAATGATCTTAAAGATTGATCCTTTAACAAATGCACCCCCTTCCTTTTTTGGTTTTTCGTTTCTGGGGTAGTGTTCCCCCCAGAGATACAGAACCCCACTTCTCCAGAATTTTTGTATCATGGAAATACACCTCCAGTATAAGTGGCTTTCTGTATCTCCGGGGGGAACAATGTTCAAAAAAACTTTTCCGTTTTCTATTGATTTCTATGGGAAAAGGACAAGTTTTGACCCAAATATTACCAATGTTATGCATAACAGATCTAAAATATCTTAAGTTTTGATGGGATACCGTATATGTATTAATTTAACGAACAATTTTTCTTAAAATATCCATTTTCAAAATTCCACTTTTTAGGGCAGATTTTACGTCTTATCTTATCAGCTCCTTTGTCTCCGAGTGAAAATGATGTATTTCCATCTTGAGGGCGCATGTGCTTCTGTAAGAGCAGTCCAGATTTGAAATACAAATTCCAGCTACCCTGTCATTTTTTTTTTCAATTGCATGAAAGAAAGCACTCCTGATAACTGCATTCTCCTATAGGCTTTACCTATATTCATATTATATGGAAAGAATTATACTTAGGTAGCACATGTTAGGAGAGCATTTTCATCCCAAATGAACCCAATTCCTAAATATCTGGTAAACTTAAAGGGAAGTGAAGTTTAGTATCACGACGGGTCAATGAATTTTGATACATGTATTCTATACTCTTACCCAAACAGTCACACTTATGTAAATCAAGAAAGAAATGCATCAAATATTATTTTCTTAGTCCTTTTTATGAATCACTTTTGTCTTTTTGTAAGGTATTTAACCCACTTAAAACAATGAAATTATGTCATGACATACATGTACATAGTTTAGAGGAGCATGACATCATTTCATTGTTTTGAGTGGGTAAAATGTAACATGCAACCTTAAAAGACAATTGTGATCCAATTTAAGCTTGTTATGAAAAAGGTCTACATGAATAATCTTAACTTTTTACCTTTCAGTGAGATTGTCAAATCTCGGCACAATTCTTCTACCATCTCAGCCTCGCTGGCTATGAATACAGAACATAAGTCTCTAACATCCTGAATGTAAATGTCACAGAAATTCTGATTGGTGCATTTAAACTCTCCAACAGCCAATAGAAATCCCCAGATCATGTCCACTAGGAATGGCATAAAAGGTTTACATTCTTTATAATTGTAAAACTGAAGATGATTGGCAATATAAATAACAGCTGTCATCACAGTAACTGGAAATCTTTTCCTATTTTTCTGCAAAAAAATATAATGAAATCATGTGAAGCATACTGAAATGGCAGTGGGTGCAAATAAATAACCTCTTCATACTGAAGTTCAAGTTGCAAAGAATATAAGCCATTTTAAAGCATCTTTGTATGACGTATCTACTATAAAGGTTGTCATTTTCGTGTGGTGGTCATTTTTGTATGGTGGTCAATTTCGCGTGGTGGTCTTTTTTGTGTTGTGGTCATTTTTGTGTTGTGGTCATTTTTGCATGGTGGCCATTATTGTGTTGGGGTCATTTTTGTGTGGTGGTAATTTTTGTGTGGTGGTCATTGTTTCATGGTGGCCATTACTGTGTTAGGGTCATTTTTGTGTGGTGGTAATTTTTGCGTCGTGGTCATTTTTGTGTTGTGGTCATTTTCGTGTAGCGGTCATTTTCACATGGTGGTCTTCTTCGCATGGTGATCATTTTCGTGAGTTGGTCATTTTCTATGGTAGTCATTTTTGTGTGGTGGCCATTTTTGCGTGGTGGTCATTTTTGAGTGGTGGTCATTATTGTGTGGTGGTCTTTTTCGAATGGTGGTCATTTTTGCGTGGTGGTCATTATTGTGTAGGGGTCACTTTGGCGTGGTGGTCATTTTGGCATGGTGGTCATTTTTGCATGGTGGTCATTTTTGTGTGGTGGTCTTTTTCATGTGGTGGTCATTTTTCGGTGGTGGTCATTATTGTGTAGGGGTCATTTTGGCATGGTGGTCATTTTGGCGTGGTGGTCTTTTTTGTGTGGTGGTCATTTTTGCATGGTGGTCATTTTTGTGTGGTGGTCATTTTCGCATGTTGATGGTTTTTGCATGGTGGTCATTTTCGTGTGGTGGTCATTTTTGTGTGGTGGCCATTTTTGCGTGGTGGTCTTTTTTGCGTGGTGGTCTTTTTCGCATGTTGATCATTTTTGTGTGGTGGTCATTTTTGCCTGGTGGTCATTTTCCATGGTGGTCATTTTCGCATGGTGATAATTTTTGGGTGGTGGTCATTTTCGTGTGGTGGTCATTTTTGTGTGGTGGTCATTTTTGTGTGGTGGTCATTTTTGTGTGGTGGTCATTTTTGTGTTGTGATAATTTTGGCATGGTGGTCATTATGGCGTGGTGGTCATTTTTGTGTGGTGGTCATTTTCGCGTGGTGGTCATTTTTGCATGGTGGTCATTTTTGCATGGTGGTCATCTTCGTGTGGTTGTCATTTTCATGTGGTAGTCATTTTTTTTGTGGTGGTCATTTTTTTTGTGGTGGTCATTTTTTTTGTGGTAGTCATTTTTCGTGTGGTGGTCATTTTTCGTGTGGGGGTCATTTTTTAATATTTCACAAATCTATGGATTTTGCGAAAATTTCCCCCATGTGATGATAACCCTGCCCCATTCTTATAATTGAATATACGTTTAGATTATGAATATTTCAATCCCTTACACAAAAATAACCTTGCTGCATTCTTACAATGGAATTAAGAAATGAATCTTACATTTTTTCTGTTGATGCAGGTATCAATGCGCGTAGCGCGTTGATGCAAAAGTTTTCTGTCCAATTTTTCGGGTGATACTTGCATCAACAGAAAAAATATAAGATTCATTTCTTATCATTTTATTATCATCTATTTATGGAAAACAGACTGTCTTCTTGGATCTGAAAACAATCAAATACCGCACTATATTGCGTAAGTTGGAGGGTTTCGCAGTGATACGTCTGCCAAAACAAGTTATGGCAGCCGCCATGATTCAAACAGCGAACGATCGTCTCTCTATATCTTTGGAATAAGGACCAGTTTGAGCAAATTCTACATGCACTGTTAATTTTTGAGTAAGTAGAAAAGAAATGGTACCCTTGAATTGATAAGCAAACATCAACAAATTGTATTTTCAGCAACAAGTTCGTTCCTGTTTGAGGGAACCCCCAGTTCTAAAAGTAGTGCTATAAATAGACTTCTGTGAATTATTGTGTTGATTGAAGTATCAACAAAATTTCTCAGCCAATCAGAATCTTCGTTTCTTGAAATTGACAATGGAAATTAAATGATTGGTGGTTAACCAAGAACTGAAGTGAATTGAGTGTGATCAAAACTGGAAATAAACTAGAATGTTTAGAGTATTAATAGCCATTCTCTGTAAGGACCAAAATCGTTCGGCACGGCATGTCATAGATTTTGATGATTTTCGGTATAATGGGTATATATTAAGTACTGACCATGAAAATAACACTTTTGGGCCAATGTAACCTCTGGTTGCCATGGTAACGAGGTCATTCTATTTATAGCACTTTTGGGACCATGAAATAAGCCAGCTCCGGAGACTTCGTTGCCATGGATACCACTGTAACATCTTGTTCATCTTTATATAATCTATTCTTCCTTACTTCCATTCTTACTTAGTACACTTAGATATGTGATATTAATTACAGGAAGCTTATTGTATTAAGCCAAAATAAGTCAAAATGAAGCGAAAAATAGAGGTGAAAATAAGGGCCAATTTAGTGTGTTTTTGACCATTTTCAATCTTAAATATCACAAAAGGCACCAATAGGAGACTAGTGATTTTCATCAATGGAAATGTATGTTTATTGACAAATAAAATGAACGAAAAATTGGAGTGGGTATTTAAGAGTTTTACCTAAATTCTGTCGTCAAAGACCGTTGCCATGGCAACATTAGACCTTTTTGCTTATTTCATACTATCTTTGAAATTGATTTTATTCCTCTTTAGAGTTACATAAGATTGTCAAAATGTATGCATGTATAGATATGACTTATATCTTTTACATAAGAACAATTAAAATGTTCAAGGTCATTGGCTTGATGTTCAAGGTCATTTATACTTTGAGACTCAAATTTTGTATAAATTATTGATTTTTTAATTATTTTGTTACCGATTTTAGTGATTTTTTTATCTAAATATTTTCATAGGTTATATATATTATGAAAGCACATGAATATAAGAAAGACAAATCTTAGAATTTATTGAATTGTAGCAATTCAATAGGAAAATATTTTTCCGTCAAAAAACAAGAAAAATACAGATTTCGTCCCTTTTTTATCAAAATATTCACCAAGAATTTAGATATTCGATGATGTGAAGAAACGTAATCAATAGTTCTAAGAAATAAGTGATACATTTATCATTTTATGGCAAATAACTGTTAAGTTCAATATTTTAAGGTTTCTAAAATATTGACACCTTCATTTTAACAAAAATCAGGATTTTTTGTCAAATCTGGTCACTTAAAGTTTAATGACCTTGAAAATTCAGTGGGTGACCTTGAAATATTTTCAAGGTCATTTTTATATCAAAACGCCTCTGATAGATGTACACATGAACTTCTGTTCCAATATCATGCGTAGATCGTTTGATAGAGGTTGTGTTTAAATTCATCATATGAAAACCTTTCAGCCGATTGTTGCCATAGCAACTAAATTTGATGCTGCTTTGCAATAAAAGGTCAAATTAGCCCAATAAATTTTTTGTATTCATGTACAGTTCAAAGATGATACTAATTGGATAACTAGAATTTGGACTTTAAAAATTGGTGCTTTTATGAAATTTTCAACCTTGCAAAACAGTAAAAACATGCAAAAATGGGCCTTTAAGTGCCCAAAACAGAGCCATTTGATACCCTGTTTTGGCCCAATTTTTCATCTTGTATACACAAAGCATCCGAGATGAATGTAAACAAGAGCCCCAGGGGGCACAATGCTCACCTGATACCCATGCACGCTCTAATTGACATACTGACATTGAATACTGATAGTGCCAGTACCAGGATTTTAGCCCACAACCTTTCTAAAAAAAATTTTGCCGGATGCAGAGAAGTTTTTTTTTTCAGACAACCTTTAAAAGTACAAAAAAGAAAAAATAGTCACATTTCAAAACAATAACTTTTTTACTGATTTGAAAAGACAGATAAAGTGGTCCAACATCATATGCCCAGCTAGTATAGTTCAATTATGCAACATCAAAAATAAAATCATATTGTAACATTCCACATTAATGTGCAGCAGAAAAAGAATAAAACAATGAAATGATTTCATAAATTAAGTTTATTTAAAATTGAACACAAAACCTTTCATTATTGATAGCTAGCATGCCAGAAATTATAAAGCCTGTGTTTGTGAAACGAGAATGCCCCCGGCGGCATCTTTGTTAGTATAAACGCCATTTTCTGTTAAGTATGTGAGAGGTCAGGGTCAGCGTAATATTGGTATCAATGGAAAGATCTTGTCACGAGGAATACACATGTACAATATGAAAGCCCTATCACTAACCATTCATCAGTTATGCCCAATGTTAAAGTTTTTGAGAAGTACGTGAAAGGTCAAGGTTATGGTCATGAGGTCAAAAATTTTGGTATCAATGGAAAGGTATTGTCACAAGGAATACACATGTGAAATATGAAACCTCTATCACCAGCTTCCATTCAAAAGTTATGCCCAATGATAAAGTTTTTCGGAAAACAGACAGACAGACAGACAGACAGACGGACAGGCCAAAAACTATATGCTCCCGAATCTTTTATTCCAGGGGCATAAAAAACAAAGATTTTTCGGTTTTGCCTTTATTCACTGAAATCTATGAATTATGCTTTTGAATAGTATTGATTTCATCTCAAATACATGAAACGTACAGGTAAAATCGTTTTGATCCAATATTTATCAATTCAAGTGAGTTGTGCAGAAATTGGGCCAGTTTGTTTTCCAAAAAAGCAGTGTATGTTGTATCAAACCTCATGACCCAGTGAAGCCACTTGAACAAATAATTTTCAGTAAATATGCTGAAATGCAGCGCTTCTTGCCTATGCATATTTCAACAGGCGAGAAGGAGCATTGCATTTCAGCATACGCTGTTCAACAACTCAAGTGGTTTCTCTAGGTTTCGCAGTTTGAAACAAATTAAAAGGCCCATGAAATTGTTAAGCTTGTCCAACTAGCAGACCTACGACATCGTTATTTACTGTTAACTAATTGTTTTACCTCATCATAGGTCTGTTACACGGACAAGTTGTTAGCGGAGAGAGTTCATGAAATGTATCGGTTGCATCGGATTTGCCGACAAAAAGTTATTTGGTCCAATAAAAACTCATCATGTATCTATTATTTGAACAGATAAAAATTCCCAAATGTCTTAACACAGGAACCTGTCGTTTTATGAGAGAAAATGTTTTATTATTCACAACCTCAGGCCTCTGTGTTCCTCTTAGAAATATTATACATACAAGATGACAAACACAGTGGCTTAAGGTTGTGAATAATAATTTATTTTCTCTAATAAAATAACAGCTTTCTGTGGTCCAACATTTCATTGGAAGATTTCAGGAAGTCTGAACTGAATTATTTATTTTCAAGAACTTCAGATATTAAATGTCCTATGCATTCTCAAAATCCAGAGGAAGAGATTACTCATTAGACGTTTCTTCAAGAAATCAGTCTGTAAATTACTTCATCTAAGAGAGTCTAAGACAGAGGAAATTCGAGCAAACTTTATATATGATAACAAGTACATGCAAGTGTTCCAAGTACATGAATGATAACCATTACGAAAGTGTTCCAAGTATAAAAATCTTTTCCGTTTGCAATGTATCTCCTGAAATGTATCGCAGTACTAAAGGTATCACATTACTACATGGGGAATCCCCTTCGGGTACAGGATACAGATATGCATATCTAGGTCATTATCTAGGTCATTGTCCAGGTCATTATCTAGGTCATTGTCCTGTCAAATAGTTCCGATTATTTTCTTATTATTTTCAACAATTGGTGGAAAATACACACAATGTTTATCTTGAATTGTCTTCCCGTGATTGTTTACTAGATATATATGAAATAAAATTTTGAATATAGTTTAAAGTGTGTGAGACATCTACATGTGTGGAAGAATACGTGTGAAAATGGGTCCTCAGATCCAGATCATAAAATTCGAATAATTCCGGTCCGGAACCAGGTGCATGGCTTTGAAAAAATATTTTAAAAGTTGTGTACTTTTAATCTTTACGGCATTTTTTTTCTATGTAATTCAAATAAAATTTCTAAACATTCAAAAGTAGTGTCAATGTGTTTAAGCCGGTGCGAATTTTTCTCCTATTTTTGGTAAGAAAGTACTTGAAAAATAACTGGGATCTGGATCCTACACGGCAAAAAATGGCTTGTTCCCGACTTTAAAAATAAAATTCTAAACAAGTATAAAGAATTTAAATAATTGAATCATATCACATAAAAGGTCAATCAATAAGACATTGGAGCATGTGTCACTTGTTGAATTATCAGTAGTAACTATGGATGAAAGGTCGATCTAAACATGGAAAACATACATTATACCTATGTACAATCTTAAAAAATATTCCTTAAAAATCCAAAAGTGGATATCTTGACAAAATTCTTTCACTTGTAGGGTACCATGCATGAGTACCTCATACCTACAAATTTTCATGACAATCTGAAGAGTGGTTATAGAAAAGAAGCAGAAAATGTATGAAAATCCCCCCCCCCTTCCTTTTTACATAAGAAAAAAATTCATAAAAAATCAAAAAAATAAAATTTAAGCATAAAATACATATCAAAGCATTAAGTAAGTTAAATATGATAAATATGTAGTAAATGAGTGTGTAAAATCATACACTTATTGAGTTATTTAAGGAAATAGTGCAAGAATGTGCATTTCTGACTAAGTCCGAAAAGACGTCAAAAACGCGTCAAAAATTTGACTTCGAAGTGGAACCAAAAATAACAACACTTCTTAAGACATCTCTCTAGATCATCCTGATACTTTCGGTTTGTCGATACATGCTTCGGTTCTGAAGAAGAAGTTTGTCAAAGGAGGGTACCCCCCGTGACCTACTATTGGCTGTGGTGGCGCCACCTGTTGACAGATCTGGACGAAAAACAACAACACTTGTAGGGGACCATGAGTACTTCATACCTACCAAGTTTCATCAAAATCCCTTCAGCCGTTCTGAAGAAGAAGTTTAAAATGTGAAAAGTTTACGACGACGGACGACAGACGCAACACTATGATAAAAGCTCACTTGAGCCTATGGCTCAGGTGAGCTAAAAACTTTACAAATATGCATAATAATAAGGATTAAAAGAAAATAATCAAAGCAATTTCAGATTAAAAAAGTACTGTTTCCATGGTAACGAAGCCTACAAATATGCCTGGTCCTATAGATTTTCCCGATTTTTGAAACTTCAGACACAGTTACCATGGCAACGACAACCTTTTTGAAAAAACTGGGGTTGAATTACATACTAGTGCTTCATATTGAACTTCCATACCAAAAATCTCAAAAATCCATGACATGCCGTGCCAACATGTCTTGAAATTCTTTGGTTCTTATAGAGAATTGCTGTTAAACGTGCCTCACTGCAGTACTTACAATATACTGTAGTAGAGAACTGGCGACTATAGACACCACACACTGTTTCTCCCTTAAGTCCTTCAGAATACTGCCAACTGTCTGTAAATATTCAGATATAAAATAACTGTCTGCTCAAATCATATCAAAAAGCAGAAAAATGCAATTTTGTAAACTTTTCATTAAATGGTTTACCAGATCAACACCATTTGGTAGAACTTGGAATCCCGTACCTTTGACAAAGTCAAATTACACATGTACTTTAAAATGTCCAGGGACATACCTTTACAAAAACATCTTAAGGGCCAACTGGGCCCCTAAACATTAAAATGTAGGGGCTGAGGTCAAAATTTGGGGGCCCAGAAAAAAAAACCCGCATAGAATAAAGGTATGAAAATTTTAAAGACTGTCTGTTAAAATGAATATTCCTAATATTCCATTTCAGCCACTTTTTTTCCCAATCTGAAAGGCCCCCACCCTACTCGTACAAACCCTCCAACATCCCTGAATCAGAACAATTTTCACAAATGTAAAAGTAATGCCTTAGCTTAATTGGCTTTGATGTCAAAAAGAAAATATCTGACTTTAATAGCCTACCTCACAAACACCTAGTGCCCTGTTAACGGCATCAGCATCCATGTTGATATCAACCTGACTCGGTGAAAATCTCTCGGCTACGGTACCTTCCTCCATGGATTGGTCACTAGGATACTCTGTGAGAAGAAAAATTCAAATGGAGCAGTTTATGTATTCACTGTAGGAACCTGGTGGTAAAACGGACAGTTCCTTTGAAAGCTTATTGTAATTAAGGGAAAACATGTTTCTATTTGAATAATTTGTCAGCAAAAACTGTTTGTAATTTTTTTGTCGCAAATTTAGTTTTATTTTGACACCAATCAGAATGCGTGTTACAAACAGAATACCTTATAATCTACTCCTGCATCCATTTTTCGTGAAGATGAGATGCCTACATGTACTTAACAAGACAAGGGACACTGAAATTTCTTAACATTGATATGAAATGACAGAAGTGAAAAATGGTAGCATTATCACTTACTTATCAAGTAGGTAAACCTCAAGGTCAAGGTCATGAGGTCAAAACTTTTGGTTCCTCTGAAGCAATATTTTTACAAGGAATACACCTTGTCATGTTTTGTAAGGAAGCCCAGTAAATTCCTATCATGAGTTATTGTCAACATAGAATTTTTAACACAAACAAACATTCAAACAGCCTTACATGTAAATCATCATACTCAGTCAAACAGCCTTACATGTAAATCCTCATACTCAGTCAAACAGCCTTACATGTAAATCCTCATGCTCAGTCAAACAGCCTTACATGTAAATCCTCATGCTCAGTCAAACAGCCTTACATGTAAATCATCATGCTCAGTCAAACAGCCTTACATGTAAATCATCATACTCAGTCAAACAGCCTTACATGTAAATCATCATGCTCAGTCAAACAGCCTTACATGTAAATCATCATGCTTAGCCAAACAGCCTTACATGTAAATCATCATGCTCAGTCAAACAGCCTTACATGTAAATCATCATGCTCAGCCAAACAGCCTTACATGTAAATCATCATGCTCAGTCAAACAGCCTTACATGTAAATCATCATACTCAGTCAAACATCCTTACATGTAAATCATCATGTTCAGTCAAACAGCCTTACATGTAAATCATCATACTCAGTCAAACAGCCTTACATGTAAATCATCATACTCAGTCAAACAGCCTTACATGTAAATCATCATGCTCAGCCAAACAGCCTTACGTGTAAATCATCATGCTCAGTCAAACAGCCTTACATGTAAATTATCATGCTTCAAAATCTTCCATTCAAGGAGAATTTGAATATTTGAAATGAATTCAACTGAAAGTTTGAAATTTCAGACCTGCCTACCTATTTCTTTGAAAAAGTGTCATATTTTCTTCAAGAAAGTGTAATTTAGGGAAGTAAAGCATAATAAAACAAAAATTGACTTAAACTTTAATAAAAACATTGTCTTTTCCACTCTTTGACATTGCTACAAATCTAAATCATTTACACAATTGCATATACGATATCAAACGCCCAACGTTCAAGTAATTAATGAATGCGAATCTATTCATTTGTTAGAGATACTTTTAAATTGTCATTCTGCTTGGAAATCTGCTGGAAGCGTAAAATTGAGCAGCAAAAGCGTATAGTGTAATTATAGGTAAAAAATCGTAAAAATTACGCCAAAATTGTAAAAGTAGGCAAGTCTGAAATTTTGACAACTGTACCTTTACTATTCAGTATTACAGATAGCAGGAAGCTGATATAGAGAGCTGATTCCTCGATCGATCTCTTTGACGTGCTATGGTATCTACAGTGTATAATGATATCAAAATCAAGAAATATATTGTATTACGTAAATAAGTGGCAAAATATAAATCCCAAATGATTAAATCTATGTTACATTTAGCATGCATCAAGTCCTATAACATAATTATTCATTAGTTGAATTCCCCTAGGGATTCGTTAAATGAATTCTAATCAAATTAATAATACATGTATGTAACACATGATTTCATTAGCTGACTACTACAGGGTTGCCAGCACTCTTGGTGAACAAAATTCCCTGTCTTTTTACTGACTAATTTATGTTTTTCACTGACCAAAATTGCAAAATATTTAAACAGCCTCCTGACCTCCCCATTTGCCATCCAATCTGCACACTCTTTTCTGATTGTTTTATGTTTATTTTTCAATATCTTAATAAATTAACATGAAATACAATGTCAGCCAATAATAAACATAGTTTTCTTACTGTTTGGTGATAAACTTCGATAAAGTTCATTTCTTAATAATATTTTTCCAGCTCTGAAATAATTTTTCCCTGACTTTTATGTATTTTCATTTTTCACTGACCAAATTCCAAAATTCCCTGATCTTGAAAAAAAAAGGCAATTTCCCTGACTTTTCAAGACTGCTGGCAACTATAAATAGCACGTGGTGATGTCTGAGAAAAATTATACGAATTCTACATGGCCAAAATATTTGGTCATTTTCATGAGTAATCTTTTTAGCAGCCCTCTATACACAGCCAATTGACCCTTCCGAACGCGGGAAAAATTTGAGAAAATTCCATGACGTCACAATGCAATTTCGATGTTTGACGAAGTTCGAAGCTTGTTTGTCCGAGGTAAAAGCATTGTGATGTCATGAAATTTTGCATTGTTTTCCCGCAATCGGAAGGGTCAATTGTGCCTCACATGAAATTCATATAAATAAAAATCACATAAAAATGTTTCACATGAATTTCACATAAATTTACTTCACATGAATTTTTCTTTGTGATCTTCATGTAAAATTGAATTTACAAATTCATGTCAGAAACTTCACATGGATTTCATGTTAAAAATATCATGTAACTTTCGTGTTCGTTTCATATAAATTTCATGTGAACTTTTGTGTAAAGTTTATGTATAAATTTCACATGAATTTCATACAAGTCACGATTAGCTGTGTATAGACAAAAACTTCTAAATGTGGTGTACCAAACATGCCCTGTCATGCACCAGACATGCCCGTTAAAGATTACAGATCCTCGTCGATGCCACTTTAAGCTACCAGAAGTCTCTGATGAGACTGAAGCTCTACTGGCTGTTTTGTTAAATTCACTGAATTGCACCCATTTTCCAACCCTGGTGGACAGGGGCCCACACAAAATATCAGATGCATATCTACACCACAGACAAATAATACAAGTAAATGCAAAAAGAATTTACTCTCCATGAATTACCAGTATACTTTCTGAGATCTAGTGTTCACAAGATTACAAAGACTTATATGGGAGAAAATGACCACACCCATTTTCAAAGACGGGTCAGTCTTAAACAGAATCTTAGGCACACAATTAGACCAGTCTCATGGAAATGGAAAAAGAAATCTCTCTACAGTATCAATTATACATTCTGAGAACTGGTGTTCTCTACATTACATAGTCTTAAATAGGAGAACATGACCACACCCATTTCAAAGAATCTGGAGGTCAGATGCTGAAACAAAAAAGCAGGCACACACATGAACAAGAGACTGATTATAATGGAAACAGAATTATCTCTCTATCAATTATACTTTCTGAGAATTGATGTTCACAAGGTAACATAGACTTATATATGAGAAAATGACCACACCCATTTCCAAGACCTTGGGGGTCAGGGACTCAAACAAAATATCAGGGGCACAACTAGACCAGAGACTGATTATAATGCAAAAAAGAATTATCTCTCTATCAATTATACTTCTGAGAATTGATGTTCACAAGGTAACATAGACTTATATATGAGAAAATGACCACATCCATTTCCAAAACCCTGGGGTCAGGGGCTCAAACAAAATATCAGGGGCACAACTAGACCAGGGACTGATTATAATCCAAAAGAATATCTCTCTATCAATTATACTTCTGAGAATTGATGTTCACAAGGTAACATAGACTTATATATGAGAAAATGACCACATCCATTTCCAAGACCCTGGGGGTCAGGGGCTCAAACAAAATATAAGGGGCACAACTAGACCAGATACTGATTATATTGCAAAAGAATTTTTTCTCTATCAATTACACTTTCTGAGAATTGGAGTTCACTAGATTACATAGACTCGTATAGCAGAAATGACCACACCCATTTTTGAAGACCCTGGGGGTCAGAGGCTCAAACAAAATATCAGGTGCACAACTAGACCAGGGACTGATTATATTGCAAAAAGAATTATTTCTCTATCAATATACTTTTTGAGAATTGGTGTTCACTAGATCACATAGACTTGTATAGCAGAAAATGACCACACCCATTTTTTAATACCCTGGGGGTCAGAGGCTCAAATAAATTATCAGGTGCACAACTGGACCAGAGTGATTATATTGCAAAAAGAATTATTTCTCTATCAATTTTACTTTCTGAGAATTGGTGTTCACTGGATTACATAGATATACATGTACATGTATATAGGAGAAAATGACCATATTGCAAAAAAGTTATTTCTTTATCAATTATATTTTCTGAGAATTGGTGTTCACTAGATTACATAGACTTATATAGGAGAAAATCAGGTGCACAACTAGACCATAGACCAAACTAATTGCAAAAAGAATTAGCTTTCTATCATTTATGGTTTCAGAGGAGTTGCGCTCACAAAAAATTAATGCTGGTCTATGAAGCATAAAAAAATTTGTGTCGCATTAAGGGCTATGCTGTGATGACTTGTTACTATTAGTAGACTAAGGCAGTGTGTGTCTATGCTGTGATGACTTGTTACTATTAGTAGACTAAGGCAGTGTGTGTCTATGCTGTGATGACTTGTTACTATTAGTAGACTAAGGCAGTGTGTGTCTATGCTGTGATGACTTGTTACTATGAGTAGACTAAGGCAGTGTGTGTCTATGCTGTGATGACTTGTTACTATGAGTAGACTAAGGCAGTGTGTGTCTATGCTGTGATGACTTGTTACTATGAGTAGACTAAGGCAGTGTGTGTCTATGCTGTGATGACTTGTTACTATGAGTAGACTAAGGCAGTGTGTGTCTATGCTGTGATGACTTGTTACTATGAGTAGACTAAGGCAGTGTGTGTCTATGCTGTGATGACTTGTTACTATGAGTAGACTAAGGCAGTGTGTGTCTATGCTGTGATGACTTGTTACTATGAGTAGACTAAGGCAGTGTGTGTCTATGCTGTGATGACTTGTTACTATGAGTAGACTAAGGCAGTGTGTGTCTATGCTGTGATGACTTGTTACTATGAGTAGACTAAGGCAGTGTGTGTCAATGCTGTGATGACTTGTTACTATGAGTAGACTAAGGCAGTGTGTGTCAATGCTGTGATGACTTGTAACTATGAGTAGACTAAGGCAGCGTGTGTCAATGCTGTGATGACTTGTTACTATGAGTAGACTAAGGCAGTGTGTGTCTATGCTGTGATGACTTGTTACTATGAGTAGACTAAGGCAGTGTGTGTCTATGCTGTGATGACTTGTTACTATGAGTAGACTAAGGCAGTGTGTGTCAATGCTGTGATGACTTGTTACTATGAGTAGACTAAGGCAGTGTGTGTCAATGCTGTGATGACTTGTAACTATGAGTAGACTAAGGCAGCGTGTGTCAATGCTGTGATGACTTGTTACTATGAGTAGACTAAGGCAGTGTGTGTCTATGCTGTGATGACTTGTTACTATGAGTAGACTAAGGCAGTGTGTGTCTATGCTGTGATGACTTGTTACTATGAGTAGACTAAGGCAGTGTGTGTCTATGCTGTGATGACTTGTTACTATGAGTAGACTAAGGCAGTGTGTGTCTATGCTGTGATGACTTGTTACTATGAGTAGACTAAGGCAGTGTGTGTCTATGCTGTGATGACTTGTTACTATGAGTAGACTAAGGCAGTGTGTGTCAATGCTGTGATGACTTGTTACTATGAGTAGACTAAGGCAGTGTGTGTCTATGCTGTGATGACTTGTTACTATTAGTAGACTAAGGCAGTGTGTGTCAATGCTGTGATGACTTGTTACTATTAGTAGACTAAGGCAGTGTGTGTCTATGCTGTGATGACTTGTTACTATGAGTAGACTAAGGCAGTGTGTGTCAATGCTGTGATGACTTGTTACTATGAGTAGACTAAGGCAGTGTGTGTCTATGCTGTGATGACTTGTTACTATGAGTAGACTAAGGCAGTGTGTGTCTATGCTGTGATGACTTGTTACTATGAGTAGACTAAGGCAGTGTGTGTCTATGCTGTGATGACTTGTTACTATGAGTAGACTAAGGCAGTGTGTGTCTATGCTGTGATGACTTGTTACTATTAGTAGACTAAGGCAGTGTGTGTCAATGCTGTGATGACTTGTTACTATGAGTAGACTAAGGCAGTGTGTGTCTATGCTGTGATGACTTGTTACTATGAGTAGACTAAGGCAGTGTGTGTCTATGCTGTGATGACTTGTTACTATGAGTAGACTAAGGCAGCGTGTGTCAATGCTGTGATGACTTGTTACTATTAGTAGACTAAGGCAGTGTGTGTCAATGCTGTGATGACTTGTTACTATTAGTAGACTAAGGCAGTGTGTGTCTATGCTGTGATGACTTGTTACTATTAGTAGACTAAGGCAGTGTGTGTCTATGCTGTGATGACTTGTTACTATGAGTAGACTAAGGCAGCGTGTGTCTATGCTGTGATGACTTGTTACTATGAGTAGACTAAGGCAGCGTGTGTCTATGCTGTGATGACTTGTTACTATGAGTAGACTAAGGCAGCGTGTGTCTATGCTGTGATGACTTGTTACTATGAGTAGATCTTGATGTTAATATGAGAATAACGTCAATTGAAGGATGTTGGACGATATTAGATTGTAAAATCAATGTAAAAATAACATGCCACAAAAGGAATTCTACAGTATGGAAATATAATAGAAGGAAATAGCCCTTAATGCGACACATTAATAGAATAAATTAATTGGAATAAAACATTTTGTTTTATGTGAAAACGAAGACCTCAAGTATAAAACCATCTTTATCGTACCATACCTGTAATTTAGACACTTGATGATGTATGTGCAGCTTTCTACAGGTAGTTTGTCATCCCTGCACAGGTGTGAGAGCCCCCTTATAATATCCTCCTCTATAACAGGTAGACTGTATAACAACTCCGCAAACAAGCGGTGATTGGGAACTCCTAGTGTCACCAGTGTGTCTGTGTCAGCTGAAATTAATCTTACAATCTGAAATTATTCTTGTGTTATCAAGGGGCAAAATTAATTCCGAGAATGATTTGCTAATTAAAATATCTGAATTCCCAAAGATACACCATAAGGTGTCAGACAGGCTAAGACACTGTCTGGTGAGTACAATAAAAATAGGCAAAACAAGTCAGGGCACTTGATTTATATACATTGGGGCCAAAATAACCCTCAAGAATAGTTACTGTAAAACGAGAATATTTAGCGCAAACATATTTTAGCGCAATGAGGGATGAAGACCTTTTGGCGCAAACTTAATTTAGCGCATTGACACCATCTGGTCAATAAAATTAGCGCACAGTGACTTTAGGACTTTGTTTCCAAGACATCGCCGGTAGCAAACTGCCGTCGATGAATCGTAATTTTTTGTAACGTCAGACAAAAAATAGCCTTCGTGTCTCATATTCGGACGATCATTGGTAATATACACATGTACGAAATGATTATCAATTCTATTAAAAGTGATGAAAGAAAACAACGCTGTTCAGTTCTGTAACATGGATGAATATATATCGTCCCAATTTTTCAACTTGGCGTAACGAATTATTTTACGGCAACGGCGCTAACATCCCGATTTAATTCACGTTGTGTGAATAAATCCTTTTAAAGACTGCGCATAGAATGTACATGTTCACAGCGATATACATAGAGGTATTGACTACATGCCGGCACGTGTCTTGGACAATTGAATTGCCTATTCGTATGCTTGTATAAATGTTTGTCAACTTTTCTTTTAGATCTCCTTTTTTACCGTATATATGTACCTTGTGTTTTAAAGTACTGTGTTTTCACACAAATAATACGCCATCTAAATATAAGCGAGAGAAGTCTTCTCGTTAGAAATAATACAAATGAACGTCTATTCCTGCATTTAGGTACGATTACAATTTTTTATCTGATTGGTTGGAATGAAAATTTGTTCCGATTAAAAACAACTTCAGTTTGTTTGTTTGTTTGTTTTTTGTTAAAGAATAATCTCGTCCGACTCTTATTTATATTTAATGATTAGTTATTACGACACGACGACAATCATGATATACCCAGTACAAATGTACATGTAAATCACGGCGCGTGTACTATCATTATCTACCCAAGCTCTAGCGTTAATCCAATTATCTAATTAGCTATAAAAACAACAAGCGTTGCCAGATAGACCATGCCGTGGACAATTTGAATAAAATTGAATACTTTCTTATTAAAATTTCATGTTGCATCTGAAAATTTTAGCGCACTTCTTAATTTAGCGCAACCACGCCTTTGCGCTAATGGCGCTAAAATAAATCGAGCGCTAAATATTCTCGTTTTACAGTATGTATTTTTTCCTCTTTCACTGATTAAAAATACCTCCTTTAAGGTTGACATCAGAGAAACTGAAAATGGTGTCAATAATCTGATGCATTTGCTGATTTGAATAATGTAATAAATGTACTGAAGTGGTGAGGATCCTACCCAAAACTTCTGTGACAAATTCTCCAAGAGAGATGAGGCAATTAGAACATGCAGATTTCTTCATGGTACATAAAATCAGCTCAGCCATCTGGTGATTGTCTTTGGCAACAAGAGAAAATAACTCTGGTAGTGATTGGAAAAACTGTTCTTGTACTTCCATACTGAAAAGGAGCATGATGTATAAAAAAATCTTAAAATCGCACATCTCTTCAATATGATACCAGAAACCCAGTCAAATCAAACAATTCATACACAACTTTAGAACCAGTGAAATAAACATTAAATGCAGAAGCATTGCAAATTACAGTGAAGAATTCATTGGAAATGCTTATTGCTTATAAAAGACGCTTTCACACTAGTGCCAAACGCGGGAAAAATTTGAGAAATTCCATGACGTCACAATGCAATTTCGATGTTTGACCGAGGTTGGAAGCTTGTTTGTCCGAGGTAAAAGCATTGTGACGTCATAAAATTTTGCAATTTTTTCCCGCAATCAAAAGGGTCAATTTGATTCACTTTTGTCTCTTCATAAGACATTATTGCTTACCAAAACAATCAAATGACGTCATTCCGCTCCAAATCACGGCATGTACTGGTATGGATGATGTCATTTGATTGTTCTGGTCGGCAAAACGTCCTACACAGAGACAAAAGTGAACTGAAATAAAATTTACGTGAACGCATCTATTGTGACAATGTTTCAAAATCATGACAGGCTGACACATTCAGAACATACCTTATAAATGTATTAAAGGTTACTATAACAAACTTACCTTATAAATGTATTAGAAGTTACTATAAAATACATACCTTATAAATGTATTAGAAGTTACTATAACAAACATACCTTATAAATGTGTTAGAAGTTACTATAACAGAGGCAAAGAACTTCAGAAATTCTCGTTTCTCACTGGATAAAGGATGACAGACAAGATAGCGTTTTACACCAGCATCAAAAAGTATGTTTGTGTACTCTGAAAATAGAAAAGGTAATGTTTTACATTAGCATCGAAAAGTATGTTTGCGTATTCTGAAAATAGACAAGGTAGCGTTTTACACCAGCATCGTAAAGGATGTTTGTGTACTCTGAAAATAGACAAGGTAGCGTTTTACACCAGCATCGTAAAGGATGTTTGTGTACTCTGAAAATAGACAAGGTAGCATTTTACACCAGCATCGAAAAGTATGTTTGTGTACTCTGAAAATAGACAAGGTAGCATTTTACACCAGCATCATAAAGTATGTTTGTGTACTCTGAAAATAGACAAGGTAACGTTTTACACCAGCATCGTAAAGTATGTTTGTGTACTCTCTCGATAGATAGTGTCGAATTGAGCATTATGACAATTCTGTTTTAATGACATTTTAAAAACGAACATCAAGTCTTTGAGTACTCATCAGTTGTTGATGGTTTAAGGTATTACGTAGATGAAGAACATGGAGGATTTGGTAACAAATAGGAAGGCTCGCTCCTAATTCATGTTCTTATGCAATTTGATGCTGTTTAGAAAATAAATTTCACATCTAAAATTTTAATCTGATCTTATATAATTCTGAGAATCTGTCTCTTTTCCCTTTGAGGTTTGTCAATCAATGACTCTCATAGCATTGGAATACATTTGATCTGACTATTTTGTTTTTGTGTAATTGTTTAGAATATCAACATATACATTTATGCACACAGTTCTTTATACCTTTATATATGCACAACCAATGTAATTCCCTGAGATGAAACTATTGAAAGGAAAGTGCTGGTATTTCGTATGAAAACGCTCGTGACGTCACAATGCATTAGATCTAAAGAAACATGCCGCCACGGCTGTTCCAACCTGCAAACTGTACCCATGGTGACATGAATATTAACATCACCTTGTTACCTAGAAAAACGCGATTTCAGAAAACAAAAATGAAACAGACAACTGTTGTGCATATATATAGAATAAATGTCATAATTTGTATTTTGTTACGGGTATGCAACACACAGCAAGTGCATTTATCGCATGAAATGTGCTAACGAGCATTACATGTACGATAAATGCACTTAAAATTGCTGTGTGTTGCATACCGACCGTAACAAAATACAAATTAAGACACTTATTCTCTATATGCACACTATTAGATTATCAACATATACATTTATGCACACAGTTTGTAGGTGCATATCCCATGATGCATTTACCATGATGGATGCCAGTATCCACTATTCTGGTCAATATCTGTATACATATCTTTGTACTGTGGGAATCCATGGTTTCTTCTCCAATCAGAATCCCTGATAGATATGTACATATGGTTTCTAAACAGTCACTCATGTTATCACAAGTCTGATTGGCTGAGGAATTCGGTAGGAAGTAGGTCATTATATCACATATTCCCAAATTCAATGTCACTGCTGATTTCTACAATGCAGAGAAGATTACATCAGAGAAAAAGCAAACTGCAGAAAGTTTAAAGAAAAAAAAAATAGACTTACAAACAAATCATATTACAAATTCAACGATACACTATGCTTACGATACGATATACATGTATATCATGATATTTGCTTTCAATATGATTCATATCACAATTCTTTGATCTTTCAGCTGAAAGATGAAATCATACTGAAGATAGGGTTTGGGGTACTTTTAATCATATTTTCTACTGGTTTAAAAGAGACAACCAAATAAGAGAGCAATACTAGGATGTGTCAATCACCTTGTTGAATTACTTTATGTTGACTTCCGTACACACAATCTATGGTGAAACTTTGTTTGCAGACGATGTGAAGTTATTTTTGAAATAAATCAAAAATGCTTGATATGGAGACAATGCTATACTGTGAACTGAACCGTCAACTTGAAGTGCAGTCAATCGAGAAACATGGTTAATCATTGCAGCCCTAAATCATATGATGCTGATTGCTCAAATTTGGGATTTTTTCCCTTTTGCTCAATGACAAGGGGTGAATATCATGCACATCTTCATGCTGCCTTAAGTTTATTCCTGTCAGGTTTGGTGAAATTCTCTTGTATGGTTATGAGAAGTTGTGATGATAAGATTATTTGGATAGACAGACAGAGAGGAAATATATAGAACATGCATTTATTTCTGGATAAAACCAGAGGATAATTTAAGGAAAATGTCATACATGTATATATATAAACCTACTTCTGACAAGACTTTCTCCTTTTTCTTTGTTCCCTGGTGTAGTGCATAAGGAAAATTCTGCAACAGGTAATTCTGGAATTCTGTGAAGTGACAAGATCTCAACCATTCCAACTGAAAAATAACCATTCATCATACATACATGTACTTCATGTAATATACCAGACTAACTGAAAAATAACCATTCATCATACATACATGTACATGTACTTCATGTAATATACCAGACTAACTGAAATATAACCACTCCTTGAAATATGATTTTTTTTTACAAAATCATCTTTTGAATATTTCTACCTATGCCAGCCTAACCTTTAGAGCTGAAACGAAAACCGAAAATGCTATTCAAATATTCATCACACATATTCGATTCCTATTCGAATATTCGTTATCAACTTACTTGTAAGGACTTTAAGAGCATCCTCAAAATTATGTATCAGTCAGACCAATGGATTTACTAGGAAAAAAACCCTTGTAAAATAAAGATTCCGGTAAAGAGTTAGGTTTGGAGTAAACAATTGTTACCCTGAAACACTAACGCATTTCTACGTAAAAAAGTCATAATCCCGTATATCAAGCCATGATCCCAAAGTGGCAATTCACCGGACTTGATAGTATTCACAGGAACTCGATGCCAACAACCTTCAATGACACCCACCCTTTCCCATCTCTCTCTAGTGAAATATAAGGAAAGTAGAGGCGGATATTCTTGCTGATCATTAGCATCGAGCTCCTGTGGTAGTATTGTACATGGTATCTTCATAAACGTGACAACGTGGAAATCAAATTGGGACAGTACATTGTACACATGTTAAAAGCTTGCATTATGCACTAAGCGTTAGTGACCCCATTCCGGTCAAAACGGACCAGGATTTATGGGTGACAAAAAAAAAAGATGTCGGAAAGTTATAGCAATGTACATAAATTTTTCTTTTATAAATTCCTTTATAATAAGACAGGAGGAAAGGAGGGGCATGGGGTACATGTTATGCAACCTCAGATATTCAGGTGGCACTCTTACTTGAAAATAGTATCAGATGAAATCAATATTATAGCAAGATATTGAAGCGTCTTTATCATTTATTGATTTAATGCAAATGACACACGACAGCCCCATGCATGTTTAAAATAATATGTAACATACTGACCAGTTGTGTTAACGTTAGTGGGTCATTCCTTTGCTCAAGATTGATATCGGTTTCTGTGTCTGTATGTCTTGTAAACTTAAGTTATACAATGCTTTATATTTCCTTTTTTCTGTATAATTACAGGACTATATGTATACTAACAAATATTCGAATACCAATTTTCCATTCGAATATTTGCTGAAAACTATTCATTCATGAATATTCGTTCCAGCTCTACTAACCTTTTTTTCTGACCTAGTGGGCTGAACACAAAATTTATCATTTAACTTAGGTCTAAGGTGTTAAAAATCACAATAAACACATGTATTTTTAATAGATTTCATAAATACATGTATTTTTATACATAAATACATTATTTCACATAAATACATGTATATTTTTTCAGTTACAGTTAAAAACATAGTATAATTAAAGATTACAAAGCTCACCTCAAGGCAGCATTTTATCATGGCAGGAAACAGAAAGTAGTCCAAAGGTTACACAGTTTTGAATTTGAAAATCTGTTCTACTGAAAACCAACAAAAATGCTACCACACAAAAACAAAATAGAAAAGGGAAGTAGCCTTTTATTGACTCATATTCTGAATGAATGGATGTACTCTATTGATACCAAAATCTTCTTAACATGTGCACACAAGCAGAAAATATAGGTCATGACCTACATTTGAACGTAGATTTGTGATCTACTCATAAAGACATATCATCTGTGCAAGTTTGAACTTCCTAGCACTTATAATAGAGAAATAAAACTTCTTAACATACTAGTGTGGATGTCGATGCCCACGACAGGGTGATAGCATAAGCTCCCTCTCACTTTGTGAGGTGAGCTAAAAAGTATGATAATTATACGTCTTTCAGTTGCAGTATGTGTATAAGGTTTTTGCTCTCATCTGTGAAGTTATAGTAATAATATGCTTTAACATCCTACAAAGCCTGGATCTCTACTCATGTCCACGTAAAGCAGAATGCTGACTTGACCTTACCTGGTTTTTGTGTTGAGTTGAAATAAATCTCCATAGCAACTGAATGACCTTGGTGACATTTGACCTGAGACTCATGGCTTCCTCTGTCAGCAAACTTCCTACAATGAATAAATCCATTTGTAAAACCTAGGTTGTAAAATCGCACAATTTCTAACGTTCGACACTTAATTGGGTAACCAATTGGGGTAACCAATTGATGATTGACAACACTAGTAAAAAGGTACTACAATGTATTTCTTTCTTCAACAAAATGAAAGTTAAGCATGAACTGACCTGTCCCTGCCTAAATGCACTGCAGCAAAATTGACTCAAGGCCAACAAATTTAAGCGAGATAGGCCTGTCTACATGTATATGTCTGATATATTTGAATTAAAGAATCACTACCATAAGTTAAAAAGTTTGAAGTATAGCATCCTTTTTGTGCAGGTTTACATTACTAAATTGGTTACTTGGTCAGAGAGAGTAGGTTTGGACCTATGCAGGGATTTTTTTAGGGTCTGTAGGGGGCCGAAATTCGGCCCCATTCCAAACGCCAAAAAGTGGTACTTTTTCCCAATTTTAGACATAAAAATTCCCAATTCGATCTTTTCTCCAAAACAAGAAATTCATTTCCAATTTATGTATCATTAACTGAAAGGAAAGCGAAAGTAGAACAAACATATTGTGTTAGTTTATCTCTAGGAGGGATTCAAAATATTGATAATTGATATGATAAGCGATAATTTGCATGAATATATCTTTTAGTTGTTTGAAATTTATTTCCCTAATTTAGGTTGAAATGTTGCAAAATTCCCAATTTCATCGGCCCAGGCCCCTGACATTCAGGGGCTAGAAAAGAACCCCTGCTATGTCATATGTCTGACCAAATGTCCTATAGGCATAAAAAACTTTATGCTACAATACTCTGATAGAACGTATATCCTACCATCAGCGGCTGAGAACGTCTGTGTCACTGTGGCTTCCATCCAGCATTCCATCAATACAGGTACCATGGTCTTCACAAACTGTCGCATTCCGTGCTCATCGTTTATGCCCGAAGACTTGACGTCATCACTCCCAATAATAGAAACATTGGCACTGTAATGATAGCAAGGACACTTAAAAGAATAAGCATTAACAGTAATTTCGATGCCATACTATACTCTTGGGAACTTATTTTCGAAAAATTAATTAAAACTTGATGAAATGTTCATTTAATTCATATCTTTAATGCAGACAAATTAAAAAATTCAGATTTTGAAAATGTCGGACATAATTCATAATTTGGGTCTCTCAATAACTTGAGCAATTTTGCTGAAATTTGAGGTTCTGAACTGTTGGACGCCATTAAGTTCATATTCATCAATTCAGATCAGAATAACAAAGAAAGTAAAATTACAGATAAATGTGTTTTATACATGCACATGATATTTTACTAGTATTCTAAGCTGTTCATAAAGCAACATGAGTAATCTAGCACTCATTCTAATACTAAACTTCATGCATATAGGTGTACCTTTTCAATGCATATCCAGGATTCTGCCAGCCATTATGTAGTGTTTTTGAGAAAGGCTGATGTAATGTTTCTTTACCACTAACACAATGCACTACTGAATCGTCATTTTGGCTAGAGTTATCTTCCTTGATTCCGCAATCAACAATGCATTGCAAGAGTTTATGTAGCCTCTCCAGAACTTTTGTTCTCCATTTCTGTGAGGCCATTTTACTAGCTGGATTTACTGACAAAGAGCGGGCTGAATCTGCTTTACCAGAATTTTTTTGCCTAGATATTTGTTCGATAAAATTCGGTAATATTTGTGTAGAACTTTGAACAACAACTACCGGCATGTAATCTAAGAATAGATCGAGCACCTGTAATGAATCTGCCTGGACATCCTCATAAATATGAGTCATGGCACAGCATAAATATGCACTAACCACTGGGAAAAAAGGCTGAAGCTGAATTCTCGATATATTTGGCAGTATTGTCTTTAATAACCTTATAATGGCCATTCTAACAGCTGCATCTTTATCCGTAAATAGCTGTGATGTTCTTTCCAATATAGCAGCAAGATTTGATGACAGGAGTTGAGGGTTTGAGCTGAGTAACTCTCGGAGTCCAATAACGGCATCGTGACGCGTTGAAATATTGTAGTGCTGGCACTGAGACAGTAAATCCTGGAAAGAGACTTGAATATAACACAAAAGTATACAATACAGTAGTCTAAGACACAAGTAGCACAAAATAATTTACTTATTCATATCATACAGTGATGATTTTCTTATCGGAAATGATTTTAGGAAGGGACTAATTACTAAATCATTTAAGAAATAACAACTAGCTAGCTGTGGTTTATTGTCCAGTACTTCCATGAGTTGCATGAATCAATCAAATTATTACCGAGCCGCGAAGCGGCGAGGTGATAATTTGATTGGTTCATGTGACAAGCTTAGCGCACTGGAAGTTTGTTGGGGATTTTACAGAGCTTAGCACACTGGAAGTTTGTTGGAGATTTTACACCAGGCGAGTTCTATGGTACATATAGGGAGAAAATTTCAAGTCATATTAGAATATAAAATACAAAAACCTGTAATGATAAAATCAGGAAAATAACGCATATCTGATAAATATTGGAGAAAAATCATGGCTGATTATATGAAATTTCAATGGCTAAAGTCTTTCAATTTGTGGCATTAAAATAATAGCAACACTTGGTAGTGATGCTTATAAAAGTGAACAAGGATGGGGATAACATTATTTGTATTTGACTGATTTATAGGCATAATTGTATGAATTCACAGTCACAAATACTTGTTTACTGCTAGTTTGACATTTTGCATTATACTGAAATCTTAAAACTTTTGCCTGAAACCTCCCATTATGGAAGTATAAGAATCCCAAATAGTACCTTTTAAGACAGTTTTAACAGCGTGATAAAGATGAGCAAATATTTGTCCCATTGTTAATATATACATAAAACATTGAGTTAAGGCCATACATTTACATCATCTTACATTGATATTAAGCTTGCGTTTCGTGCTGGGTTCCCCACCGTCCGCTTTTATATGCTGGACAATCTGAATCGATCTGCTACGGAAACTAGCGTTGGTAATGTTATCCGCTTTCTGAAGTTTACGTCCCACTTTTAACTTCACCTTCTGAAAATCTAGATTCTTCTTCTTTTTACTTTTACCCATTTTAGGGTCACTGCCTGAAAAAATAGCATACTTTCCATTACATGTTCAAAGTGTAGTCATTCAATGAACTAAGGAGGAATTAGACACCAAGATAGTGGCGACATTATTTGTTTTCGCACTTCCTAGGAAAAGTAAAGTCTTAGCTCCCTTAAAACAGTTGATACACTGATTGATTTATAGAATAGAATCTCCTGAGGAAGTTTGAAAACATTCCGACGTGATTTGAAGAAATTATGGGGGTGGCATATCTCAGTTGGTAACCCAAACGAAAATGTTTCCTAATAAATCGTGTCAAAATCATGCTAAAATCGTGTTAAAATGGTGAATTCGCAATTTACTAGAACGATTTCAATCTGATTTATCAAATAAATCGTTCTGAAATCATTGTTAGATGCTATGTAAAATATGATTTCAGAACAAATCATGCGATTTGAAAGCAAAATCACACGATTTGAGAGCAAATCACATGATTTGAGAGCAAATCATGTGATTTACATATGATTTATTAACTTTTAAGTAAATGATGCCATGATTTTTAAAAGATTTTGAAACGATTTACATGTATTAACATATCCTGCAAATATCTACAAGAGAAAGTGACAGAGACGATTTAGACATGATTTGTTTCAATCTTGGTCAGTCATTGCCTGAATCTATCAGATGCATCTTGAGAAATTTAATTTGATTTGTGGCTCCTTGAAGAAAGAAGTGTATATTGATTAAGCTTTTGTTTGTGAGGGAATTAATAAGACAACAATGTACTTGATGTGTATGTGCCTTATTCAAGTAAGTTTGCATTTTGTTAAAGTTGTGATCACTGATGTAATTCGTTTTCAGTAAAACAAAATTCAGAAATTTAAGATAGCAATGCAGATTTGACATTGTATGGAAACTTGTTTAGAAAGCAAAAACTCTTAGAAAAAATGATGTACATAGAAACATCAATGTTATATACTTTTACACATCAGTATACACTCAGAAGTAATTACTTGAACAATGCTAAGTAACATATATATTTCAAAAAAATAAACGAATGTTGAAAATTGCATGACTTAATTTATATTCTTAGTTTATATGAATGCACTTGCATACATATATCAACTAATGTTTTAACTGAAAGTTTGTAGCAATACCTTCTGAAAAAAAATTCCAGTGAAATATTATTTAGGTCAGACTCTGAACTTCCTATTCATCTTGGGTCACAGTAACCTTTGGCAGTGATTAGGAAGGACGAAAGGGTTGACGGGCCAATGGCCCCATAGTTTTCGATATCAATGGGACATTTTTTGTTGTAATGGGACATTTAAACTTTTTCATGGGACATTTTAATAAAAGACAGAGATTTACAACGTAAATGTATCAAAACAAAACATCTTTAATGCGTGATGTTAACAAAACAAGTTAACTGCATACAAACACATTATTTTTGTAGTTCCATTACAGAATATAGGATTCTCTTCTTGAGAATGCAACATATTGATTTCACCACTTCAAACTGTTCTAGTAAAGTCAACACTACTGTTTTCAACCAGATTCTACATGTACTGATACACGTACTGTTCATTTAAGTTGTTAAGCTTTTCAAGATTTGATAATTCGGGGGTAGGGTCCGACAAAGGGTCAAGGGACGGGGCGAACGTAGCGCTCTCGCCAGTCTCGGTATTCCCTTCATCAGAAGCCCCTTTCTTGCCCTTGTCAGATAGCGAGATAGCGCGTAGTCGTAGATGGCGCCGAATCCGAATCAGTTCCAGTAGCGTCCGGAGTACCGCAGGGTACCGTCCTGGGCCCGATTCTATTTTTATGTCATATTAATGACTTGCCGGATTCTGTTAAGTCAACTGTACGTCTATTTGCGGACGATTGTTTGTTATATCGGGCCATTTAATCCAGAGCAGACCATTATACCTTACAGAAGGACCTTAGTAACCTAGAAGCGTGGGCCAATACGTGGGGAATGCGTTTCAACGCTAAAAAGTGTTATATCCTTTCTATTAATCATAAGTCGTCAAATTTTTACCAACTTAGTAACCATATTTTAAAACAAGTCCCCGAGAACCCGTATCTTGGTGTTACTATATCCGAGGACTTAAAGTGGAGCACCCACATTTCCAATATTACTAAGAAAGCCAACTGCACACTCGGCTTCTTACGTCGAAATCTAAAGCACTGTCCGGAGTCGTGTCGTAAAAAAGCTTACTTAGCTCTTGTGCGTTCCACCTTAGAGTACAGTTCTATAATCTGGGACCCTCACCTACAGAAGGACATATATAAGCTTGAAAAAGTTCAGAGGCAGGCGGCCCGATTTATAACTGGCAACTATTCAGCCAAAGACCACGGATGTGTAACCCGGATGCTAGATAGCCTGAAGCTGCCATCACTTCAGGACCGGAGGAAGGCCAATCGTCTGGTATTCTTTTACAAGGTGGTCGGGGGGCAGGTGCCAGCACTGCCATCGCAGGCCTATCTGACACCGCTTCGTCAAAACCGGCGTAGAGTCGCTGTAAAGAGATACACTGACTTCCAAACTGACAACATCTTGGAGAGTCATTCCACAAATAACACAAGGTGCTTTAAACCATTTAATTGTAATAGTGATATTTATAAGAATTCATTTTTCCCAAAAACTGTTGTTGATTGGAACCATCTGGAAGAGGACGTTGTGCATGCCAAGACATTAGGCTGCTTCCGTGCAGCCCTTCACCAGCGGGACTAAGTCTCCCGCGCTCTCTCTCCCGTTGAGTTTATGCCGAAAGGCCCTTCAACGTATCCATCCAGATCCAGATCCAGAACAGCGTTTGCCGTCCCTTTTCGAGACGAAGCCGCCTCTTCGGCGGCATAACAGTCTGTTTGACGAAAACCGTAGTTTGAAAATCCCCGCTATCGATATTATTGATCACCCAACAGCGAGGTAGAATAGAGCATTTACTTAATATAGCCACGAAAGTCCGAGGAGTTTTATTTTCACTTTCCTTTTATTTTGACACAAGGTTTGTAAACACAAAGGACGAATTTTCGTTGCGCCATTTGTATAGCTTAAGGCGCACTGTTTACAAAAACAATGGGACATTTTCATCGCCGATGCGCGTATGGCGCATGGCGCACGTCCTTCCCAATCACTGCTTTGGCAGTACAGATTCAGGACACGATTTGCAAGAAATCATGCTATTTTGTCACGATTTATTAGACTACTTATATAAACACGATTAAAGAATAAATCATGCGATTTGAACACAATTTATTAGTGAAACACGATTGACATCCAAATCATATATCCATGATTTATATATGAATAAATCGTGCTTCCATGATTTTAACACGATTTATTAGAGGCACGATTTATTAGCTCATTTGCATACGAAAATATTGTGCGATTTTGGCATAATTCATTAACAAGATTTTGACACAATTCATTAACACGATTTATCAAGCATTATTTTCTGTTTGGGGTACCGGCTCGGAGCAGGTCCACTACTGGTAACGAGTGTGCTGAGTCACACATAGCGGGAACACCATCGCCTCCTTCCAAAAAGGAGATAAGAGTGAAAAAAATACGGGGTACACCACCGTCCTCCTCAAAGAAAGGAGGGAAGAGTGTTGTGGGATTACAATCCTGCGAGACCAGAGTGTTAAATGACTGGGCTATCGGGTTGACCCTTTAGCTCACTCGGTAACGCTCTGGTATTCCACGCCAACGATCCCGGTTCAATACCGGCTCGGAGCAGGTTAACTTTATAGACAAAACCACAGGCCGTAAAAGCGCCTAGCTGGTATGTGTGCGTATGTGTACGACCTGACTGTATTGTTTAAGGCCAGTATCTTGCAGATACACAGTCATGTCAAATTTCTAACTTCAACCATTGCAAAAATTCGCTATAGTGGTAAGTCCAACAAGATCATACTTTCTACGATTGTACCTATATATTTTATCTACTATGTCACCAAATTTCATTTAAAAATTCCCCGTACTTCCAGAGATATCATAGGTACCATTTCTTCAGTGACCTAGTTTTTGTTTACTCGAATTTAGCGTGTCCGTTCTAGCTCTGGCTTGGTGTCCAGTCAGTGCATTCTGTTTGCGAGATGCGGCAGACCAATGCGCTATGAACACTTGATTGCTTGTGAATTCTAAATTGATTTCTATACCTAGAAGTGTAATGTATGCCCGTAACTCCTCGTTAATCGATAAAACACTCGATCTGCTACGATTTGAATATCAGCACCTTCCATTTTATTTACATAGATCGGACTGAATTGGAATAAGCGATCTGATTGGACGAAGTTTTACAGTAGATATCAGAACAAAACTACGGAAAAAGTTCGTCCAATCAGATTACTTATCATCATACAGTGAATAATTTGTATTGCAGCTGACAAAACCTCAATCTTCCAATTTCTAAAGTGATCTGAATCTCTGTCTGTACTGTAATTTCAATGGAAACTGAGGAGCTTCTTTAATTTTTGTCTAGCGATAGACAAAAATTAAAGAAGCTCCTCGGTTTCCATTGAAATTACACAGGGATTTGTTCCATCTGAGGCAGGAACTGCAGTTTTGGCTTGTGAAACTTACAGATACATTAATCAAAAAGTCAAGTGCAATCCACTTACAGTCGCTGAGCGATTTGGTTCTATTTAGAATTCAGATGTTCACAGTTCAGTGTTTACAGCATACACGTGTGTTCTGCAGAGAAGTCGATCTTATCACATTAACAAAAGGAATATAATTCTTTTGCCTTCAACACGTTCAGCTGCAATACGAATTATTCACGGTATGATTTGATGCTTTTATACTTGTATTTCAGCAATATAATGAGTATATTATAGTACAAAAAAAGTCGGGCAAATAGGAGGACCAAACAAGATTTTCGCTTTGTCATGTGGAATCTGCTAAATAAAATGAAAGTGAAAGTAGAGCTAACACGTAGAAGGTTGGAACAAGCTACATTTGATTCTGTTTGTAACCATATTGTCATTTTAACAAATATTTTTCTTCGTGAATTAATTGTGATTTTTCACGAAATCACTGAAATGTATTCAAAATTCTCATTAATCTGATGTGTCTGTGTGTTATTTCTACACTATCGTACACAGGCCATTTAATTTTCGAAATATTTCATTCATTCATTTATTCATTCATTCATTCATTCATTCATTCATTCATTCATTTAATCATTCAAACTTTGTGCCTTCGTGCCGACTGAAATTTGATTTTAGATATTTTTGTGATGCATTTTCAGGGATCACCCTAGGCCGCGATTTTGCGATATTCTCGCATTTTTAACTCCAATATCGCATTTTTACTGTGTTGTCGCACCAAAAGATCGCATACCTCCTTTAATAAATCGCACTTGAGGTAATATAATGCGATAGGACAGGAGATTCGTCTTTAATCTTCAAACTTCAGCTGATTACTAAGTATTCGAATCCCACGTGCGGCATTACGTATGTATTTATGAACTCGGCGGGTATTGTGGTCTTACATCTTGCAATCTATTCCCTGAAATTCCTGTGTGTCGTATTGACGTTTGCGCGCGGGTATTTTTTTTTTTTATCCGTCGATATGAGGATTCAGCTTTACGTATCTCTAGCGCTTGTCAGCGGTACATGCTCTTTTGTCATTGTAATATCAATAGAGTATGAAATATCACAATGCAGTCTTCATATTGAGACTGGATAGTATTATACAAACACTTCAAGATGTATTGCGCACGCGAGTAGAACGGCTTTTTACATGTATTTGTCGTCGGAACGTGGCCAGTACTAAGCACTTACTAAGTATCTTCAAAGACTTATAAACAGTTCACAAGTCCTTGGAATCGTCAACATGAACAATATCTATACAATTCTTCTAAATATTTACAATGCGTAAATAAAGTCTTGACGTAAACATTCTACAGTACAACCTTGATACTCGCAGATTAGACGTTACCGTAAAATGACTTGTCACGGCGCGCTGAAATACTTTTAATGTGTACCTTTCTTAAAAGACGTTCACAAGACACTAGAGATGTAATTTCCTTTAGATAGATAGATACTTCATATATTAACCAGCAAGTGTAATTGAGGCACGGCGGATATTTTTTCTGAAGTTGTGAAAAAAACGACCCGTCGGTGACTTCTAGCATGCGTGTGCGGTGGTGTCTGAGAGACAAAGAATTTTAAATTTCATTTGACCTCATTTTTCATTTAAAATGTCATTCAAGCAAAGGAAATAGAAAAAGTCCAGAGCGATTCTCACATTCAAATAATGTGTTGCCAGATGTTCACGGATATTAAGAGAAACCGAAGTTTTGTTTTTTTCACTATTTTATCGAATAAATACATTCAAAATCTCATTGAAATCGAGAAAATCTCATTGATTTTTAGCAAATGAGATTTTTATCTCATTACTCTTCAGGACTAGGGTGATCCCTGCATTTTTAAATGCAGCATGCGAGTATTCTGTAACTTCACTTGAACGCTGTGAATGGTGGGCTTTAATTGATTACAGACAATTTCCCTCAATGCTTTGTGTGCTGAATTGTGTGGCCTTTCAGATGATAATTCATATCATATTTTGTTGGAAAAATGTACTGAAATATCTTTATGAGAGATTTATTATTTATACATTCCTCTTTTGTTAATTTCTTGTTACAGTGCAATATTAATGCTTAAGTTACAGTACAAGTGCAACGAAAACGCTATTTTCTTATTCAGTTATTTTCCTGACAGGAAAATAACCGAATTAGAAAATAGCCTCTTCATTGCACTGTAACGAGGGATGATATGTGCTCTATACAACTTGAGACTCGATGCATTAACTAGTATGCTTGTTTAGCATTAGAATCAAATTAATCATGTTAGTAATTGAATTTGTATATTATATAATATTATATATAAATTTTGTTTTCATTGCTCTTTTGGATATTTCCATAAAATAGTATTCATTGCTAGTACAGCAATTATGTAAAAATTTTGCTTAATGGTTGATCATTTTGGTCATCTTCTTCATTCTTTAATGTGATGCTTATTTGTATGTATCATATTGTTTTTACATGTATGTAATTTATTGTATCTCTTATGAAGAGGAATTAAAGAATGAGAATGAATGAATGAATGAATGAATACATGATGTGTTGGTGTGGTATAGCTACATGTACATAGGCCATTTAATTTTCGAAATATTTTACGGTTTTTCCATTTAGAAAATGATAAATGAAAAACCTGTTACCACCAAATTTCTGATATGAATCTAAGCGTTGCCTACAGGAGAGCGCATCTTGTGTTAGACAAGATAAACTTTTTCACAATCAAAGAGATTATACTTACACAAATCAATATGTAGTATTATATACATGTATGTAGGTTTCAAAACAGCAAAATAATGTACACCGCTTGGACTATTTTTTACTCCCTCTGATCTTTTTCACACCCTTTGATATTAATTTTGGAGTTTGACCTACATTTGTATTTTTCAAAAAACAGATCATACTGACACATTCATGTGCAAACATATAGCGGAATGTCTCAGGTTTGATTCCCGATCTGTCTACATGTACTTGTATCTCCCTCAGCTGTTGCTTATTTCCTTTAGAGAGACCCTTTCAATTAACGCTCCAAGAATAGGGGGAATAACTGGGGAAATTGACACTCCCTTTGGGGAGAACTAGAGATTTCAGCAATATTCCTTAACTTGAGAAACTCCAAACAAGTTTGTCTTTATTAACACATAACCGTTATACATAAAGATACACGTATGTTGGTACCCCCTCCCCTGTGTAGAAAACAGCATTTAACCATGTTAAGTGTCAAGAAACCATCTTTGTTAGTAAATATGAGGAATAAACTAATTCAACAGCGATAAAAAAAAATACTGGATTGAGAAGACGACAAACCATTATATATTATATTATATAGACATGATAGAATATTTGCATGAATGTACTAAAAGTTTGGACTATTTCAAACTTAACATCGGCGATATTTCTTTTTCAACATGTTGTAAACAATATTTTTTTAAAAAAATCCATAATTTGATTGCTATTTTTGTTTCTTTCATTCGGCCTTTTCCATTGTCATTACAGAAGTGTTAGCAAAATAACAGTAAATTGAAATATTTCTTCCAGAGGGAAGGGATGATACAAATAAAACACAAACACCCGCAAACATTGTGTGTATTAGAGTGTTTGTGTATTTATTTTTATTTGTATCATCCCTTCCCTCTGATTAAAATTCTACGAATGGCAAAATAATTATGTGATTGCCAAATGTCTATAGCTAACATCGCATCTGTTGACGTACTAATTTTTATCATTAATTCATTATTACTTGATCTCTTTGATTTGATTATTGATTTTGTCAACAGATTGACATAGAATGGACATAATAGAATGGATGGGAAGGGTAACTACCGTGTCATCTCTGGCCGTCAATTTGGTAGGCGTGTAAGTATACCATATATACTGATGTCCTGACAAGTGTAGATCTTTATCTCATTTAGAATAATTTTGTTTTCTTTGATACTACTGGTGTCAGATCTGTTCTTACATTTTGCACAAAAGATGTAATCGACCCTTTTACGCTAATGTTAATTCTGTTCACTTGAGTCTCCTCGTACGATGTTTTGTCTAGCAGAATAATCAAATGATTTAATCTGTAACAGAATATGCTATGATTTTGAGCTGAATGACATAATTTGATTGTTGTGGTTGGCAAAAATGTCTTAAGAAGAGACATTAAAGTATCCGTTGTACAATAGAGTCATTTTACATAGCGTTTTAATCATCTTTTTTGTAAAGTATGGTAAATTTAATGCCTGGTAAGGTACTATAAACTACATATTTTCTGAAAGGAAATGATGCCCTGAATACAGATATAAGACTCCCAGGTCTTAAAAATCAAAGTGGAAAAACTCTTGTACAACTTTGTTATGTTGCATATGTTATATTGAGAAAATAGACAATTTAAATGCTTCATCAGTTATTCCTCTTTGTTTTTCCGGCCCCAAAATTCTGAGCAGTGGGCTTTATAACCTTCCAGAAAATATATAGTTTGTAGTACCTTACCAGGCATGGAAAAATGCCCTATTGTACATCGGATACCTTAAAGTGAACCGCATGGTAGTTTTGTGCCAATTATTGCCAACGTCGGCGACATCGTCGCCAGACCCTTCTGAAGCATTAATCAATTATGATTTTGATGTATACATGGTATATACATGTAAGTATGAATTACAGGTATTTATATAAGTATATGTCTAATATATATGCTGTTGCAGTAATGAGAATTTGTAAGAAATATGAAATTAAGCATCGAGTGAAACTTTAAAATTTTTCTTAAATTGACTTTATATTCTGCTTTTAGCCAAATTTGCCTGAACTTTGTACAAAAAGGAAACACTGGAGAGATGTCATCTGCACCATTTTTAGCTAACTTTGTCAAGTAAGTGATGGTAAAACAAGGAAGTGATGTTAAAAAAAGGAAGTGATGGTAAAACAAGGAAGTGATGGTAAAACAAGTAAGTGATGGTAAAACAAGTAAGTGATGGTTTAACAAGGAAGTGATGGTAAAACAAGTAAGTGATGGTAAAACAAGGAAGTGACAGTAAAACAAGGAAGTGATGGTAAAACAAGTAAGTGATGGTAAAACAAGTAAGTGATGGTTTAACAAGGAAGTGATGGTAAAACAAGTAAGTGATGGTAAAACAAGTAAGTGATGGGAAAATAAGTAAGTGACAGTAAAACAAGTAAGTGATGGTAAAACAAGTAAGTGATGGGAAAATAAGTAAGTGACAGTAAAACAAGGAAGTGATGGTAAAACAAGTAAGTGATGGTAAAACAAGTAAGTGATGGTTTAACAAGGAAGTGATGGTAAAACAAGTAAGTGATGGTAAAACAAGGAAGTGATGGGAAAATAAGTAAGTGACAGTAAAACAAGGAAGTGATGGTAAAACAAGTAAGTGATGGGAAAATAAGTAAGTGATGGTAAAACAAGGAAGCGATGGTAAAACAAGGTAAAACAAGGAAGGAAATGTTGAGCTCTTTAAAATCGCAACCTTTAATTTGAATCGGAAAATCTTTTGATTCTAAAATAGACCCTTTCATATTATCTGTGATATTGAATTTGAAGCTCATTTCCAGAGGACAATTAGCCAAGTTGTGTGTCCCCCACTGAGCAGATAAAGTGAAAGGGTCTTTAGAACATTTTGTCCTGTTTAGTTAATCCAGAGAACTGTGTTTTGATGATTTTCTCCAAAATATACCAGCTGTTGTCATCTAATGAAATGATACCAATTCTATAGAACACTCGTTTGACAGAAAATGCCGTCTTTTTGGTAGTAGACATAGGATAATTAAAAAAATTAGGATAGAAGATAAAATGTCTACAATGATTTTCTTTTATAAAATGCTTGACGTCAGAGATTAATGTTGATTTGTACAGTATTTGACCTATTTTTATTTTACAGTGCATGTGTATGGTTGCGATACGGCATTTTAACGTCCATCCTTCCTGTGATAATAGTCAACGGTTTCTCATCTTGCCTGAATTTCATCTACATATCATTTTTCTATGTGTATACAATGAAAAAGGTCAGTATCCAAAGTTATCCATTTAAAGATCTTGTCACAGTCTTGTCCAACTTTTTTTTTTGGGGGGGGGGGGGTTGGAGGAAGGAGAAGTTTTCATTTTCAAGTAAATTTAGAGGTCTTGCAAATGTGAAAAAAAAGAATAGCTTAAATTTAATTTAATTTTTTAGCGAGACCAGTCGAGCTTATGTCATCACCCTTCGTCAGGTGTCCGTCCGTCCGTCTGTCCATCCCTCTGTCCGTAAACAATTCTTGTGCTTGCAACTCCTCTGAAACTATAAGAGATAGAAATGTAACTCTTTTTGCATTACACTTGGTCTGTGGTTAAGTTGTGCACCTGACATTTTGTTTGAGCCTCTGACCCCCAGGGTCCTAGAAAATGGGCGTGGTCATTTTCTCCTATTTAACTCTATGTAATTTTGTGCTCGCAACTCCTCTGACACTATAAATGATGGAGACTAAATTCTTTTTGCATTATTATGGGTCTGTGGTCTATTTGTGCACCTGATATTTTTTTTGAGCCCCTGACCCCCAGGGTCTTAGAAAATGGGCATGGTCATTTTCTCCAATATAATTCTATGTAATCTTGTGCTTGCAATTCCCCTGACACTATAAATGATGGAGACTTAATTCTTTTTGCATTATGATGGGTCTGTGGTCTATTTGTGCACCTGATATTTTGTTTGAGTCCCTAACCCCCATGGTCTTAGAAAATGCGTGTGGTCATTTTCACCTATATACATGTAACTCTATGTAATCTTGTGCTCGCAACTCCTCTGACACTTTAAATGATGGAATCTTAATTCTTTTTACAATATGATGGGTTTGTGGTCTAGTTGTGCACCTGATATTTTGTTTGAGCCCCTGACCCCCAGGGAAACGGATGTGGTCATTTTATAGTATATAGTTGTGCTCTCAACTCCTCTAAAGCTATTTATGATGGAAACTTAGTTGTTATGCAATATAATGGATTTGTAGTCTTATTGTGTCATTGATAGTTCATTTGAGATAGCAGCCCCTGACCCCTAGGGTCTTGGAAAATGGATATGGCATTATTTTTTGAAATCCTTTATCTCAAATATTAAAAATTATTTGAGTGATATTCTTGTTGCAGTCTAATGGCCATGGATTTGTTATTTGGTTGTGCTATTTATGATTTTTAGCTCACCTGAGCCATAGGCTCAAAGTGAGCTATTGTCATAGCGTGGCGTCCGTCGTCCGTCGTCGTCCGTCGTCGTCCGTCGTCCGTCGTCCGTCGTAAACTTTTCAACATTTTCGACTTCTTCTCCAGAACCACTGAAAAGATTTTCATGAAACTTGGTAGGAATGAAGTACTCATGGTCCCCTACAAGTGTTGTTGTTTTTCGTCCGGATCCATCAACAGGTGGCGCCACCAGAGGCAAAAGTAGGTCACAGGGGGTACCCTCCTTTGACAAACTTCTTCTTCAGAACGGAGGCACGTATCGACAAACCGAAAGTATCAGGATGAACTAGAGAGATGTCTTAAGAAGTGTTGTTATTTTTGGTTCCACTCGGAAGTCAAATTTTTGACGCGTTTTTGACGTCTTTTCGGACTTCGTCAGAAATGCACATTTTTGCACTATTTCTTTAAATAACTCAATAAGTGTATGATTTTACACATTCATTTACTGCATATTTATCATATTTAAGTTACTAAATGCTTTGATAAGTATTTTATTCTAAAATTTAGATTTTTTGATTTTTTATTAATTTTTTTCTTATGTGAAAAGGAAGGGGGGGGGGTGATTTTCATACATATTCAACTTCTTCTCCAGAACCACTGAAAAGATTTTCATGAAACTTGGTAGGAATGAAGTACTCATGGTCCCCTACAAGTGATGTTGTTTTTCGTCCAGATCCATCAACAGGTGGCGCCACCAGAGGCAAAAGTAGGTCACAGGGGGTACCCTCCTTTGACAAACTTCTTCTTCAGAACGAAAGCACGTATCGACAAACTGAAAGCATCAGAATGATCTAGAGAGATGTCTTAAGAAGTGTTGTTGTTTTTGGTTCCACTCGGAAGTCAAATTTTTGACGCGTTTTGACGTCTTTTCGGACTCTGTCGGAAATGCACATTTTTGCACTATTTCTTTAAATAACTCAATATGTGTATGGTTTTACACATTCATTTACTACAAATTCATCACATTTAAGTTACTTAATGCTTTGATATGTATTTCATACTGAAATTTTAATTTTTTGATTTTTTATGAATTATTTTCTTATGTGAAAAGGAAAGGGGGGGGGGGTGATTTTCATACATATTCAACTTCTTCTCCAGAACTGCTGAACAGATTTTTATGAGTATTTTTTCAATCATGAATAAATATGTTTACTGTGAACATGGACCCAAGGCTTGTGGGTTCAAGTTCTGGTACCCTGGTAACTTTAGTTTCGTATAAGTTGGTACATGTTCATGTATGCAAGAGTTGTCTTTCTTTAATATAGATTTATGTTTTTGAGGTTTAAATTTTTGGATTATCGATTCATTTGAATGTTATATATTTTGAATTATTAAATAGGTATGGAAAAGGAAACTAAATTATTTTAAAAAGATGAATAAGTATTTTCAAATTTATCTTGTGAAGACTTAGATATACAACTATGAAATTACAATATTGAGAGCAGCTCAAAATATTAATGTAAGAACAGATCAATGTTATCAATAACACAGTGAAAGGATGGGGAGGGGGTCTGTTATTTTGCTTTAGCTTCTGTATAACTAATTCTCTTGGGTTACTTAGATTACTCAAGAAGAAGGGGGGATGATTTTCATACATATTCAACTTCTTCTCCAGAACCACTGAACAGATTTTCGTTAAACTTGGTAGGAAAGAAGAAATCATGGTCCCCTACAAGTATTGTTGTTTTTAACTCACCTGAGCGAAGCTCAAGTGAGCTATTGTCATAGCGCGTCGTCCGTCCATCGTCCGTCCGTCCGACGTAAACTTTTAACATTTTCGATATCTTTTCGGCAACCGCTGCACAGAATTTCACGAAATTTCACAGGAAGCAAGTACTCAATGCCCTCTATCAAATTTATGTTTTTCAAGCCGATCGGAAATCCAAGATGGCCGCCACAGGCTCTGATTGGCTGACACATTTTTGACTTCTCTTCTGAAACTGCGTCACAGAATTTCATGAAACTTCACAGGAAGCAAGTACTCAATGCCCTCTACCAAGTTTGTGTTTTTTGAGCCGATTGGAAATCCAAGATGGCCGCCACAGGCTCTGATTGGCTGACACATTTTTGACTTCTCCTCCGAAACTGCTGCACAGAATTTCATGAAACTTCACAGGAAGCAAGTACTCAATGCCTTCTACCAAGTTTGTGTTTTTGGAGCCGATTGGAAATCCAAGATGGCCGCCACAGGCTCTAATTGGCTGACACATTCTCGACTTCTCCTCTGAAACCGCTGCACAGAATTTCATGAAACTTCACGGGAAGCAACTACTCAATGCCCTCTACCAAATTGTGTTTTTCAAGCCAATCGGAAATCCAAGATGGCTGCCACAGGCTCTGATTGGCTGACACATTTTCAACTTCTCTTCTATAACCACTGCACAGAATATCATGAAACTTCACAGGAAGCAAGTACTCAATGCCCTCTACTAAGTTTGTGTTTTTCGAGCCAATCGGAAATCCAAGATGGCTGCCACAGACTCTGATTGACTGACACATTTTCGACTTCTCCTCTCAAACGGCTGCATAGAATTTCACAAACCTTCACAGGAAGCAAGTACTGATTGCTCTCTACCAAGTTTGTGTTTTTCGAGCTGATCAGAAATCCAAGATGAACGCCACAGGCTCTGATTGGCTGACAAATTTTCGACTTCTCCTCTGAAACCGCTGCGCAGAATTTCATGAAACTTCACAGGATGCAAGTACTCATACCCTCTATCAAGTTTGCGTTTTTGGAGCCTATCGGAAATTCAAGATGGCCGCCACAGGCTCTGATTGGCTGACACATTTTCAACTTCTCCTCTAAAACTGCTTCACAGAATTTCTTGAAACTTCACAGGACGCAAGTACTAATTGCCCTCTACTTAGTTTGTGTTTTTCGAGCCGATTGGAAATCCAAGATGTCCTCTATAGGCTCTATTTGAATGACACATTTTTGACTTATCCTCTTAAACTACTGCACAGAATGTCACTGAACTTTACAGGAAGTAACTTGTACACCTTGTCCTTCTCAAAGCTTCACTAAAAGCGATTTCCTTCAGGTCTTGACTTTGATTGAAAACATACATACAGTCTCCTCAGGTGAGCGATGTGGCCCCCTTGGGCCTCTTGTTTAGACCACCTGCTCGCTATGGTCTTTGGTTTGAAATAAAATGGAAGTTGTTATTTATGTATATGTATCTTATTCACTTGTCAATGAGTGAATAAAACAAAACAACCAGGAGAGCTACAGTCTCGTCAGAGACTTCTGGTTATATAATCATGATTTATAATTTGTCACATTGAAGATACATGTACTTGATTGTCACTTGAATTTAGACTAACAAATGGACATCTTTTTGGTGAAAATAATGACTCTCTCGAATGTCTGGATTAAATCTCCAGTTTGTAAGTCAGGAAAAATGTAATTATTCAATTGGCTTGATATTTTATAAAGATTATATGCTCAACTACACTTTAGTGCTATAGAGCTATTGCAATAGCTCCTGATTGGCATTTCTCGGCGTCTATGTTGTCAGAGCTATATGATAAGGTAATTGTTAAGATAACACAATATCCTTAAAAGTTTCCTTATACATGTATGTCATACATGTACATCAAGCATCATGCACTTTTATCACACTTATCAAGACTACATAATAAAAAAAATCTTTTATGTTTTATTTTTCAGTTACAACTTACAAAGAGTTTGTTTGCTGCAGTGTTGATATTACTAACTCCGTTATACTACATCAAATATTACCAAACAGACTTAAACGCGGCAGCGGCACATCTCGGCACTGTGGGAACACTGTCTACAATAGCCAGTTATGTAGCTCCTCTTGCCTCTCTGGTAAGTGAAAAGTTCTTAGTGCTCATGAACTTGTAAAGGGGTAGGGCCACGAAGCCTGATATTGGCCCTAATTTTGATAAATTTTAAACATTGTACTTCATAGAATTTTTAAATGTTATTTGACATTTTGAAACGTTCTCTACTGAATTACGAATCTACTTTTTGTAAACATTGCTTTTATCAACACCTTTTAGCCCTTTAAAAACACCAAAATAGGTCATATTCGGCGAAATTGATGCAAATACTCAATATTTCTATTAAATCAACAATGGCCGCATGCATTAACTATGATGGAAAATTTATATGTGAAAGATTATCATTATATCCTCTTGTAATAAAAGTTTTATCTCAGTTAACGCATGCGGCCACATTGAATTCTACGACAAAAGACAAAATTCCTAGCAATTTTCGCCATATTTTGTCAATAACGTCAAAATGACGTCACTTCATGACGTCATTCCAGTTAAATGGCACATTGTTTGGTGATATTATTCTTTTCATGAAAAGTGGTAAACATTCGTGTATTTTCATGAGAGATATCAAGTATTCCTCATGAAATTTACTTTAAGAGAAAAATCAAGGGCCGATTTAGGGGTCTCGTGGCCCTACCCCTTTCTGTGTGTCAGGAGCAATCAGTTTTTTCATCAAATTCCAAATGGCCATTCTCCATTCTTGCATATACTTGTGTATTTTCCACTTACTCTTAGTATTAATATATCCAATGTACAAATAAAGATCTCGCTGACGTCCATTTTAACAGCGTTAAAATCATCTCGGTAATCTTGGGCAGTGTCTCGATAGTTTCCGTGGCAAATACAACTGTTGGCATGTTGAGATAATGATGATGGAGACAAACGTTCAAAAAGATGAGTGATGGTATACATACATGTATATATACATGTAGGTAAAGATATGCTTTGATTCTAATGTATATAATACATATAATATTCATTTGTACAATGGATGCCTTAAGTTAAAAGTCTTTTTAGGGAATTTCTACTATTTTATATTATACACGTACATCCCTCAATCTAATATGATAAGGTGCCTGACTTCAGCATTTGATTAAGGTATTCGACCCCTAATGCATTTTCAATAATAAATTCCAGAGATAAGAAATTTCGTTCTCTTCAAAAAGAATGCAACACATGCTTTTCTAGCTAAATTTAGAGATTACACTTCTCACACAAAGACCTACTCCGTCATCCCGAAGATGACCGATAATGAAGTCATCGGCATTATTCGGGAAATTATGAAAATGTGCATAAATTTTGACCGGAAGTACTCTATTAGGGTGCGGGATCCTTAAATTTTTCTACATGATGTTAATTATGTTGGTGTCAACATTTGCTATGAAATAGGGAACAGGAAAAATGTTGAAAAAAAAACCAAATCTACATTTAAATCCCACTTCAGAAAAGCACCCAACTACTTTCACCCGTTTAAAAGTTGACTGGTTGTGATACTACATGTATGATGACATTTGAGCTGTGATTATTTATACTCTAGTAGCTTTTGTGATATTTAAAATCATGGGTCTTCTAGACCTTGTACATGTTATACTGAGTAGGAGGCCATCTTTTTCCACTTTCAAAGTTTTTGATGGCAAAAACAAGTAGCGAAACTGACTGCACATAAAGAAGATGTGTTTGAATGAAATAAGTTTCGGTTCATGTATACAGTCTGTTTCAATACTCAATACAAGAGGTATAGGTCTATAGAAAGTTGTTACAGATAAGAACTTTCAAATTGATTGCTTCACATGCAAAAGAATTTACCATTTTCATATTACCGTTAGACCTGCATTTAGACATTCCAAGACCCGACATCACAACTTTTGACGTTATTTTTCATTATGACGTCAAATATCTGTTTCGACGTCCCAGTTAGAAATTATGTCAAATGTTGTGATGTCGGGTCTTGGAATGTCTAAAATTCAACTATGTTCTAATTCGAACAGTTCTCAACGGAACATAAATTATTTACCAAATAAAACAAACACATAATAACATGGGAAAGCGCCTAAGCAGCATTTATTGCCTATAAATAATTACAAAAAACACGTGAGTCTGCTTGGCTCTTGCTTCTACAAAACAGAAAATCATTATTAATTCATGATTCAAATATGCAATACAAAATCTCAATGTAAATTGAAATTAAATAACTCTTAGTTCATCATAAGTCAGAAATGCATATATTCAAATCAGATTAATTACAGCAAAGAATTATAATTATATACAAGCATTTCATTTTTAACCAGTAAAGATAATAAAAATGCGGTGTAGAAGGGGCGGGTGGGAGGGGAATGTAGTTTAACTGCTAACAAGGCGTCGAATGGTGAGAACTATCGTACGACAGGTATATATATATACATGAGTTAATACATGTAGTTTAAAGTTCAAGAGGCGTGGACAAGAGTGTTTGAATAGGAAAGAAAAAGTGTTCGAATATAGGGAGTGTTCGAACTTGTTAAGTTAACTCCGATAAATACATGTCTACTGGGTTAATGTGAAAATGGTCTATTTGTACATTTACATGTATAGTGCAGAAAGAAATCTTTGTTTAGTGTTTCATTATTGCCTTTTCATATAGATAGTGCTTAATTGTTTGTTGGCTTACATTTATATATACATATAGTATGATAATATGTTTACACGTGTCACCATGACTGTCAAAATATTACAGATTTTCTACACTTGGTAATGAAATATTTGGGTAATATAGATGAATATCAATATTGATGTGAGCTTTTACTTGGGATGCGGAAAACTGATTTTAAAACCTTTTCAAAATAACTGCAGACTTAGATACATGAATGGGATTGGAAATATGAAATCAATGATGCTACAATCTAACATTGATTTTTTTTGAATTAATTTTGGGGGAAAACACTACTATGTCATGATTTTGAAAAGGTTTCTTAATTACTTTGTAAAAGCAACTAATATGCTTCATAAATTCTTTATAACATTTTTGAAATTGCATTTTATGATGCAGAATTATTAAGTTTTTTAGCTCACCTGAGCGAAGCTCAAGTGAGTTATTGTCATAGCGCTGCGTCTGTCGTCCAGCGTCTGTCGTTAACTTTTCAACATTTTGGACTTCTCCTCTGAAACCGCTGCACAGAATTTCACGAAACTTCACAGGAAGCAAGTACTCAATGCCCTCTACTAAGATTGTGTTTTTCGAGCCGATCGGAAATCCAAGATGAATGCCACAGGCTCTGATTGGCTGACACATTTTCGACTTCTTCTCTGAAACCGCTGCACAGAATTTCATGAAACTTCACGGGAAGCAAGTACTCAATGCCCTCAACAAAGATTGTGTTTTTTTAGCCGATTGGAAATTTAAGAAGGCTGCCACAGGCTCTGATTGGCTGACACATTTTCGACTTCTCCTCTGAAACGGCTGCACAGAATCTCTCGAAACTTCACAGAAAGCAAGAACTCAATGCCCTCCACCAAGTTTTGTGTTTTTCAAGTTGATCGGAAATCCAAGATGGCCGCCACAGGCTCTGATTGGCTGACACAATTTTGACTTCTCCTCTGAAACCTCTGCACAGAATCTCTCGAAACTTCACATGAAGCAAGTAATCAATGCCCTCTACCAAGTTTGTGTTTTTCGACCCGATCAGAAATCATAGATGGCTACCACTGGCTCTGATTGGCTAACACATTTTCAACTTTACCTCTGAAACCGCTTCACAGGAAGCAAGTACTCAATGTTTGTGTTTTTCTAGCCAATCAGAAATCCAAGATGGCCGCCACAGGCTATGATTGGCTGACACATTTTCGACTTCTCCTCTGAAATCTCTGCTTAGAATTTCATGAAACTTCACAGGAGGTAAGTAATCAATGCCCTCTACCAAGTTTGTGTTTTTCGAGCCGATCGGAAATCCAAGATGGCCACCACAGGCTTTGATTGGCTAACACATTTTCAACTACCTCCTCTGATACTTCTGCACAGAATTTCACGAAACTTCACAGGAAGCAAGTACTCATTGCCTTCTACCAAGTTTGTGTTTTACAAACCAATCAGAAATCCAAGATGGCCGCCACAGGCCCTGATTTTCTGACACATTTTAGACTTCTCCTCTGAAACTGCTGCACAGAATTTCACAAAACTTCACAGGAAGCAAGTACTCATTGCCCTCTACCAAGTTTGTGTTTTTCGAGCCAATTGGAAATCCAAGATGTCCTCCATAGGCTCTTTTCGGATGACACATTTTTGACTTATCCTCTGAAACTACTGCACAGAATGTCACCAAACTTTACATTAAGTAAGTACACATTGTCCTTCTCAAAGCTTCACTAAAAGCTATTTCCTTCAGGTCTTATACTGACTTTGATTAAAAACATACATACAGTCTCCTCAGGTGAGCGATGTGACCCCCTTGGGCCTCTTGTTTCTCATTACTTTCCGGGTGAAAGTTAACAAATCTTTTACTAATATTTAGTGAGGAGGCTGACTAACAGTATGATTTGAAATTTTTATTACAAATAATAATTGATTACATAATTAGATCTTCATGTAATGTTCTTAGAGTTTTTCTTCTCTTTCATGAGAGTCCGATTTTTTGCCAATTTGTACGATGTATTTCACGTCTTTTTCGAAGTACAGAGTTACCTTCCACTTTGGGTTGATATCTGATGGAAATATATTATGATGCAAAGACATTATTTCCTAATAATTTAATTATTACTGTAGTGTCTAAATAATGCGTATACAAACGTACAGAGCGAAATTTTATCTATAGCTGTATAGATAATGTCGTCTATTATGACCTCACTTATGTCGAGCGCCACTATGTTAGACCTGTTCAAATATTACGTTGCCAGTTTTGAACTCGAAAATCAACAATGCTAAAATGATGTACATTGCAAAAAAAACTAGATAATTAAATAGTAATTTACCGGTAATTGAATTGTAAGAAATGACTGTAATAATTTTTCTGTCTATCGATGTATAGACAAAAACCGATGCACAAACAATATATAGTTTGTGCATTGGTTTTTGTCTATACATCAATAGACAGGAAAATTATTACGATTATTATTTCTTAATTGAAGTTTTCTCTTAATTTTATGCTAGTTTCACAAAGAATATGGTGATTATACAGCATGCACAAGTTATTTAGTTTGTATGACAGATATTGTCCCAAAAGGGAGATAACTTGGTGTAGTATGAAAATACCAAATATATGGCTAGGTGCCTCCATGTTTCACAGGTTTTAGCTTTTATACTTTTTAATCACACTTAGGCACTTGGATCTGAGCAAAACAAAGTTTGTCATATATATCTGAAGTTCTATCTATTTCATTTTCACAAACTGCTGTCAGTGTAACAGTCACTGTGGGTCCCTCCCTTAATTTTTTTCACCTAATGGTGACTGATATAGTGATTGCAGCTTGTGAAAATAAAATAGAACTTCAGAGATGCATGGCAAAGTTTATTTTTGCTCAGATTCAAATGCCCATGTTTTTAATCCATTATTTTTCTTGAATTTTTTTTTTTTAAAGAAAATTTATAATCATGTTATTTGTTGATTTGATGATTCTCCTGCATGTAAAATTACTGATGTCAGTATCACAAAATCAGATCATACCATACAATGATGAACCATGACTTTCATTGGTGATTGTACTACGCAAGTGTTGTTATTCAAAAAAGAGATTTAATCTACAATTTCCCAGAATACCGTGAACATGAATAATGATTAAATCTAAAATACATTCTAAATCAAGCACAGGCTTGCCAAAAAAGGAAGTGATATTGATTTTTTTATGTATATAAAAAACGAACAAATTTTTTATAAATAAGGAAGTAAAACCCTGATAATCAAGAACAATGCTTTCAGTTTTGTAGATTTTTAGAGGAGAATGCCATACGTCTTTATCTTATTTTTTTTCTATTATTTTTTCTATTTGAAATTTTTATATGACTTATATATCTTCTTTAAAGTAACAAAATTAATGAGCAGAAACTTGCAGTCAAAAAGGGTTCAGATTGAAAAATTTTGGTATTCATGGAAAGGTATTGCTGCAAGGAATACACATATGAAATATGAAAGCCTCATCACTTACCATTCAAAAGTTATGCCCAAGGTTAATTTAATTTAAAAAAAGGTCAAACGCCAAGTTCAAGGTCACAAGGTAAACAAAATTGGTATACACAGAAAGGTCTTTTCACAAAAAATACACATGTGAAATATGAAAGCCTTATCACTTAAGGTATTATGGGTATGATAACAATATTTTGAAAAAATATATTTCATATATTTAATTTTTGTAATGTTTCATTTAACTTGCCATGAAAGTGCGTGGTCCCGAATATTGCCGGAGTCGTGCGCCTTCGGTCAACTTCGTAGTATTTAAGTTTTCTGTAGAGTATTATACCCCTTATGCCTTAACAATCAAAAGTTATGCCCAAGGTTAATGTTTTTTAAAAGTAGGTCAAACACCATGGTCAAGGTTAAAAAATTGGTATCCATGGAAAGGTCTTGTCACAAGGAAAACACATGTGAAATGTGAAAGCCCTATCACTTACAATTCATTTTAAGTTAGGCGCAAGGTTAAAGTTTTTGTGACTGACAGACAGACGGATGGACGAATGTGTTTAAATGTTTAAAGTGGGGGATAAATATTACAGTCATCAAAGTTTAACATTTCAACATGTATTAAAAAGGGAAAGTTCAAATTCTTGTTACGTTTCATGCTTTACAATACATTTGTGTAGGCTTAGATAACAAAATTCATTCAATCAATTGATTTAGGTATGATATGTGAAGATTTAGGTCCTAATGTAGCGTAACTGTAGCTCCGGTCAAAACCTGCTGTACGTGCAAGTACTAACGGTCTACTTTCAAAAGTGTAGCACACTTTTGGAATCCATACACGGTTTATGTGTTATAAGTACATGTTCTGTAGCATCTGCACTGATTTTGAGGGATAAGCAGAAATGCAGACAAACCGTAGCAATTTAAGTGTATGCAGAACTTTCACTGTGTAAGGTCTTTATGCAGTCTATGGATTCATCCAGAAGTATGACATGCATGTTGTTAGTTAACATTGCAAGTATGTACCATGCACTTACCACTTATGGTAGTGAGTGCCTTGTGCATTAACAGCAGGTGTACCATAATACACAGAAGTCTACAGAGATCGTATGTTGCAAGCAAGTTGCATGCACATTGTCAGCACACGCAATGTATTTACCATGTATGCAACATATGATGCATGCAACCACCTTCATAACTGTGAAAATGACGAATATTGACATACTCCTTCTATACTCTTGCCATTTCCTTGATGTCATCAGAAAAACGTAGTGATTGCAGCCTCCCCAAAACACACGTCATAAAAAAACATACACGGCAGGTTGTGACCTGGGGATTGCTTCATGGTACATGTACTTGATATTATTATTTTACAGATCTAATAATCTTGTTCTCATGTTAATCTTAACGTAGTTCGCGGGGAAGCTTTCGTCACAGAGAGATGCGTACACAAGTTTCACCGTCAGATTTTTATCGTGCACATTTATGCTGTGACGTCATAATACGCTCGACGGTCAATCCTCACGTAAAACTTGACGAAAAATATAGAAAGTCAAATGTTGCTTTTTCATATCGCACTAGTTAATGATTAAGTTCTCTGTTTTGATATATCTATGGCTATATAGAACAGCGTCATGTTAGGGCTGTTGGACAATCAAAATTAAAATTTCCTCTTTTTTTTTTTTGGTATTTCGTTTCAATTTAAAATGAAGAGAAAACTTGAAGTGCACATTATTACTTCATATACTTAGGTATATCTATCACATGTATAAAGCTGATTAAAAGTTGTATACTAATAAAAGAAACGTTGACTCTAACTTCTCTTCACAGTTTTAAACAACCCGGTACATGCTATATATACATCCACTGCAGAACAAGTTCAATGCTCAGTGAACATTTTGTCTTTATTTTGTCATTATAAAGTAACAAACCTCTTTTATTATTGCATTTTCCGCGAAATCTGTTTAATATGTAAAATGACGTCACAATTGGGCAGCCTGTCGTATTTTCAAAATTAAAAATGAAGGCGAGGCAAAATGGAAGATTTATCAAACAGTCGAGTGCAAGGAAATTCTCTAATTTGATTCGCTTTGATAAAAAAGAAAAGACAGTAAATGACAAAGGAGAAATCGAAACTTTGGAAATTGAAGAAACATGGAAGGAAGGTCGCAGGATAGTAGAGCTGGGTGTTCTGATAAAAGGTCTAAGATCTTGTTGTCACTGCTCAAAAAGACTGAATTTATTGGACTGCGTGGACGAGAAACGATACGGACTCGCCTCAATTTTACATATTTCATGTCAAGAGTGCAAAGGTTTGAATTCTGTTCCTACGGGTAAAAGACATGCTACAAGTACAGATAATACTGGTCCGACAAAATGCTTTGACGTCAACTCAAAACTAGCAGCAGGTAAGAGGAACAGATTTTATTAAGCTAAATAAACTTCTTAAAGTTCTCAAAGAGATTCTTTTTAAATACCGAATCTCAATTACTTTCAAAGTCGTCTTTAGTATACCATTGAAGAAGACTTTAAGTACTTGCTTCCTGTGAGGTTTCGTGAAATTTTGTGCAGAGGAGATGCCGAAAATGTAAAAAGTTTACGCAGGATAGACAAGTGAGCTAAAATAGATCAACCAGTCCATGACAAACCTTGAAATTGCTCTGTAACTATTTTTAATACCAGTTTTTCATCTATTTGACTTTGATCTATAGATCTATAATCCTATAGTCTGTAGTCTGGCGTAGAGTTATATAATTGTAAAATGGAAAATCATTGTTCCTTGTGTGTAGCCATGGTAAACGCAGGAATTGGAGAGCAACAAATGAACAACATATTGGCTGAGCTGAATATTCCTCCTATCCACCACAAAACGTTGAAGGAAAGAGAAAGAGAAGTTGGGCGAGCTTTTGAAGAAGTTGCAGACGATTTGTGCAATGGTGCAATTAGGGCAGAGATTGAATGCACCAATAGGTAACATATCTATGTGATAACCAGTGAATAAAAAGAAAATTATCCCCTAAAATAAAACAAAATTAAAATATAGTTTAATACAAACATAATACTAGTGCCCGCTTTTTGGTACTGAAAAGTAAAGTAATTGTTTTATTTAGAGTCGGCAATTTGTACAATTGGTACTGATTAGAAAAAGAAAATTATAAGATTAAAAAAAAAACACATAAATTAAAAGCCATTTATCTACTCAATATTGAAAATATTTTTCTCATGTTTAGTGGCGATGGTATTCAAGTACCAGAAGTTTCATGCGATGGTGGCTGGCAAAAGAGAGGATCCGGTAAGAACTACAACAGTCTCTCGGGCCATGTAACAGTGATTGGAAAACATACAAAAAAGTGTGTTGCCTACGGAGTCGCATGTAAAAATTGCAGAAAATGCAAATATTTAAACAAAACAAAGAATGTACATAAAGCCCATCCATGCAGAAGAAACTGGGCAGGTTCTGCGAAGGGGATGGAACCCTTTCTTACCGTGAAATGTCTGAGTAACTTAAAAGAGAAAGGTTTGAATGTTAAGAAAATTGTAATGGATGACGACACAATAACATTTATCCGTGCGCGCAAATCCCTTTCCCCAGGACTCACAAAATCTAGTGACAGAAATCACGTAATAAAAAATCTTACAAGTAGTCTCATGAAAATAAGCCAAGCAAATAAGGAATTTACAAACAAAGGAGTAAAACACTTCAAAAAGTGTTTTAACTATGCCCTCCATCAGAACAAAGGCGATCCTTTGAACCTGAAAAAAAATATAGATGCCATTGTACCCCATTCTTTTGGAGATCACTCCCAGTGCAACGACAAGTGGTGTGGTTTCCTCAGGGACGAGAATACGTATAAACACAAAACACTTCCCAATGGCGATGATTTGAAAGGACCGGAACTAAAGCAGTCCTTACAAGATTTATTTCACAAATTTTCAAGAAATGCGGAAAGTCTATCTGATTTGGGAACGTCAAACCCTAATGAAAATCTTAATAACATGATTTCCAAGAAGGCTCCAAAATCTCAACATTATTCTGGATCTGAGAGTTTGGCTTACAGAGTGTCAGCAGCAGTTGCGCAAAAGAACACAGGTCACAAATATTTGATAGAAGTAAGTAAACAATACTGAAATGATGATGACGATGACGACGACGACGTTGATGATGATATGATGGTGGTGTTGATGATGATGATGATGATGATGCTGATGATGATGATGATGAATGATTGATGATGCTGGTAGACTAGTAATGATGATTATGGTGGTAATGATAAGGAGGACGATGACGACGACGATGATGTCGACAGTGACGATGATGATGATGACGACGGCGGTGACGACGATGATGATATGATGATGAGGAGGAGGACGACGACGACTTACGATGATGATGATGATGACGACGTCGACAACGACGACGACGATGACAACGACGACGACAACAACGACAACGACGACGACGACAACAACGACGATAGTGAGGATGATGATGAAGACGATGATGATGATGATGATGATGATGATGATGATGATGATGATGTTGATGATGATGATGATGATGATGATGATGATGATGATGATGATGATGATGATGATGATGATGATGATGATGATGATGATGATGATGATGATGATGATAGTAAAGATGATTCTGATGGTAATGATGAGGAGGACGACGACGACGACGATGACGTCGACAGTGACGATGATGATGATGACGACGACGATGATGATGATGATGATAATGTTGTTCTTAAAATATGTTTATTTTTAGTAATTACTTCTTTATAGGTAAATAAAGCGTGTAATCTTTCTCCTGGTAAACATACCAAAAAGAGGTTTCAAAAATTGGATGAAATAAGAGAAAAGAGGAAAGCTAGGCAAGAAACTGTTGCTGCTAAAGAGAAAGACTTCGCTGTAAGGAGAACAGATTTATGAATGATAAAATGGATGCATTGAAAGAGGGTGTAACATACGAGTCAAACGTTACTGTTAACAAAAGTGAAAGTGAGATAGAAAAAGAGATTGAAGAGATAGATATACAACCGTTACCAAAAAATTCAAAACAGAGTACCTCAATAAATACTCTCAACAAGGAAGTGATAGTCTTTGATTTGGAAACCACGGGATTTTGTAAGTTTTTAATTCTTCTTTTTTTTTCATTTACTTGCATCTATTACCTCAGGGGCTTAAAAAATTCCCTAAAAAGGAAAGCGGGCATTATCCCCAGGGGCGTTAATTACCAAACTTACGTTTGTACGCAAAGTATCCACGTTGTTTTCGCAAAACAAGGAAGAGAAAGAGATAGATATATTATAATGTGTTGTTCTTCTCCGGAAATGTTTAACACGCACTTGGTTCCTACCCGACTCTTATACTCAAAATGAAAAAGACAAATAGCAAATAAGTTATAAGTGGGAAATTGCTGTAACATAGCGCTTTGCTTCTGAAGTACCTATAATACATCAACTATCTCCAATCCAAAATTACCCAAGCTACTCCCCTTATTCTTGTTATATATTTTTGTATACGGTATGCGAAATAATACAAGATCAATTGAATGGCAACACTTTTTTCCGTCTTTTTATTTATTTACTTTATTCTTATCATCAATTGAATACATATACAAGAAAGTCTCGCATACCATGTATGAATTGATTAATATCCATTTTTCAGGTACAGACAGCAGTATAATTCAAATTTCTGCAAAAAACATTTCAACAAATGACAATTTTAACAGATTCGTTGTACCGGATGGAGGCAACATACCTAAAGAGGTGTCTAAACTCACTGGACTAGAATTCCACGGATATACCATGTATCAAAACCTCATTCCAGTAAAAAGTGTTTCTTTACAAAAAGCTCTTCAAGATTTTACGTCATGAATACCCGTCTCGGCGATGTTAGTTGCGCACAACGCCAAGTTTGATGCTCGAATTTTGTGTGCATCCCTTGAAAAAATGAAGATGGAAAATTGTTTTGAGAAGATAGTAGGGTTTGGTGATTCACTTCCTATGTTCAAGACTGAATATCCAGGCAGGAGTTGCTATAAGCTCGAGGCTCTTAGTAAGGATCTTCTCCCAGACTCATACGTTGCCCATAACGCTGAGGATGATGTCGCAATGTTGTCAAATTTGCTAGAATTTATACCTAATTTTCTAGACAAAATCAAAATAACTGCCTTTACGGTCGAAACGGTGCTCATTAACAACCAAAGATTGAGAAATAAGAAAAGAAATCTGTCGAGCTTTGACAAACTAAGAAACGCCAAAATTCTGTCGAAGTGCCAATGTGAAAATCTATCTGGTCACGGAATAAATGAACACCATTTAGAGGTAGCCTACACAAGGGGAGGAGTAGATGCCATTCTAGTACTTCTCAAAGGGAAACTTACTAAAGCTGACTCTATTGCTGCAAAGCTGTTTACTTTCTACTCTAAATGAACTGGTACAAATATAGTTGTATGCTGTTTTCAATCGTAAAACGGATTGCTGTATACATGTAAACCGTCTGTCAGTCTGATAGCCTTTATTTTGTTCACGCGAAGAGTGATATATATCCGGATTTTTATTACACGTTAGTGGTTTCTCGTTATAGTAGATGTAGATGTTATGCCCCGACGATGAGGGCCAATTCAATTCTATTTTGGGTTCTTGTGCTGGCTGATTTATAAACCCATAAACAATGAAATCATGAAATCACTTCACGTTATTTTTTTCCCATAAATAGTTAAAATAATCTTTCATTGTTATTACAAATTGTAAATGTTAATACGCTTTAATTAATAGTATCAATGGCAATGCTTTTAGTCAATATCTTTCAGATATGAAATTAGTTTTCCCTTAATTCTGTTATCAAATGGAACATGCAAATAAAGACTTGTTTTTCACGAATGTAAATGTGTGACATATAATGTGTGCGACATATATGGTAATGAATTAGTTTATTAATCATATTTTATTTCCAAAAAGCAGAAAATGGATTGGGCAAAAGTTTTCACAACATTATATAATGCCCTCTCCTAATGAATTATCATACAGGAGACGCAAAAACTAGTACAGGATGTCACACGTGACTGGAAAAAATATTATGCTTCTTAAATTATCAAAATGTTTGCGTAAACCAAGGGTGCCTGCAATATCAATATCTGTATTTGAGTTGTACGGCCATTTAGTATATATTCTATCGAATTAACTGACTATTTCGAAAGTTCTGATTCTTTCCGAAGTTCGACACTGAAATAACTTCGCAGAAGGAATATTACTCACATATACACCATCACATCTAAAAATGATACAAGTGTAAGTTTCCGAAATGTTGTGTTGAATAAAAAGTTGCATTGAATCGAAAAATTGAAAACAGAAAGACAATAAATATACATGACCTTGAATAAGCATATCAATTAATTATGCAAAGCGTATAATTTATATTCAATATTGTTTTTATACAGATCTTAGACGTTAGATTACGATGAATAATAAACAAGGTAAAACTTTACTTGTGTTAAAAACATACGTATGAAGGCGATGACATGAATAATCCCCGCCCACATACTTCTTGACGTCATGTTGACGCACAAGTCAGCTGTACACGCAGTGACTCTGACGTTACGAATAAAATTGACGCCAACAACACGGATAACAAATTTTCAATCTCAAATTGCAAAAAAACTGCCGAGAAGACCTATCAATAATTTTATATATTCGAATTCAGCCAAGTCTCTACTTTCACGCCTTAAAAGGGTTTTAAGTATTTCCACGCATTTTATGGAAAGAGACGGAGTTGCGCAAACTGTGTTTTGCTCTGAAATAGGAGCCAAAAATTTTAATAATTGGATGAAAATACCAATAAAAAATGTAAATTCACATTGAAATGCATGCTCATTAGAAAAAATGATCATACTCTATTCGGTAATAATATTTTTGATCTCGGTTTTCTTATTTCTTTCCTAAATCCATAGTATGAAATGTTTTTAGTTAGGGACAGCGTATTTTCGAATTTGAACGTTAATGCCGTTTTTGAGGCTTAAAATATTCATAAATACGTGGAAGAGACCCATGAAAATTTTATCATACACTTATCAAATCTGAAATTTTATACAAACAAATTTTCAGGCTATGTCTTCTCGTAATTTTTTCCGTACCGCAACGCCGCAATGTACCTTAAGTTTATCAAATGTAATATTCTTCCAAAATGCTATCAGCATAAGTTGATTTATTATCCTCTATATATATTTCCAGAGAGAAGTTCTGAAGTCAAAGAACACAGAGAGTATGTCTTTCTTGATGGTTCTTGCCAATTTTCTAATCGCTACAGAATGGTGGTTCTATGGTTATTTATTAAATGATCAATACATACAAGTAAGTATCCAGTTTTGTTATGTAAGTATCCTGTACAGGAAAGCTTGAATGGCCACCAAGTCTATTTGTCTGACTGTCTGTATGTCCTGTTATACTAAATTGAATTTGTGTATGTGAACTTATATCAGAATGATTCAGATCAATTTGTGTTGATTAAGTGAATTCCAGGATATTGCATAATGGGACAGTTGTAAAAATAGCAATCCAAGGAATGCTTGTGTCACCTGCAAAGTGGATCAAATATGTAGGTCAAGGTCACAAGGTCAAAATTATTGGCATCAATAGGAAAGTTATGTCAGATAAACATCAAAGAAGTACCTATCAGTTATTCAGTCTTAAAGTCGAGAAGGCATGGCATAATCATTAGAATTTCCACTGGAACTAATGCGAACCTCAGAATAAATAACATTAAAATGAATTCACAGGTGAAATGTCAGACCAATTACTTTACCAATTAAAAGGTTTGGTCATTCTCTCACTTGAGACTGATTTGTCTGTGAAATTAGGTGTCAGGAAATTTATTATCTACTGAGTGAGACATAAAAATTTACATGAGTGATGGAAATTTCGTCTTTTCCTGAGTGGAGCATAGTGGAACGAGGGAAAAGATGAAAAATTTCCGTCATGAGTGTAAATTTTTATGTCTCACTCAGTAGAAAGTGATGGAATCTATTTCTTCTCCCATGAAACATAAGAAAAAAAGGAAATTTAAACAATGTTTCATGTCATCTAACACCATGTTTTCTGACGACTTTACTGTGAAGTCACAATAAGATTCTCTTTTATCATTGGTCAATTGGAGCCTTTGAGACAACTTATGTGTCTCACATAGAGTGTCTCACAGGGTATGAGCGAAACTGGAGACGGAAATGTCTTACCCTGCAGGATGAGATAAGCTCATTCTGGAAGTACTTTTAACTGTAACGTCAATGTTGATGTCATACATGATTGCTGCGTAAGCCGTTCAAAATATTAAAAAGAATGCTTAAAAACTCATTTTTGAGCTCTTCTAGACAGTGAGAGAAAAATAATCAATCCCAAGATGTTATCAGGGACATGGGAATCCAACCCTCGTGTCCAGGATTTGCTTTTGTTCACGACTGGGCAAGCCTCGTGGTGGTACAAGCAAATCCTGGACACTCGGGTTGGATATCCCTGATCACATCTAGGGATAGATTCTATTAATCTCAAATTTTCAGAAAAGAAGGTCAATCATCTAGATAAAGGTCACTAGGTCAAAAATGTTGGTAACAAAAGACAGGTCTCATAATAAGAAATACACATGTACAATACCAAAGCCCTATCACTTACCAATCAAAAGATATAACCAATCTTAATTTTTTGAAAAGTAGGTCTAATATCTAGGTCAAGGTCATTAGGGAAAAATATGTTATGTGTAGAAAAGTCTTTTCACAAGGAATACAAATATGAAATATGAAAACCCTATCACTTACCAATCAAAAGATAAAGCCAATCTTAATTTTTTGGAAAAGTAGGTCTAATATCTAGGTCAAGGTCACCTCATAAAAAAATATGGTATATGTAGAAAGGTCTTGGCACAAGGAATACACTTGTGAAATATCAAGCCTTATCATTTACCAACCAAAAGAATATCCAATCTTATTTTTTTGTTCTTGAAAAGTAGGTCAAATATCTAGGTCAAGGTCACTAGGTAAAAAATTATGGTACAATGTATACGTAGAAAGCTGTAGTCACCAGAATACACATATGAAATATCAAAGCCCTATCACTTACCAATCAAAAGTTATCACGTGTGACACCCAAAGTGTGACAGACATATGGACAACGGACGAAGTGATCCCTAAAAGTTGCTATGCTTAGCAGGTGACACAAAAATTTTACAAAAAGTAAATGAACCCAGAAGCTTGACCTTGTTTTCAAAATAATAAACATTTGTATTTTTCAGATGCCAAATTTTATAGGAATGCTTTTAGGCACTGTGCAGTTAGGACTATTTTTGAAATATCCACGTCGGCCCGTTCAGACTCTGAAGGTGTGAGGTAACAGTGTTGCCATAGTAACAATTTTAGATGCCATATTTGTCAAGATAACAATAATGCCAGGCATAAGAGGAGGATCAAAGGCGGAGCTGGTCTCTGTCCCTGGTCACTAAAGGGGGATAACTAATACTCATCATTACAGTTCCTCTTAACAGTGGAAGTCAAGCTCATCGATCAAACTGTGAGGTTGTATAATGTCCAGGTGTTTTTGTCGTAGTTTTGCCTCATCTATGTTACAGAACATGTTCAATATGGTCATTTACCATCATTTTGTATGTTCCTTTAATCACTGATGTTGTAGCTTTACAGTTTTTATGGATCTTGAGTTGAAGACAAAGCCGTTGAAGTTTTTAAATAACTAGCTTAGACAATTTACCTGTGCATTTCTTGTAACTAACCTTAACCTCTGACCTTGAACTTGATAATGGTCCTGAAAGTTCACATGGCAATAGCTCAATTATCTGAAAAAAAAAAGCGGATTTTCATATTTCATGTGTCTTTCCTGTATCAAGATAATTTCATTGATAACATGACATTTGACACTTTGACCTTGACATTCACTCCCGACCTCACTTTTAGAACTTTGATAAAAATGATATTTGAATGGCAGCAGGTAAAACTTTAATTTCACATGTTTATTAATTATGACAAGAGCTTACAGTTTATACCTTGTACTTTGACCTAGTGACCTTGACCTTTGTGTTTTACCTACTTTTACGAAAGATTTATAAGATATGGTGTTCATTGTTCACTTGTACATTGCTTGTAACAAGACTCTTCATTTGAAACCTTGATTAGTTTTGACCTGTTGACCTTGACAATGGAATTTGACCTACTTTTACATGTTTTAGGAAAACAAACTTACCCCAATACCTCTGTCATCTTTTTATGTAAGGAATTTACATGTATATTTCACATGTTTATTCATTGTGACGAGAGCCTTCAATGATACTTTGACCTTTTACCTAATGACCTTGACCTTGCAGTAAGTCAGCAGACTCTGACAGAGGCTTGGTGTTTCATTTGTTATGGTGTAGATCTGTCAGTTCAATTTGATATTATTGATTTATGATGGATGCTTTACATTAAGCCAAAGTAAAAGATACATATATATATTTTTTTGTTTCTGTCCAAATAATCAATTGCCAAGCTTTAAGAACCATGAATGGGTTTGAGAATTATCATTTATACGTTGATCAAGTTCTGTTTTAAAGACCAAATAAATGCACTTATTTTAGAACAAAGCAACAATATAAACTGGCAGCTTATGAGCCGTGTGAATTATAATTTCCTTTTTCTGTCAGTATGGATTACCGAATTCATTTTTGTTTTAAAGTATGTAAAAATTTTCAATGTTATGCATTTGTGAAACTGAAAATTGAATGAAAATATGTAAATTAATGCATTACCTTCATGACATTTGTATGAGTTTGACATTTGTATGAATTATCTTCTAGTCTTGTTGTTATGTATGCATATATTTATTGTTATATAGAACATTGTTTATTCACACGTTATGAAGGTCAGTGGGTTTAGATGTCAACTTGAATACTTGTGTAAGTGTGTAAACAATAATGGTGCTTTAAAACGTTTTCTCAGTAACCATGGTAACTACCTGTAAGGAAGAATGTTTTATTTTAAGAACTGTATGACATTGTGTTCATGTGGAATTCTATTTGACGAGATGTTTTAGTTCTGTACTTGCATTTACAGAATATTTCCTACAGAATTTTGTGCTACCTTTAAAAAATGGCTGACTCATCATAAGGATTGTCCTTGTATACATGCCCATAACATGGACATACATTTATAGTGATACCATGATATACAATTTGCCATTGTTCACCCATTGAGCAATTCTTTCAAATATTAATTTTTTTGCAGTAACATGACTAGCTTAACTAAAAGTTATTCCAATAATTCATGATTTCATTTTAAGCATCTAAACCTGTAAGTCATGGCTATTCCAATGTGATGACTCTTAATTTTCCATTAAATGGTAGAATTAGAAAGTTAATGTATTCAGTGAAAATTAGTCGGCTGAAATTTAAATGAAATAAAATGGAATAAAAAGTATCCAGATTCTTGCATACTTGCCCACCTTTAAATGGTGAGTCTTATCAGTGAAAAAGTACACATTTTAGGGATGGCCTTTGCTGCAGTCTCTTTGTCCATCTACGTGCCCCTATGTCCTTGTGTCTTTGTGGGGAACCAAAAAAAAAAATAAACAACCATACAATCATATAGTCCTTAAATACGGTCACACTTGCCTAAAAGGTTCTGACACCTTTTAAATCAGGCACACTTTTTGGGTTTCAAGTCAGATATGAAAGGTCAAGGTAAAAGATTATGAAAAAGTCCATATGGGGCTGCATTGTATTTCTTGTTCAAGTTTGCTTCTCCAAATTAAAGCTTTTCAACTTTTCTTTACATAACTCCATCTCCATAGAAATGTTAAGACCAAACTAAACTTGAACATTGCAGCTTTACTTTGAGAAAATAATTTTACAATATTGTAACATTGTAGATGTATGACACTGAGCATAGAAGATATTCATCTTAAATAAATTTATGGTACAGTTTGTGCTACTTCATACCATATTTTATTTTCAAGACACCAAAAAGCAGGTTTACATTTATGTACATAAAAATGAAAAACATTTTTAATTGCTAATCATTATGTAGAAAAATAATGCAAAATGTCTGATAAAATTTAAATCATTTAATACAAGGCTCACAACATATTTATCAGCCCTCATATATGTTACATTATAACAAACTGCACCTATATTGTATTCGTTACTGTAAAATTTATGAAATCACAACACTTGTATCATATGATGTATATTACAACTTGTTTAGAAATGATTTAAATATGTTTAATATCCTCAATTTTTTGCATTTCAAGTACAATTATTTTCCATAGCTAGTCATCACATTTACTAATTAACACTTGCCTTTAATTAAGATTTGTTAATGATGGGTGCTGCCATAGTATACTTCTGCCTCTTTACCATTGTTATGTTTAGGTGGCTAACATTGTTATATAAGTTAAATGAAGGTGCCTATGTTAATATGTTATTTATGTTATTTGATGATACTTGTTGTTTTTCTTCATATTGAAGTTTTAAGATTGTTCGTTTTTGTGTTTGACATTTGAATTGAATTTTGTGCTCAAGGTTTGTTTAGGGAAATCAAATATAAATGCAATTTGGGCATGGAACTAAAATCTGAGAAAATACATCAGTTCTTAAAAGATTTTGTTAGGGTCCAAAAAGAAAAATCATTGAAGCTTAGTTTCATCTTTTTACAATTTAAATAATGAATCATTTACTAACTTGAAACATTGAAATAAAAGCATGATTGTAAGATTAAAGATATATAGGTTGAATACAATGTTTCAATTTTTAAGGATAATATCCAAAAATATAAATTTTTCAAATTGGTTAAATCTTAGATAATGTGAAAATGTGATGAAAAGTAAAAGACGTCAGAAAATTCATGTGAAAAGGCTGCAAGTGTATTAACAACTACATGTAGCAATACTATTCAAATTTCTATCATTTAGATCTAAACATAAAATATAAGATATACATGTACCAAATTGATTAAATGATCTTTGGATTTTCCGCATCAAATTTTTCAAAATTCAAAAAATAATATTATAAAAATATCTGGCCCAAGAATTTTTTAAGGTCAGTTCTGATTTCTGCAAGTCTTAAAGCTTCTAGAAGTTTCAGATTGTGCAAATTTCAAAGAAAATGATACATGTACATCTTGTTTTTGAAAATGTTTGTTGGGAGCAAATTTGTTGTCCCGTACAAGGCACTGAAAGTCAAATAAGGAGGGGGAATATTTGAAAATAATCTCCGTACTGCTATGTGCCAGGCTTCCTAGTCACCAGATTCCTATGGGGATTCCTTTTTGTGTATGGAAAACATCAGAAATGTATAACAAGGGTAACCTATATCAAAATTCAAATTATTTCACTCGCTTGCACCTTTAAACTGCAATACTTAAAAAAAATTAATTATATTTTTGCTCGCTTGCACCCTTTTTTTTCACAAGAAAATCTGAAGAACATTTAATTAATTTTGGTATGGCCTTATGAATTATTTAACAATTTAATTTGCTCAATCTGAATTCAAGTATGAAACATAATGAATTGAAATGTTACGTATATAATATAATAAGATAACTACTAGACACAAAAAGTCTCAAGGGTTCAACATTTGTCTACACATTTTGCAATTTGTGCCATGGTAAGTAATAAAAACTTGTAATATTTCATGCTCACCGTGGGGTATCACGTGATAACACAAATGATATGTTCCACGGGAATCCCCTTTGATTGAACTAAGTTAATACTGTCTAAATCTACTTTATATGAATTTATTTTAGGCCTATCATATGGTCATTAGTATTAATTATATGATGGTAATTTATTCTGGTCAAGAATAGACGTGTATTCGGAGAACACTTAAACAGAATTTTTTCAATGATCACCACATGTTATGATATGGTGCACGGACAGATACAAAATTTTCTGTTTAAGTGTTCTCCAAATATGCCTCCATTCTTGACCAGAATAAATTACCATCATATAACATGTATAATTTATAATAATGACCATATGATAGGCTTAAAATAAATTCATATAAAGTAGATTTAGACAGTATTTACTTAGTTCAATCAAAGGGGATTCCCGTGGAACATATCATTTGTGTATCACGTGATACCCCACGGTGATACTTTAGTTATAGATAAATGTATGTAATCTCCTTTGTTTTTGATGATAAGATATTCTTTACATTTACCAAAGTTGTAACTTTATTCCATTGCAATAGAATGTATCTAGCTTTGCATACAAAAAATCATTAGAACCTGAGGAAAACTAATTTATGCCAAAGAAGGGAAGTAAATTTTGAAATTCTTTTAGTTCATCATCAAAATCAATGTGAAAGTCAAAGATTTTGAATATCCTGACAGACATTTGTGGCTGTCTATTTTTGATTTAATGTATTATTGCCTGTCTCTCAATGCTAATTAATCATTTATTTATGTAATGTTAACTTATTTTATGAATATTAAAAGAAAATTGAAAATATGTAGAATTTCATTTTCAGTCAGTGACGAACTGTTCAAAATTTGTTTAAAAACTGAAAGTTGGAATTAATTTAAAGTCAAAAATTTCTTCAACTTTATTCTGTACTGAGGATTGATCTATGCAGCAAATAGATGTATGTATAAATTGGTAGAAAACCTAAAAACTATCTACAGTTTCTCTTAGGCACTTACAGAACAATCTGTCAGTGTTAGAGAAATCAACTGGAGAATTGGTCTAAAACCACTAAAATTTAAACAATCTACAGTTTCTCTTAGGCACTTACAGAACAATCTGTCAGTGTTAGAGAAATCAACTGGAGAAATGGTCTAAAACCACAAAAATTTAAACAATCTACGGTTTCTCTTAGGCCCTTAGAGAACAATCTGTCAGTGTTAGAGAAATCAACTGGAGAATTGGTCTAAAACCACAAAAATTTAAACAATCTACAGTTTCTCTTAGGCACTTAGAGAACAATCTGTCAGTGTTAGAGAAATCAACTGGAGAATTGGCTTAAAATTACAAAACAATCTACAGTTTCTCTTAGGCACTTACAGAACAATCTGTCAGTGTTTGAGAAATCAACTGGAGAATTGGTCTAAAACCACAAAAATTTAAGCAATCTACAGTTTCTCTTAGGCACTTACAGAACAATCTGTCAGTGTTTGAGAAATCAACTGGAGAATTGGTCTAAAATTACAAAACAATCTACAGTTTCTCTTAGGCACTTACAGAACAATCTGTCAGTGTTTGAGAAATCAACTGGAGAATTGGTCTAAAACCACAAAAATTTAAACAATCTACAGTTTCTCTTAGGCACTTAGAGAACAATCTGTCAGTGTTAGAGAAATCAACTGGAGAATTGGTCTAAAATTACAAAACAATCTACAGTTTCTCTTAGGCACTTACAGAACAATCTGCTTCTCTCAGTTTTAGAGAAATCAACTGGAGAAATGGTCTTAAACCACAAAACAATGTACAGTTTCTCTTAGGCACTTAGAGAACAATCTCTCAGTGGTAGAGAATTCAAATGGAGAGCATTCTAATACAGGGAACACCTTGTTTATGTGACTCAAAAGTTGTCTGTGGAGAATAGATATCTATAAGCACTAGAAAACGTGTAAACCATTCACTCCAACAGACATCCGTAGACGATATGAAATAGATGACCAACACACTTAACCACGTAAAATAAATATAGCAAAATCAACATGGAACATGATTGACAACACAAGTCAGAGGAGGCTATTATAATCACCCGTGGCTACTTAGTATGGACATCTGCTGTAACAAATGGTGTGGTAATCAGGATTACATGTGTACAACCCTCTTATTTTTATCCAGATACACAGAGGTTTCTAAGTACTTGGATACATAATTTATGTTATTCATCCAGCTTCGATAATCTTATCAACATACATCCCTCGGTTCAGTATCTTCATATTGAAGAAAGAAGATTATATAAAACAAGACTCTGTTACAGCATCCACAGCATAAAACAAGACTCTGTTATAGCATCCACAGCATAAAACAAGACTCTGTTACAGCATCCACAGCATAAAACAAGAATCTGTTATAGCATCCACAGCATAAAGCAAGACTCTGTTACAGCATCCACAGCATAAAACAAGACACTGTTACCGAATCCACAGCATAAAACAAGACTCTGTTATAGCATCCACAGCATAAAACAAGACTCTGTTACAGCATCCACAGCATAAAACAAGACACTGTTACCGAATCCACAGCATAAAACAAGACTCTGTTACAGCATCCACAGCATAAAGCAAGACTCTGTTACAGCATCCACAGCATAAAACAAGACTCTGTTATAGCATCCACAGCATAAAACAAGACTCTGTTACAGCATCCACAGCATAAAGCAAGACTCTGTTACAGCATCCACAGCATAAAGCAAGACTCTGTTACAGCGTCCACAGCATAAAGCAAGACTCTGTTACAGCATCCACAGCATAAAGCAAGACTCTGTTACAGCATCCACAGCATAAAACAAGACTCTGTTATAGCATCCACAGCATAAAACAAGACTCTGTTACAGCATCCACAGCATAAAACAAGACTCTGTTACAGCATCAACAGCATAAAACAAGACTCTGTTACAGCATCCACAGCATAAAACAAGACACTGTTACTGAATCCACAGCAAAAAACAAGACTCTGTTACAACATCCACAGTATAAAACAAGACTCTGTTACAGCATCCACAGCATAAAACAAGACTCTGTTACAGCATCAACAGCACAAAACAAGACTCTGTTACAGCATCCACAGCATAAAACAAGACACTGTTACTGAATCTACAGCACAAAACAAGACTCTGTTACAACATCCACAGTATAAAACAAGACTCTGTTACAGCATCCACAGCATAAAACAAGACTGTTACAGCATCCACAGCATAAAATAAGACTCTGTTACAGCATAAAAAAAAGACTCTGTTACAGCATCCACAGCATAAAACAAGACACAGTTACCGAATCCACAGCATAAAACAAGATTCTGTTACAGCATCCACTGCATAAAACAAGACTCTGTTACAGCATCCACAGCATAAAACAAGACTCTGTTACAGCATCCACAGCATAAAACAAGACTGTTACAGCATCCACAGCATAAAACAAGACTCTGTTACAGCATCCACAGCATAAAACAAGACACTGTTACTGAATCCACAGCAAAAAACAAGATTCTGTTACAACATCCACAGTATAAAACAAGACTCTGTTACAGCATCCACAGCATAAAACAAGACTGTTACAGCATCCACAGCATAAAATAAGACTCTGTTACAGCATAAAAAAAAGACTCTGTTACAGCATCCACAGCATAAAACAAGACACAGTTACCGAATCCACAGCATAAAACAAGATTCTGTTACAGCATCCACTGCATAAAACAAGACTCTGTTACAGCATCCACAGCATAAAACAAGACTCTGTTACAGCATCCACAGCATAATACAAGACACTGTTACCGAATCCACAGCATAAAAAAGACTCTGTTACAGCATCCACAGCATAAATCAAGACTCTGTTACCGAATCCACAGCATAAAAAAACTCTGTTACAGCATCCACAGCATAAAACAAGACACTGTTACCGAATCCACAGCATAAAACAAGATTCTGTTAAAGCATCCACAGCATAAAACAAGACTCTGTTACAACATCCACAGCATAAAACAAGACACTGTTACCGAATCCACAGCATAAAACAAGACTCTGTTACAGCATCCAAAGCATAAAACAAGACACTGTTACCGAATCCACAGCATAAAACAAGACTCTGTTACAACATCCACAGCATAAAACACAGCATCCCTTTGTGAAAACACAAAGAAGACAAGCATAAAAAGGGACAAGGAACACAAAATACGACAAAACAGAATAAACACAACGTAGACAAGCATGAGAAGGGACAAGGAGCACAAAATACGACATTTAAAGAATAAACACAAAGTGGACAAGCATGAAAAGGGACAAGGAGCACAAAATACGACATTAAAAGAATAAACACAAAGTAGACAAGCATGAAAAGGGACAAGGAGCACAAAATAGGACATTTAAAGAATAAACACAAAGTAGACAAGCATGAAAAGGGACAAGGAGCACAAAATATGACATTCAAACAATAAACACAAAGTAGACAAGCATGAAAAGGGACATCAAAGGGAGAAGGAGCACAAAATACGACATCAAAAGAATAAACACAAAGTAGACAAGCATGAAAAGGGACAAGGAGCACAAAATACGACATTCAAACAATAAACACAAAGTAGAAAAGCATGAAAAGGGACATCAAAGGGAGAAGGAGCACAAAATACGACATCAAAAGAATAAACACAAAGTAGACAAGCATGAAAAGGGACAAGGAGCACAAAATACGACATTAAAAGAATAAACACAAAGTAGACACGCATGCATGAAAAGGGACAAGGAGCACAAAATACGACATTAAAACAATAAACACAAAGTAGACAAGCATGAAAGGGGACAAGGAGGACAAAATACGACATTAAAAGAATAAACACAAAGCAGACAAGCATGAAAAGGGACAAGGAACACAAAATACGACATTAAAACAATAAACACAAAGTTGACAATCATGAAAAGGGACATCAAAGGGAGAAGGAGCACAAAATACGACATCAAAAGAATAAACACAAAGTAGACAAGCATAAAAATGGACAAGGAGCGCAAATACGACATTGAAAAATTAAACACAAAGTAGACAAGTATTAAAAGGGACAAGGAGCACAAAATACGACATTAAAACATTAAACGCGAAGTAGACAAGCATAAAAAGGGACACAAAAGGGACAAGGAGCACAAAATACGACATTAAAACATTAAACACAAAGTAGACAAGGATAAAAAGGGACAGGGAACACAAAATACGACATTTAAACAATAAACATAAAGTAGAAAAGCATTAAACGGGGCACAAAATGGACAAGGAGCACAAAATACGACATTTAAACAATAAACACAAAGTAGAAAAGTATTGAAAGGGAGAAGGATCACAAAATACGACATCAAAACAATAAACATAAAGTAGACAAGCATAAAAAGGGACAAGGAGCACAAAATACGACATTCAAGTATAAACACGAAGTAAACAGAATAAAAAGGGGAAAAAAGGGACAAGGAGCACAAAATACGACATTAAAACAATAAAAAACAAAGTAGACAAGCATAAAAAGGGACAAGGAGCACAAAGGTACAATGAAACAATAAACACAGAGTAAACTGCATGCAAAGGGACAAAAAGGGAAACACGGAGCACAAACAAGACATTAAAACAACAAACACAACGTAAACAAGCATAAAAAGGGACACAAAAGGGACAAGGAGCACAAATATGACATTAAAACAATAAACACAATATACTAGTAACACAAAGCAACGATACCAGTTGGCAACAATAGGACGGTCATCAACCACTAAAGTAGCTAATGATGTGGTTATCCAAATTACGTGCGAACAACACTCCAACTTGCCTGGTTAACAATTGGTCTCGATGAACGAAAATACCAATGTTGATACCACTTTGGTCTAATATTCAAGTGCCTATACGAGCTAGGTTGACCTCTGTCTCTGTCAGTCAATACATGAACATGACTTTTAGTTATGAGCATAGAACAGATAATGAAAGTCAGACACATACCCCGACATCAGATGCGAAAAGTCACAATCAAAAGGCTTAATTACACATTCTTGAAAAATTATAAAACAGGTCAAGAGAAAAGATATATTGGACAAAGAGACGGATACAATAACACAGCTACATAGAAACACGAAGGACAAACGGACGGAGACAATAACACAGCACCATAGAAACACGAAGGGCAAACAGACGGAGACAATAACACAGCGCCATAGTAACACGAAGGACAAACAGACGGAGACAACAGTACAGCACCATAGAAACACGAAGGACAAACAGACGGAGACAATAACACAGCACCATAGAAACATGAAGGACAAATATACGGAGACAATAACACAGCACCATAGAAACACGAAGGACAAACAGACGGAGACAATAACACAACACCATAGAAACACGAAGGAAAAACAGACGGAGACAATAACACAACGCCATAGAAACACGAAGGACAAACAGACGGAGACAATAACACAACACCATAGAAACACGAAGGACAAACAGACGGAGACAATATCACAACACCATAGAAACACGAAGGACAAACAGACGGAGACAATAACACAACACCATAGAAACACGAAGGACAACACTATCTACTGAACAATGTAGGTGGCGCTGTTAAAACGCGTCATGCTAATACATGTAATATCTACAGTTAAAGCATGTTCAAGTATCACATGAGTCTTGTTACATTTAATGCAAATTAATGCAAATTAGAGTATCTTAGTAAATGATCGAAACGAAATTTTAGAATTAATCTTATTCAATTTCTCACGCTTGATTATTCGCTGATTGGCCACCGTATCGGAATTAAGTGTAAGAAAAACTACAAAAAATCAATGTAAAAAAAGGAGGGGATTTCCAACAACACTCAGTTGCAGCAACCACAGTAAAATCAAAACATCTAATAAAAAACACAGAGTAGACACGCACAGAAGGAGACACCAAAGGGACAAGGAATACCAATGCAACTCACGTCATAAAAACATCAGACACAAAAGACCACAAATAAACCAAAGAGACCAATGGAAAACCGGTACCGCAAGTAGCAGACGGTGTGGTTATCCTGGATTACGTGCGCACAACCCACCCACTTTTCCGATTACTCAGAGGTTTCGAAGAACGCACAATTGGGGTGTAAAATAACCTCCTCACTGTAGATGAACATAAAAAAAAACAGCATGTCAGACAGAGGGGCCCAAGAAACACAAGAATGAATATAAAACAGAAGGCATACAGTTCATGCTATGCGGCGCAGGATGTAGCGAGCTCATGCATGTAATCATCCGAAGAGTCCGACTGACAATTTTAGAGAGGACAGGTGGACAGGGGTCCTGTCTTCTCTAAAGAGGTTTGGACAGGGCACGTCATGGAGTCCTGTCGTCACAGTCAGTCGGAGTGTACGGAATGCGCTGGTACTGTAGATTGGTCCAGTACCAATCCAAGTGTCCGTCTGGTAACAAATGGATCATACCCACGGTACAATAGGCGTTTGGTGATTCTAACTCAATTTCGATTGTATTCTGTCTACCTTTGATTCTTCTTATTTTGTTTATTATGTCACCATAATAGGCAGGTTGTGAAATACTCTGTTGCTTGTATGGGTCCTAATTTCAAAAGAAGCTGACAATATTTTTTGTAAAATTTCCAGAAACTCTTTACTAGTTTATGAAAGCAATAACCTTCGCCTAAAAGTTTCTTGTTGAGTGTGGAGCATTTAAATTAGTTCCCCATGACTTGATGTTTAGAAGTATTTTATTACTTCTTTCCAGCTCTGTCGCCTGAAAGAAACTTTGTTTTGGTCCTTTATCAACTAGACATGATATATATTTTTCTGCTATTTCGGAAACTTGTCATTTCATCCAAAACTATCATCGAAATTAAAGGAGGTCAACACCTTAGCACCATCTCTCCAATGCAATTTTGAACATAGATTTTATTTGGATATGCTACCGAATCGACCGAACAGGACATTTGTAGCCGCGCACTCTCTGTAAAGTAAATACATACATTTAAATCAAATAGATTATACAAGAGGGCGCTACAGAAATGAATTTAGGCGGCTCCTGCAAAATCACTTTGGCTAGAAGCATCACTGATGAGAATTTAATATTCGAAACACGTGTCTGGTTCATGATAATTGGTTTGAATTTTTTTTTTCAAGAAGGTATATATATATAGAGTTGGAACACTTCCGTATTATTGACTCTTTGTATCTATCTCTATGAAAATTCAAAATATCTGTACATCTGTACATACCGGATGAGCTGTGAAATGTAGATACAATATGACGAAATCTAGTACCATCACTGTCAAGCCAGGGGAAATTTACTACTGTAACACTTGTTCGAAACTCTCCAGTAACAATTTTGATATTGAGGTCCAAAAATGATGTTTCTGTGTTTCTAACGTTTGCCTTGTTTAGCGTCAATTCTTGCGGACAAATGACGTTTTTAAACTTTTCAAAACAGGATTGTCGATAGTAAGAATATCATCCATTTACCTAGAAGTACCAATGACAAATTTCAAATGATCATGTTTTCTTTGCTTTTGAAGATTTTGGATAAATTCTTTTACATACATGCACAGAAATAAATCTGCAACAAGAGGCGCGCAATAGTACCCATAGGGATCCCTACAATGTGCTTGTAGAGATTCTCACCAAATCTTACATGAATATTGTCCAAGAGGAATGACAAATGTAAACGTCTTCATATTGAATAGCATCATTTAAGAACAGGTAAATTGGCAACATGGACCAGACATACACGTTTCGGGTACTTAACCCTCGTCAGTGATCCTCAAATCTAAACAATGCAATAAGCCAAAAAAGTGTGAAAGTTACTATGTCGAAAAAGCGTACCGAAAGACTTAGCAGAATGGGTGGGATATGATGCTACAGAACCCACGTTTTAGAAATTTCAAGAAATTTTGATAACAGATATTTTAGAATGCGTTGAAGAAACGATCAACCGAAATTGATCGAACTTGGCTACATGTGCCCTCGGGGACTCCTGGTTCACCAGCAGTGACACTCACCAAGTGGTATAAATGTAAACGTCTTCATATTGAATAGCATCATTTAAGAACAGGTAAATTGGCAACATGGACCAGACATGCACGTTTCGGGTACTAAAGCATTATATAGGTCACTACGTGTCCATGATTTGAATGATTTGTATTCTGCAGTGGAAAAGAAACCCTTTGATTCAGATGTAAAAATATAATTTTCCCCACTCGATCAGTTTGGATAATCGTTCATTCATTCTGTCATGAGGAAGCGTGAAGTATAATATTAGAAAAGTTGTATGAAGAAATCGTATTAGCTTTTCTAGATTTCTAGATTTCATTATGTCAATCACATCCTCAGATTTTTTTAAATAGACCATAAGGAGTTTACATCATTCCTGGTCAGAAGAGTTTCACGGTATGTTACCACGTGTTCCTTTATCGCCGTGAATGCTGACGTTAAATTTCTAAACAAATTGTAGTTGAGGAGTTGCTAATATTGGCAATGTATCGAAATTTGTGAGGAGACTTGTGCAGTCTTAGCATGCAGTATAACGTAGGTATCCAATTTAGAAATAGGAATGTTGAATAAAGAATTTTCAGTTATATTCGCTCGAATGTAAGGGACATTGACATTGCTTTTGATATAAGTATTTGTAGACGAAAGTTCCGAAACTAAAGTTGATATGTAGTTAAACGTCTTCAAATTCAATAGCATCATTTAAGAACAGATAAATTTGCAGCATGGACCAGACATGCATGTTTCGGGTATTTAACCCAAGTCAGCGATCCTCAATCTAATCAATGTAATATGGCCAAAGATTGTGAAAGTAATGATGTCCTAAATTGTACAGAAAGACGTAGCAGGATGGGTGCGATATAATGCTACAGGACCCACGATTCAGAAATTGTAATCAGAAATTTTGAAAATGTAGTAATAATTTCAAATGATTATGGTGTTGTTGGCTTCTTAATCTGCAGGCTCGAAGACATAATTTTCATGTAAATGTGGAAGTTATGGGTTTGACAGTAGTGTTTTGAATATATTTCCCTGACATTGTCGCCATAGCACTTTCTATATAGACATAACGTCAGACAGTGCATGAAGTTTATATATTGTTTTCATTTTCGTGCTTAACCATCGACGGCGGATGCGGCTAGCCAACAGGGGATGCTCACTCCTCCCAGGCACCTGATCCCACCACTAGCTTGCTAGGGGTACGTCGATGCTTACTTTTATGCTCTATTGTGAGTGCTGTTGAGATTATCGTCAGGATCTTCTTTTCTTTAACTCATTATCTATTCCGATTTACACCATCGTTTGTGATAATTATATAAGACTCATTTTAGCACTTCGCAACATTTAATAAAATCTATCTTGGATGTGATTCTATGCTTAGGTCCTTTTCTGAGAAGACCACTGAGCTGCCTGTCTTGGATAATTGAAAAGTAACCTATATCAATAGGGCAATCAGCTGGTTCGTATAGATATTCAGACGTTGCACATATTCAAAAACAGGACATGATTCAAGTATTTTAGGATCTGATGTAACTTTATTGTAGTTAAAAACGAAATTTGGAATAGGTTTCCTATACCTGTAACAAATATGCAGATGTTCTAAATTCTCAAAATATCTAGGAATTTTACTTTGTATGCGATGATCCCGAAAAATATTAGAGATGTTTAGATTATAAAAACCTTCAGTTAATAAATGGAATTCTTTATGAAGCGTCCTTTTATGAAGTTGGAGCACTTCCATATTACTAAAGTAAACACTTATTTCCTGGTGCAGTGTGGAGCAGTTAAACTTGTTCCCCATGACATGGATATTGTAAAGCTCTGCCGCATGAACATTTTATCAATTAGACGTCATAAATATTATTTTGCTTTTTCGGAAACTTGTCCTTTCATTGAAAAAATATCATATGCTGCTGAATCGACCATACAGGAAATTTGGAGCCGCGTACTCTCTGCGAATTGAACAAATGTTAAGCGTCTTCAAATTCATTATCGTCATTTAAAAGCAGATAAATTAACTGCATGGACCAGACATGCACGTTTCGGGTACTTAATCCTCGTCAGTGTCGCTAAATCTAAAAAATGGGATATGACAAAAATCTGTGAAATTATGTCTAAAATGTACCAAAAGGCGTAGCAAGATGGCTGAGATATGATGTTAAACGTCTTCAAATTCAATAGCATCATTTAAGAACAGATGAATTTTCAGCATGATGATACAGGACATTTAGTTTAAAAAAATATAACCAAAGGGCGCTACTAAAATGAAATTTGGCTGTGTCTAAAATCAATTTGGAAGAAGCATCACTGATGAGGATTTAATATCCGAAACACGTATCTGGTGAATACTAAATTGGTTTGAAATTTTCATCGGCAAGGTATAGAGATGGAGCACTTCGGAACCGTATTTTAATAATTGCAGGATAAAGTTGATTCCATGCGAATGCGACAATGATTTTATTCTGAATCAATCAGTGTTCCTGTGCTTCATCCAAGATACGTTTCAATTGAACTGCTGGAACTGATGAGAGAGCATATAGCAAGTCGTATCTGCCGCCGTTGCGCGCTATTATCGGTAGATATCTGAGGGTACGAAATATTCTAGTTCTTTTTAAATAAGTGACGCCACCTTGAATAAAATCAACGAAGAAATTAGATGTACGCTATATTTCAAAAATGCATAACCAACAGTTGCTTATTTTTCTATCTAGGAAGGATTTTGCAATGTTTTCAGTAAGTAATTTTTTTATCAATTGGTGAGTTCATTTTCTTTCAAAAGGCTGATTACAATATTTTAAAAGTCCGCAATCGCTGCAGAGACTGCTGAATACTTCTTTGGTTATTCAAACCTGTCTTCTAAAAAGGACTGATTTAGTATGATAAATTTATGTCAATTTTGCAACATTGGATAATCGTTAATGAAATGACATTGGCAGATTTTTTTTCAAAAACAATTTCTGTACAGGAATTACATATTTACCTAAAATAACAAATATGGACAATTACCATGTCCAATGAGTTAAAGATTATCCTGACGACAATCTCAACAGCACTCACAATAGAGCACGAAATTTAAAAACATCGACGGACCCCTAGCAAGCTAGAGGTGGGACCAGGTGCCCGGGAGGAGTAAGCATCCCCTGTTGGCTAGCCGCACCCGCCGTCGATGTTTATGAAGCATGGAAATGAAAATATATAAACTTCATGCACTGTCTGACGTAATGTCTATATAGAAAGTGCTATGGCGACAATGTCAGGGAAGTGTATTCAAAACACTTACTGTCAAACCCCTCGCGGGGAACTTTTTTACGAGCTCCACACGGCAAAGGGCATAAGTGTGACACAAATGAGTTAAAGATGATAATTCAAGTAATTCAAGTAATTCAAGGGTATAAAAAAAAACAAATAAATAAATAAAGATAAATTCGTTATTCCTAAAAAGATAAAAATTCAAGATAAATCTAAAATTTATCGTAATCTTTATCATAGACACGTTGTTTGCTGAACATTATCCGTCACAGTGCTCGATAGTTTATGGAATGGACACCTCTGTCGTAATGGCCCATGCATCCGTAACAATTTCTCCTTAAACTCTGGATCCTTGCTAGCGTATATAAATGGATTGAGAACATTATTCAGATGTGGGAATCGTGCAAACACTCTGTAGGTTGCCCAGGTTGCCACATTCCAATTTTTCCTGAAGTCTTTATCCATAGCACCTATCAAGGCAATGACGAAAAAGGGTATGTATGTAACCATGAAAATAATCGTCAGGATCAGGAGCGTTGCTGTTGTTTTCTCCGCCCTTTTCCTTTCCCTATTTCTCTTGGATTGTGTAGCAAATTTTCTGTTGCCACGGGTTATCCACCGAAACCTAATTAATAAAATGTACGAAGTACATATGATTATCAGACAAACAGCAAAAAGAGACGCTACCACAATTGCGAAACTTTTGGCCCATTTTGTTCCGTTATAGGTTTCACTCACGAAGCAAACATATCCGCTCATGCCATTGAAGGTTTTGATGTGATTTCCCGACATCACAGCTGATGGTACACTTGGTAAAATGGCAAGCACATAAGAACCAATGCAAAGTTTTAGTGCAAAACTCCTCTCGATTTGTTTTCCATGGGGGAAGCAGACATTGCGACAACAGTGGATGCTTATTACTAACCACATGTTCCACAGAGCACATGTGTAGATAACATTCAAAGAATCTGAGAATTTTACATAGGATCACTGGCATGATTGAAAACTGTGTGCTATTGTCAACAATATCCAATGGAAGGATGAAAACACAGGTAAACAAATCTAGAAATGCCAAGCTCAGAACAAATACAAAATAAGGATTTTGCATGTTCTTGCTTCTCGTCTGCTCTCTGTAACTTTTGATGTATATCCAGAGCACGTGCATATTCCCGACCGTTCCCACTGCTATAAGGACAGCCAGGAATACCATAGCTGGTATTCTGTTGACACCTTTCGGATCATCAAGGCCGTATTCATAGTATTCAGAACTAGTATTCAATATGCCTGTATTAGCCTGTCCATTTTGAGATACAGTTAATCTCATCGTGCTTGAAATCGACATTTCTGTAGTGTAAGACATCGTTTGACTGTTTACTAAATCTGTTGCTCTGAAAATGTATAAAAATAAACTGGGACAAGGCAACGTAGCATGGCTGACTACAGAATGATTGTTTGATTCTTACATATACAATTGTTAATATAAAAACTAATTCTTCCAGAAAACTATCCAAAATCAAATAAGAAGAATATTTGATTATATTTAAACAAATCTAGATGGATTTCAAAAGCAAGACACTAAACTCAGAAAAAAAAACAAGATGAAACGTGTTCATGCTGCAAATATATCTGTTCTTAAATGAAATTTGTTCCATGCTGCAAATTTATCTGTTCTTTTAAAATGATGCTTTTGGATTTAAAGACGTTTAACATAAAAAACCAACTACTTAAATATGAAAATAAAATTCTTACCAACTTGTTTCTACCCTCGATTGCTCCTTTTAAAAGAGTCAATGCAGGATGACACAATAATGTAAAATATCAAATGTTTATAGTCTAGTGCAATATCAAGACCTATACAAGGACGTTTTTACGGCTGTACCAAAATGTTTTCCTGGTATGTTGCTTCATTGTTGAAAAATATTTATTGAAGTGGCTTCCTGTTGGTATATTCATTGTTTGTGCCAGTATGAGAAGTGTCACATAGATTTTTATGCAAGCACTGATTCATTGAAGAAGAAGAAGAAAAAAAAAAACGTTTACAAGCTCAACATCTCTTAATACTTGTTTCTTTCCAACAGATTCATTCACGCAGTCCTGACGTATACACATTTTAGAAAATAAAACCTCACGCTATTTTTCCAATCCCCAGAGGCCATCATAATCACCATTGTGGAGATTTCCTTAATTATGAATACTTTGCAGGAAAATATCTAATTGTCAAAATGTTACTTTCTATACTAAGATTAGAAAGACAATTAAGCTATGAAGCATTTTCAATTTTTCTTTCCCTTAAAAGAGTTTTATATGTTAAACATCTTCAAATTGAATAGCATCATTTAAGAACAGATAAATTGGCAGCATGGACCAGATATGCACGTTTCAGGTACTTAACCCTCGTCAGTGTTCCTCAAATCTAAACAATGTAATATGCCAAATAAATATGAAAGTTACCATGTCGAAAAAGCGTACCGAAAGACGTAGTAGGATGGGTGGGATATGATGCTGCAGGACCCACTTTTTAGAAATGTCAAGAAATTTTGATAACAGAAATTTTAGAATGCGTTGAAGAAACTATCAACCGAAATTGATCTTACTCACCGTATCAACTATCAACCGTATCGATCAATGCGTTGAAGATACTATCAACCGAAATTGATCTTACTCACCGTCTCAACTATCAACCATATCGATCTTACTCACCAAAGTTTTATCCGAAATCAAATCTGGGCTTCAAAAATATTGTTCGACAGTATATTCTCGCAGTGGTATCAACCACATGTGGATTTTAACGAATTCGAAGGAACTTTTAGAACATTTGAAATCCACTCATTTTAGTAGAGTCCATTCGATCAAAGCCTTTGATTTTTCGACACTTTACACTACAATTCCACATTCTAAATTGAAAGAAAGACTCGCAAAAATTATAAGTAATGCGTTTACAAGTAAGAACGGTAATCGCAAATACAAATTTATTGTTGTTAACTATGACTAAACCTACCTTGTAAAAGAAAAGTCCGATTCTGAAAATAAGTTTACTGAAACAGATATTATTCAGACGTTAAACTTTCTGATCGACAACATTTTTGTGGTGTTTGGAGGAAAGGTCTTCCAGCAAATTGTCGGAATTCCAATGGGGACCAATTGTGCCCCACTCCTTGCCGACTTTTTCCTTTACTCGAAGCTGAATTCCTTCAATCTTTGGTCTCTGAAGGGAAAAGATACTTAGCTTCTGACTTCAACTTCACTTACAGATACATAGACGATGTGTTGTCCATCAAAAATCCAAAATTCGCGGATTACCTGAGCAGTATCTATCCTTCGGAGCTTGAAGTCAAAGAAACTACAGAGACAAATAATTCAGCATCCCATTTGGACATAATGTTGTCCTACGACAATGATGGTCACATGAACACCTCACTCTATGACAAACGTGACGACTTCAATTTCAGCATTACAGACTTTCCTTTTCTGAGTAGCAATATCCCTTCATCGCCAGCTTATGGTGTGTTCATATCTCAGTTGATACTCTATGCCAGAGGAAGTACCAAATATACGGATTTTGTTCTGAGAGCTAGGCGTCTTTCAGATAAGCTTCTCAGTTAGGGATTTGTTTGTAACCGACTAACATCGTCACCGAGGAAGTTCTGCGGTCGATGTGGGGAACTCGTCGTGCACTATGATGTCCCACTCTCCGGAATGGTGGATGATATTCTGTCATAGACCATTTGAACCATCCAATCAAGAATTGTACTTTGTGTCTTCCGGGATGGAAGTGGCCGGGTGTGGCGGTTCTACCGAATTGAAGCGGCGGGTGTTGCATGCATGCAGGGGATGCTTACTCTTCCTGGACACCTGGTCTCACTCCCATGTCTGGAGTTCGCTTCTTTTCATGTGGTGGAGGTTTTTGTTTGTTTGCTTTGGTTTCCGTTTTATCCTGACTTTGTATGCCTTCGGTTTCTGATTTTCTGAATTATCGATTTTGTGCTGTATACAGGGATATGGTCATTATCCATATTTTCATTGATCGAACTTGGCTACATGTGCCCTCGGGGACTCTTGGTCCACCAGCAGTGACACTCACCAAGTGGTATAATTGTTAAACGTGTTCAAATTGAATAGCATCATTTAAGAACAGATAAATTGGCAACATGGACCATACATGCACGTTTCAGGTACTTAACCCTCGTAATGGATCCTCAAATCTAAAACAATTAGACTAAATGTAATATGCCAAATAAGTATGAAAGTTACTATGTCGAAAAAGCGTACCGAAAGACGTAGCAGGATGGTTGGGAGATGATGCTGCAGGTAACTAGACTAAATGTAATAATAAAGCTGTCTACTATCTCCAACATTTTGTCCGGTATGGCAAGTGAGGTAACCATCTTAAACAATTATTTTAAATATGCGAAACGTCAATCAAACATTCGTGATATTACATCAAGTACTGTATATTACAAAAGAAGATAAAATGTATGATATATACCAGTAAAAGAGTCTCCAAACTGAAGTTGGGTAATCCCTTCCATCACATATATAGACAAATCTTAATATTACTCTAAGGATTATTCTATTATCATTTACAAACAAATATATGTTATCAAATGAATTGCATAACTAAATTTCCGTCTTAAAACAAATATTTACCAACGCTGTCCGATATGGCCTCCGCAATCACAACTCATTGCTGATTCCCATATGTCTTGACATTTCTCCCTATATGTGCTATAGAGCCTGCTTCGTGGTAATCCTTCAGCACATTCTCCTTCACGTTTAGTATGCTTTTGCTTGAAATATTGGAGTTGGATGGAGTCATCATTTTTGATTGTTGTGAATTCGGGTTTATTAGCCGTATTAGTCTCTTGTCCGAGTTCGCATCATCAAAATGTACTCCCAGTTTACCCCTTTTATATATGTGGTAGATCAAACGAATGCTTATCTAGACATTAAGCTTTGGAACATCCATTTCCGATTTTTCTATGTTCTGTTTCAGGAATCACAGATGTGTAATAGATTGAGCATGTAAAATTTAGAACATTTTAATTAAGAATTTTAACATATTATCTTGAAATGAAAGATAGGAAGACTGTTGAAGAATAGATTATCAGGTAAGAAGGGGATCTCTAACAATACTACGGAAGTGTTCCAAGGCTCGGTTGCAGCACCCAAAACAAAACATCGAAACACTCCAAGCACAAACGACGCAAATAGGGACAAGAAACACGATCTAATCTAACAGTAAATAATATTGATATAATAATAATAGTTTTAATATTAAAACATTAAACTTGAAAGACCACATAAACCAACGAGACACATGAAAAATCGGTGCAGACTTAGGACGGTCATCTGCAACGTTTGTAGAAGACCATGTAGTTATCCGAATTACGTGTGCACAACCCTCCAAATTTCCCTATTACCAATAGGTCTCAGAGAAGAACGCACAATTGTCGTTCAAAATAACCTTCTCGCTGTAAGGTGTACAAACAAAGAGACAGCATAACACAGGGGCCCCAGAAACACACAGATGGATAAATAAATGGATATATTAACAGATGACATACGGAATATAGAAATATAGTCTGTGCTTTGTCGGCTGTAGCGAGCTAATGCATGTGATCACCACCTGTAAAGTCTCTTGTCTGAGTATGCAGCATCTATTTATTTTCACAGATTGCCCCTATATATCTGTAGTAGACGGATATTTCCATAAAAGTGTGTTTAAGACTTTGCTTATTTTAAACATCGAATGTCAGTGAGAAACTTATTTTTTTAATTAAGGAGGGTTTGAACACCAAGATGGCGGCTGCATTATTTTTTTTCTCGCTTCCTAGGAAAAGTACAGTCTTAACACCCTTAAAGCATTTGATACTCTGAGTGATATATGCATTTGAGTATCCTGATGAAGTTTGAATAATTACCGATGTCATTTGAAGAAATTATGGCGATTTTCGAAATTGAGACTTTCGCGGAGTTTTATCCATGAGCAAACCACGACGTCATCGGAAAAAATGGCGTCACAAACCTTCGCATTCAAAATGCAATAAATTCATTATTACTAAACGTCTTGCATTGAAACTTAGCATGTATAAAATGGAAAAATAAATCTTCATTACAGCAGATTCGTTGACAAATTTACGTTACAGGAAAGCGGAAGTCACTTCATTGAAGATGGACGATTTTGGAAGAAAATATTGGAAAATATAAAGCCTTGTTATATTTTATTCCTAAATTCAATTTTTCCCATTTAATCATGAAACCATTTCTAGACATTCTTGATAATTTCGGTAGTTTTTGACAAAGATTCATCCACAGGATTCCTAATGATTAACTAGCAACTACAGTAAATTGGCTCGAAATTGTATTTTTTTAGCGACAGTGTCATCTTTTATTCAAGTATCCTGCCTGTGTTTAAAACACAATTCATTTTATCTTTTCCATATGTAAGTGCAATATATTTATGGATATTTTCGAAGTTAAATCAAAATTAATTTACAATAGCTTTACGAGAACTGGAATGACACTTTCAATATTATGACGTCATCAAGAAATTCACGAAAACGTCGATTAATGCATACTTCAAAGTCTCGTAGAAAATTTTCCTGTGGATAGAATCAAATGTAAGTTTGTATAATCATGGACAGACAAGTAATATATAATTTCAGACATTTTAAGAAAAATTGAATTGGGTGTCCAAGTGTTCAATACCTCCTTAAATCTGTCGTGACACAATCTCATCCAAATGATAAGTATACATAACAAAAGATAGGTTTAAGTTGTCAACTCAATTTGTTTCTTAGAAATGAAGAATCAAATGTTAAATATAACTTTAAAGATTTCCGCATTAAAAATTCCCTTCAAATCTGCCAAATTCATATTTTCCATCAAAGACAAGATTGAAACGATTGGTAAGAGCAAAGTTATAGTTAACGTTAAATATTATCTTTCCTAAAAATCATAACAAAAGTCGTAATATTATATATCTGTATATTTAGAAAATGGGATTATTTTGTAGGGAACCATTCCAATACGACAGCGATGGACTATATGACGTCTACAAGCAACATTTCGCTCATGGCTAATTCTTTGAATTACAACACAACATGTACCGACACTGTCTATGGAATAAATGATCCAAATGGGTTCAACCGAATTCCAGCTTTGGTATTTTCTGCAACTCTTCTTTTAGTCGGGACGATTGGCAACGCCCATGCATTGATTATCAATATTCAGAGGTACAGAGAGAAGACGACCAGACGAAATAACAAAAATCCATATGTTGTCTTCGTTTTGAGCTTGGCAATACTTGATCTGTTTGTTTGTACATTCGTTTTTCCTCTCGATATAATTGACACTAGTACACATTTTACTTTGTTATCACGTGGTTGGTGTAAAACATTCCGATACTTTCAATGCTTTCTTCACATCAGCTCCATCTTACATGTACTCGTGATAAGTGGTCACTGCTGGAGAAAAGTCTGTTATCCACATGGGGCACAAATAGGTAGAACTTTGGCGGTCAAGCTGTGTCTTGGATGTAACATTTTTGCTATCTTTCCTACTATACCCACAGCTGTAATGTCTGGATACGCCACCAGAATATCTAATGGTGAGCATGGACCGGTGTGCTTTGTGAGTGATGCCTTCAATGGGACAAAATGGCCAACAGTTTATATCGGTATAATGGCGACAGGATTTGTTGCGTGCGTAATTGTCATTTGCTTATCGTACATTGCTTTGAATCGCTTCCGTCGCAAAGCGCGAAACCGGACAGATTCGATACCAACAAATGAAAAGAGAGAATCGAATTCTACGAAAGATGGGAAGGGGGCCGGAAAAACAACTGTAACTCTGATTATATTAACCGTGATTGTCATTTTCAGTTATTTACCATTTCTGATTCTCGGATTGATTGCTGCGATCGACAAAAACTACAGAGAAGGATGGAATGTGGCAACTCTCGCTACATACAGAATGTTCGCACGCTTCCCACATCTGAATAGTATCGCCAACCCGTTTGTTTATGGATGTAAAGATCCCCATTTCAAACAGAGGCTCATTGAAATTTATTCGCCGTTCATCCCAAAATGTCTGTGTCCAAAGCATGAGGAGAACCAGATTGAAATATAAAAGTGAACAATTATGAATGTTCAAACGTAAACCTGACCTCTTTTGAGTGGAACAAATTACTTTCATTTATTGTTGATATTAGTTGTTATGAGTTAATGTATGACAATTTGTGTACTATTATTATATTTTCTGATATTATCTGAAATTGTAAGTACATGTGTACTTGTGAACTTATGTAGTTCCCAATTTATTACAATTATTTTAATATATAATGTACATTCATTGTTATGTAATTTTCTGATGACAGACGTTCTATTTCTTTTTTTTCCGATTGACTTCTGGAGAGTTCTGTTGTGGATCATTGGGGAATTTTCACGTGGCGTATCCGGTTAAGATTTTACAATGTGTCGCAGGTTTTCAAAGTAGATTTAACAGGTGGTTGCAGGTACAGAAAATGATATAATTTTAGACAAATATGGTGAGATTTCATAGTTCATAGGGGACTTTTACCAAATTTGTCTATTTTGCGACGTCTAGAAGCCCTCAAATCCCAAAGCGTATGTTCTGAAAATTTCTGTCATTTAGGTTACACGAGGAAATTCGGAGTTGTGTTCGACATGTTTTTGGTTTAATTTCCATTAAACTTTCTCTCAGCATGTTGGTTGAGTTTATCCATCCAGGCTTAGATGATAGGAAATATATGACATAACCTGAACTGTGAATGGCCAGTCTATGTAAAACACTTCAACCGGCTGGTGAGGTTGGGAAGGGCTTAACATGGATCATTATTCCAGCATGTCACCTCTTGAACTGTGGGCTGCTCTGTCAATGACAGGGCAAAGATTCAATTTGTAAAAGTACAGTGCATGCTGCATGTTAAACGTCTTCAAATTGAATAATATCATTTAAGAACAGATGAATTTTCGGTACTTAACCCTCGTCGGTTATCCTCAATTCTAAAGAATGTAATATGCCAAAAACGTATTAAAGTTACTATGTTGAAAAAGCGTACCGAAAGACGTAGCAGAATGGGTGGGATATGATGCTGCAGAACCCATTTTTTTTTTAGAAATTTAAAGAAATTTTGAAATCAGACATTTTAGAATGCGTTGAAGAAACGATCAACCGAAATTAATCGAACTCGGCTGCATGTGCCCTCGGGGACACCTGGTCCACCAACAGTGACATTCACCAAGTTGTATAAATGTTAAAAGTCTTCAACTTGAATAGCATCATTTAAGAACAGAAAAATTGGCAGCATGGACCAGACATGCACGTTTCGGGTACTTAACCTTCGTCAGTGATCCTCAATTCTAAACAATGTAATATGCCTAAAAGGTATTAAAGTTACTATGTCGAAAAGCGTACCGAAAGACGTAGTAGTCGATTTGACAGCCTTATATAACATGTGGCCGACCTAGAAATGTCCTTTCCTATGAACTTTTTTTGATGATTCTTATTCATTGGATATTACTGAACGATTCTAGCTTGGTTGCCACTCTGGCAACCTTGGGCAACTCTTTTTATAGCCGGAAATTCAAAATGGCCGCCAAATGCCTTCCACCAATAGATGAAATTAAATTATTTCTTTAAATATTAAGTGTGGCACATCAAATAAGGGGTTTTGAGGGTCAACAAACCCATTTCCGATGTCATTTTACAATTTGAGTTCATACAGGACAAAAAATTCAAGATGGCCGCCAAATTTCAACCTCATTATGGTACAATGTGAATATTTCAATAAAACGTTTGTTTAACACATCTTATTTGTAGTTGCAATGGCCCTAGAATACATTTATTTTGCTGTTTTGGTTGTTATCAGCTGACACATGCTTCTGGGACAACTTTGCTTATCGAGGGAAATTCAAAATGGCTGCCAAATGCCTTCCACCAATAGGTGAAATTTCATTCTTTCTATAAATATTAAGTGTTGCACATCAAATCAGGGGTTTTGAGGGTCAACAAACTCATTTCCAATGTCATCTTGACATTTTGAGCTCATTCAAGGCTAAAACTTCAAGATGGCCGCCAATTTCAACCTCATTATGGTATGATGTGTAGATTTGAGGGTCGTAGTATTCCTTAGCATGGATCTTGCTTCGACTTGAGCTTATACATGCTTATTTCAAGGTTACCACCTTAGTTGGGAACTAAGAATGATAGAGAAGAAACAATAAGTAAACATGATAAATCAATGTGTGAATATTGTACTTTTCTAATAAGAAATATCACAAGCTAGTATTCTATAAGACTTACTGTATGATGAAAACTGAATGAGAGTGACATATGAGATTGGATGGTTTCAACTTTAACAGATGTTAAACGTCTTCAAAATCGGTAGCATCTTATGCTATGATTACATCTAAGGATAATTTTTACTTCAAGTTGGAGGTTCCCTTCGTTTTTCTCTACAGTGATTCAAAATTGAATCTGAGCTAGGAGTCTTCAACTGTGGAAATGTTTAACATCTTCAAATTCATTAGCATCATTTTAGATCAGATAAATTTACAGCATGGACCAGACATGCACGATTCGGGTATTTAACCCTCGTCAGTGATCCTCAATCTAAATAATGTAAAATGACCAAAATCTGTGAAAATTATGTCCTAAATATACCGAAAGACGTAGCAAAATGGCTGGGATATGATGCTACAGGACCCAGGTTTTAGAAATTTAAGAAAATTTTGTAAACAGAAATTTCCAAATGTGTTTGAAGAAACAACAAACCGAACTTGATCGAACTTGGCTACATGTGCCATCGGCGACTCTTGGTCCACCAGCAGTGACACTCACCAAGTGGTACAAACAGTTTAACGTCTTCACATTCATTAGCATCATTTTAGAGCAGATAAAATGATGAAATGGTACTACGTATGTTTTAGCATGTAAAATTGAAATGGGTGAAATCTTGCAAGCAATTGTCTTGAATATCAGTGTTCCCGTATAGTTTGAAGGTTGTTTCTATATCATATCTTAAACAGATTTTCATTCCATATGTTTTCTTACTACACAGAGAGTATTTGGTTAAAAGAGTAAAGCCCCGTTTACACTATCAAAGTTTTCTTGTACAAGAAAACTTGGTCAAAGTTTTTGACGCAAACTTTGATAGTGTAAACAATCCAAGAAAACTTTGATTTAAGTCCGTCAGAGAGCTTAGATGGACTCTGACGGAATAGAACTCCATCCTATCCTTCTTGAAACTTTGAAGGACTTTGACGGGAATCGACCAATCAGAATAGAGATTCAAAATGGCGCCAGAAGTATTTGAATATTGAAGAAAGACGCATAAGCAATTTAGAATGTTTAAAGTTAAGAATATAGTGACAAAGATAAACAAAGCGATGCAGTGAATTCCATCTGCGATTTTTGCTGGAAATCACGGTACATTTATAATTAGCTCGTGTCAATATTGTGTAATAACTCCAATGAACATACACAAACATAAACTATAAAGTTTGCATAAGAAATATTCACAATATTGACAGGATCCATCTTTGATTTGGTGTATTTTAACTGCATTTTCTTGTACAAGTCACTCAAGAACTTTGATAGTGTAAACATACGACTTGGTCAAAGCAAACTTTGACGAAGTTTTCTTTGACGGACTTTGACCAAGTAAAATTTGATAGTGTAAACGTGGCTTAAGACGTTTGACCAGCTTGAAATTAATCTAGAACAAAACAAGAGGATAAGTCAAAAGAACAGTGACAGGGAAAATGATCTGTGTCAAGAATACAGATCATGCAGCAATCCTGGAAGAACTTTGCTCCTTTGAATTCCTTTTGCAGACTTTCAAATAGGACAATCACTAGAGTATTTGACATGATATTTTGACAACCCATAGCCCTTTTATGTAGATTTTTGCTTTAGGTCGACTCTTATCACCCTTTCTTAAAGCATCCAATATTTGCAATTTATTTTTATCTTTATATCAATATAAAAAAGATTCACTTTTACTGTTTGAGAATGTGCAATCTATGTAAAAAGAGCATGTGTAAGCTTATATCGACAAAAGGAAATTAGACATTGATTATACCACCTTTGGGATCATAAATAAGATGCACCACAGTTATTCGTAACGAAATATGAATATTTAAGTGAGGTTAGCCTTTAATGAACTAATAAGCAAAATGACGCCAAATATGGATTTCTTGGCCCTTAAAACCACTGATTAGATGTGCTACACTTAATATATCAAGTGATTATTGAATTTTGCACAGTAGTAGGATACTATCTGGTGGCCATTTTGAATTCCCCTGATAAGCAGAGTTGTCCCAGAAGCATGTATCAGCTGATAACAACCAAAATAAATGTATTCTAGGACCATTGCCACTACAAATAAGATGTGTTACATGAACGTTTTATTGAAATATTCACATTGTACCATAATGAGGTTGAAATTTGGCGGCCATCTTGAATTTTTTGTCCTGAATGAACTCAAATTGTAAAAATGACATCGGAAATGGGTTTGTTGACCCTCAAAACCCCTGATTTGATGTGCCACACTTAATATTTAAAGAAAGAATTTAATTTCATCTATTGGTAGAAGGCATTTGGCGGCCATTTTGAATTTTCGGCTATAAAAAGAGTTGCCCAAGGTTGCCAGAGTGGCAACCAAGCTAGAATCGTTCAGTACTATCCCATAGATAAGAATCATGAAAAAAAGTTCATAGGAAAGGACATTTCTAGGTTCTGAAATTTTCAAATCGACTAGTAGCAGGTTGGATGGGATATGATGCTGCAGGACCCACTTTTTAGAAATTTCAAGAAATTTTGATAACAGAAATTTTAGAATGCGTTGAAGAATCTTTCAGCCGAAATTAATTGATTTTGGCTACATGTGCCCTCGGGGACTCCTGGTCCACCAGCAGTGACACTCACCAAGTGGTATTAATGTTAAACGTCTTAAAATTGAATAGCATATATTGTTCTGGATTTGTTTTGAATATTATTATTATTTTCTTTATTTCTGTTGGTTTCCTCATGGTTTCAATCGTATATTGACATTATTTGATAAACATGGTTTGAGTAAAATCTTATATTAACATGTATAAGGACCAAGTGATCGTATCATTACCGGTATGTACAGACTGTGTGTTACCTAAATTTGTGCATTTTCTTTACAGAGTGCGCGGCTTCAAATTTCCTGTAGAGTAGACTAGAAACAGTTAGTAAGGAGTACGAGAAAAAACAAACATTGTAAATAACATTACGCAATAGACCATTTTCGAGTTACAATTAATGACCGTTATAAACCTTCAGTTTAGTCACTGCTATGACGCACCTGCTTAGTTACGTCAAGTAGGGTTACTTCCGGTCTACCTTAGCAACGTCACATATTGTGACATCAACGGTGTAAAATCGATCTAATCTACTCAAAATTGAAAATCTACTTTTCTTTGAAAATGGAAATTATTATAATCGCTACTCTTGTTTGTATTGACCATTAATTTGTTTACTTCATCAATGACAATGTAAATTATAAGTCATTGGATTTTACTTTTTTTTCAGTATTGACAGTAATATCATATAATAGAGAGATAATTATTCTATTGAATATTGAAAAAGTGAAAGACAGGAAATTCTTTGAACGGCAAATTTAAAAGTCTTGCATAAAAAAATTAGAAAATGGTAACCCAACTGAATTTCTTTTTTTTTTTACATAACAACAATTGTGATTTACCCCCCCCCCCCTTTTAACGCCATTGCCTTTTTGTGCAAATAATCCCTAAGAAATTGTCAGTAAATAAAAGGTTCTAAAATTTCAATGACGCTAAGTATTTCTGAAGTAATATAGGCCGCTTTCTCTTCTGAATGCATCAGTATGTAAAACGGTATTAACAGGGGGGGGGGGGGGGTTAAAACTATTTTGATAAATGGCAGCGTGTGCTATTGGTAACTTGAGAAAATAAGAAAGATACGAAAGATATGTCCCTGTACACCTGACGAAGGCATTAAAAAAAAAGATGTTCATAATTGAAAAAAAAAATCTGAAAAACGGTACCTTGGATTAATGAAAAAACATATTGTATATAGATAAAACATAATGCGTGGATCAAAACATTTTTCCAAGGATGGGGTTCATCCTGGCTCTGAAGTTGAGAAATTGGGAGCGTAGAAATAGAATAATGACATCTTGAGGGGAAGGGGAGTTCAGAGCCTCAACACCCGCGCGGGTGTAAACTTCACGCGAAATAAAATGTAAATCCTATGAGACTCAAAGTTCAAGTGAACGTTTCATTTACCGTATTCACAGATAGACCTTCTTGTATCTATTTAGTCATAATCCTTGAACATACATTTCAATACATAAATCTGGCCTGCAAACTTTAAAATGAAAATTGTTCTCGTGAATCTCTGGGGGACGGAGTTTACCCCAGTCACGCCCATGGCCTGATCAATATTTTACAAACGAGGAAGGGAAAGCCGATAGGAGGAAAGGGGGGGATCAGCCAGGTAAGGAAAATATATCAGTCCTGAGTCCGAGAAGATAATTATTCAGACATTTTTTTTTCATTCTTCATTCTTTTAGATTCTGCATGATCTTTTTCCGATTACAGAGTCACAGATACAATGTCACTGTGTATATCAATACTATCATGATATTTGATCGTCAGCAGGGTCACCTTCGGGGGAGGGGGCACCTCTCATCACCTCCCACACCTCCCCCTCCTTTTCACCCTTCCCTTACCACCCCTCCCGCCTCCTTTCTCCCTCCTTTCTCCCTCCCCCTCTCTCCCTTCTCCTGCCCCCTCCCTTTCACCCTGTCCACCCCCTCACCTTCGATAAGCTTTATACCCGGCATCACGTCGTTGGCCGGTTGCTGGGGTACTGGGTAGATGTACAGGTCAAAATCAAACATTTATACACCTGTCGTGTCAAATGCCTATCCCCATCTAACTGTCACAAACAATAAATTCAGTCACATACACCTGGACATCTGTCCAGAGTTTCTTGTTATGTCTCCTCGTAAAACACCCCCCCCCTTTCCTGGCCATTCAACATCTACATAGAGCATCCCCTTTGACTGATACCTTTTGCTTGAATTTTTCCAACCCCAAATCATGTAAATGCTGCACATTTATGACGCTTCAATGCCATTTGGTTGCGTAAATAGTTTATTTCTTAATCGTGATCACGTTATTTTTAGACTCAAATGTAAACCGGAAGTAGGGCATCTTGACAAAACGTCGAAGCGGAGTATAATATCCGAACGTGATCGGTAACTCGAAAATGGTCTATTGATGTGATTAGTAGCTTTTAGGTTTTAATTGTTATTTTGTTGATATTTTAGATAAATTATTAAACAAAAGTTCGTTCAATACCTGTCAAGTCTGAATGTGACACAGCGAAAATGTTACATAAGTAAACAAATGTCAGGGCAAATATGTGTACAAATATTTTCCAACATTTTGTGAAAGTTGCGATCAATTAAAGTGGCCGCCCGAATTTTTGTCAATATTATTGGAAAGTGTACTCATGGGCAAAGCGGCCGAAGTGCTCTCGGTGCAGCTGAGAGTTCATTTATTAAAGGTTGAGGAGGTAATTTTAAAGACGTAGTAACTAGTCCTTTAAGCATGAAGACAGCAAGATAAAAATACAAGAAATTTGACAATCAAACACATTTAGAATTTGCTAGAAAAAAGGAAATTTTTTTTATCGATGGCTTCGCTAAAACGAAATTAAGAAAAAATTTGAAACTTTGCATCACCCCATCCTCCGAGAAGAATCTGAAGAGTGCGTACTTCAAGATATGAGAACTCATTGAGAAGATAGAGGTGTCAAAACTCTTGAAGAGGACACGGTTGTTTCGGATACTTACACTAAACACGAAAGAAATACCTACCACTTATAATAAATCATTAGAACTTCAATTGAAACAATTGCAAACATCGAAATGAATGACATTCCGAAGTGAGACCAGATGCTCGGGGAGAGTCAGCGTCTCCTGCTTGCATGCAACATCCGTCGCGACAGCTCCATGAAACCTTCGGTGATTGTTTCGATGTTGATATCATATCAGGAAAATATATCATGTTTGGTGATGATGACAGCCATTAAAACTCAATCCAGAATGTCACTGATCATTCCTGAAAGAAAGATCTGGTATGCTTTTATTATATCACCGTATCGACAGATGAACTTCCTCAATTCAGCCGCTATGTTATATAACCCTGAATATGTAGCTTACTTGCAAGCCCTTCGGCTCTAACGATGAAACTGTATGTTTGGAACATGGTTCAGGACGCCATAAGCAAGTGAAGACGGAATGTTGCTACTCATGAAAGGATAAATTAGTATTGTAAAAATTGAACTCATCACGGTTGTCGTAGAGTGAGGTGTGCAAAAAAAGGAGGGGATCTCCAACAACACAAGTTAACAATACCCACAACAAAACTCCAAAACACCCAATGCAAAAACACGGATCAGACACCAACAGAAAGAAACACCAAAAGGACAAGGGACACTTGCCAACTCACACCATAGAAACATAAAATACAAAAGACCACACATAAATGAGTTAAAGAAGATCCTGATGATAATCTCAACAGCACTCACAATAGAGCACAGAAAAATAAACATCAACGGACCCCTAGCAAGCTAGAGGTGGGACCAGGTGCCCGGGAGGAGTAAGCATCCCCTGTTGGCTAGCCGCATCCGCCGTCGATGATAAACCAACGATAACAATAGGCAACAGGTGCCGACTTAGGACGGCCGTCTGCTACGCCAGTAGCAGACGGTGTCGTTATCCGGATCGCAAGCGCGTGCAAAACCCTTCCACTTTTCCGATTACCAAGAGGTCTCGGAAAACGCACATTTGTGATGTAAAATAACCTCCTCACTGTAAGATGACCATGCAAACATACAGGATGACATAGGGGCCATAGAAACACATGGATATGTACATGGATATAAAAACAGAAGGTATACGAAATACAGTCCGTGCTCTGCAAGCTGTAGCCAGTTGGTGCATGTGATCACCCGACGAGTCCGAATGAGGAAGGACAGATGGTCGGGACCCTGTCTTCTCTAAAGAGGTCTGGTGTAAGTATTTATGAAATGAAGATTGAGATCAGTAAATGTAAGACAAACACAAAACTCAAATTCAAAACCTCAAAACCAAAAGGCTTACAATTTTTGAAATGAAATAATTCCTCTCACACAAAACAAACAAACGGAAATTTCATAAAAATCATTTTTTTAGTATTTGTTTAATTTGAACATCGAGTATTACTGCGAAACTTGTTTTTAAATGCAATCTTTCATGTTATATTTTCTAAGTATACTTAGCAAGAGGAAGATTAAAGTTGTCAACTCAAGTAGTTTAATAAATGGAGAATGAAATCTTAAGTATGGCTTTTTAAGCATAAGATTTCCGCATAGAACCTTTCCTTTAAATCTGCCAATTTAATGTTTTCAATCAAAGAGACGATTGAAGACTCCATAGATTAAACGATTGGTAAGGGAAAACTAATAGCTAATGTTTAACCTTATTCTTTCCTAAATATCAGCACAAAAATCTTTATTTTCATCCGTCTTTATATTTAACTGATATGATTGTTTTGCAGAGAACCATTTGTACGACAGCCATAGACATAAGAAATGACGTATACAAGCAACTTCGCTCATTGTCATTTTAAAATCACAACTCTACCGACATTGTGCTCGGACTAAATGACCCAAATGGATTAAATATATAATTCTAGTGTTGGTATTTTCTGCAACTTCTCTTGTGGTCGGAACCATTGACAGTGCTCATGGTTTGATAATTAATATACATCGGTACAGAGACAGGACAACCAGACGAAATAACCTGTAACCATATGGCCTCTTCCCCACAATAATTATGCAAATTAAGTATTTTGATCTTTAACTAATTTCATTTATTTTGGTTATGGGATATTTCCAATCGTCTAGGAGAAGATAACTCATATTTCAGACGTTAACTTTACGATCACGTGCTAAACTGATGTTATAGAAATGATTGTCATTCCCGCCAGTGTGTAACCCTATGTCTGTCAATACGAGGTGTTCTTGGGTCAATTGACAGCAACAGAAACTATAATGGTTCGCCTGTCACAGGTCTGGGTGCAATAGACGAAATGGCGAGGATTTGTTCTAAGTTTAGGCAACTTTGTTTATACGTCTGAATTTCAATTTAGTCATGAATTTCGATGGCGATTTCCATATGATTGTGAAATATCCCAGGCTCCAAATAAATACTGTGTGCATGCTTTTGTATGTTAGATTCATTCTCGTACTGCCTTAATTAACATGTTACTTTCGTATGTTAATAAACGTTAAAACTTTACCAGGACTTTTTATTTGAAGTTTACAAAATGACTAAGTAAAATACACAACGCGAAGTTCAGGTTTTGTAGACCCGAGAGGGCTACAAACCACACCGTCTGCCACTATCGTGACAAATGGCCGTCCAAAGTCGGCACCGGCTGTTCGGTTATGTTGGTCTCGTTGGTTAATGTGTAGTCATCTGTGTTTCATGTTTCTAAAAAGAAGGGAGGAGATCTCCAACAAAACCCCGTTGCAGCATCAATAGTAAAACACCAAAACACCCGATGCAAAAACACAAAAGACGAGTACAGCACGAGACGGAAAAGAGACACACGACATGTAAACATCAAACACAAAAGACTACACATAAACCGACGAGACCAATGGGTAACCGGTGCCGACTTTGGACGGCCATCTGTCACGCAAGTAGCAAATGGTGTGGTTATCCTGGATTACGTGCGCACAACCCTCTCACTTCTCCAATTACCCAGAGGTCTCGAAGAACGTACTATTGTGGTGTAAAACAACCTCCTCACTGTAAGGTGTGAGCTGAGGATCTCCAACAATACTCGGATGCAGCACCAACAGCAAAACCTCAAAACACACAATGCAAAAACACAGTGCAGACACACACAGAAAAGGACGCAAAAGGGACAAGAAACACTTACACACACCATAGAAACATGACGCACAAAAGACTACAAATAAACAAACGAGACCTCCTTTCTTTTGTATTCGTTTTGAGCTTGGCAATACTTGACTTCGTTGTTTATTGTACAGTATTTCATCCTTTAGGCATAATTAACATTTGTAAACAGTTTACTTTGTTATCCAGATATTTGTAGAAAACATTCGGATTATAAAATCAAATCAAATCAAATCAAATTTATTGCATTCAACTAGGTAGCAAGTCATTATGCATTGAGAATAAAAAACATAGTAATATAAGGTAGACATATTTAGACATACACACAAACCTGACATGAAACATGAATATAATTATACTAAGACGTTAATAAATAACATATCAAGAGGACCTCCTCGTTTCAAAAATGTAGTTTATTTACTCACTTGTTAATTGTACTATCTGGTCTTCACTGTTCATTAGATAGACAAATTCATCCGGATTAGTCATATTTTCAAAATTGATACATATTTTGCTAATTCTTTCAAATATTTCATTTCTTTTTTGTTTATATTTATCGCACTTCAGTAAGGCATGTATTTCATTCTCTATGTCGCCGTTACTACACTGAAGACATAATCTTTGCTCCTCGGGAGTTACCGGTCTTGAATATCGGCCTGTTTCTATAGCTAGGTCATGGGAGCTAACGCGAAATTTTGTATACTGATTTCTTTTCGAGAAAGGCAGCATGTCTAAATATTGTTCTCTCGCGAAATGAAATTTAAATTTTGCATAGGTTCGCAACTTATTTTTATTTCCATTTTTCTTGTAAAGATAATTAATATTGGCTCTCCAATACTCTTCAAATTTATGTTTCATATTCTTCCGTACTCGATCGATGTCAATCTTGTAGTTTAAGTTTCCTTTATTATTATATAATGATTATATAAATGTTTTCTTCTTATTTGCTCTGTTTTACACGTTCTCGTGATAAGTGTTCACTGCTGGAGAAACGTCTGCTACCCACATGTGGCACAAATAGGGAGAAAATTGGCGGTCAAGCTCTGTCCTTGTTAGATATTTGCTTTATTTCCCAGCATCCCCGCGGTTCTAATGTCTAAATACGCAATCTGAATCATTAATGGTGAACTTGGACCCTTCTGTGATGTCATTATGTCAGTGAGACCTTCAACGGGACAGAGTGGCCTTCGATTCATATCGATCTAATTGTGGCAGGATTTGATGTATGCGTAATTGTTATATCCACTTCTCCACTCTCTACACTACCATTCCACTCTCTACACTACCACTCTCTACGTATTTGTTATTTCGACTTTCGACTTCTCCACTCTCTACACTACACTCTCTACCATTCCACTTCTTACACTACCACTCTCTACGTATTTGTTATTTCGACTTCTCAACTCTCTACACTACCACACCAAAAACTCAAAAACAGACTTGCCAATATTATTCGCAATACCTTTCTTTCAAAAAATGGTAATAGGAGATACAAATACCTCGTCATAGGGCTTGAGGATACTTATTTCGTGAAGGAACACTCTGATTCAAACAAAAATCATACTGAAAACGATATCATCGATATCATCCGGATGCTGGAATTTTTGATTGACAACATTTTGTGGTGTTTGGAGGAACCGTATTCCAGCAGATAGCCGAAATCCCCATGGGTACCAATTAAACCCCACTGCTTGCGGACTTATTTTAATATTCATACGAAGCTGTCTTCATTCAGACCTAGCTCTCAACTGGAAGAAAGCACCTCGCATCTCAGTTCAATTTTACCTTCAGATACATAGATCAGTTCAATTTTACCTTCAGATACATGACGTGTTATCCATCAATAATCCGAAATTTAAGGACCATCTACATGAAATCTATCCTCATGAACTAGAGATCAAGGAAACAACAGAGAACGACAGATCCGCTTCGTACTTGGATATACTTCTATCTTTCGACGCAACAGCCATTTGAACACCTCACTGTATGACAAGCGTGACGATTTCAGCTTCCACATAACTAACTTCCCTTTCATGAGTAGAAACATTCCGTCTTCTCCTGCTTATGGTGTTTTTGCTTCTCAACTGATACGGTACGCCAGGGCATGTTCCAAATATGAAGATTTCATCATTAGAGCCAGACGGCTTGCAAGTAATCTACTTATTCAGGGTTATGTTACACAACGACTGAAATCATCATTGAGGAAGTTCTTCGGTCGCTATGTGGATGTTATAAAAGCATATGAGATCCCCCATTCCAGAATGATCAGTGACATTCTACATTGTGATTGAATTGTGATTGTAAATTGTAGATAAAAGTAACCCTCTGATGGATTTTATCTATTCGGAAAGGGTGTCGAGGCGTACATCCTCTTTCTAAGTCCATCGTCTTGCATATTCCTCACTAGAGTTCATAATAATTTTGAACTTTTTGTTCCATGTAAAGGATTTATTTTCTCTGTATTTGGGACCTTTTGTTAACAATTCTTTCAGCTTGTCGTTCTTGACTATATTAAGGTCACCAGTGACAACGTGTCCAGAAGGAGAGTAGGAGCAGCTGAAATCCGATGAAGAACATTCTCAATGAAATTGGTGTAGCGAGGGATTACTTAAATTAATACACTGCAGGAAGCGTTCTTAATTGTAAATTTCAGACGCAATGTTGCTATGTAGCTATAGGAAGAAAAAGGAGTTTCTTTTCTTTTGAAACATGATGAGATTTTTTCTGTGACAGTTTTGTGATTCAAAATTAGACCAAGAATAAATGGATCAAAACATTTGTTTGCAAATATAACTTTTATGAAAGGGCGGATCGTTTTCTCGTCTGATTTATCTGATCTAACTGCTTGAAATAAACGATAAGTAGAAATGTCCTTGTAGTCTTTATTATTGGGAACGTGTATCGGTTAATGTGAGATCCTTAGTATATTCATTCTCGAAAATTTACAAAAAGATACAGTCAAATTCTTTCAAAGGGTCTATACAAGCAACAGAGTACATTACTTCCAGCAATTCACAACCATACGGTGATAAGATAAACAAAATAAGAAGGATCGAAAGTAGACAGCGTAACCATCGAAAATGCGTTAGAATCATCAAACGCATTTTCATAACGTGGATATGATCCTAATGTCATAAGACGAACACCAGGCTTGGTACTTGACCAATTCACAGTCTTGTACCAGCGCATTCTTAGAAATTGCACTCTTGATTGACTGTGACGACGGGACTCCATGTTAGGCCCGGTCCAAACCTCTTTAGAGAAGACAAGTCCCCGATCACCTGTCCTCTCTGAATGTCAATCGGACTCCCCGGGTGATAACATGCATGGGCTCGCTACAGCCGGCAGAGCACGGACTGTATTACGTACGTCCTCTTTATATATTCATTTACATATTCATCGGTGTTGGTCTCGTTGGTTTATGTATAGTAATTTGTGTTTAATGTTTTTATCTCATGTCTCTTTTTCGTCTCTTGCTGTACTCGTCTTCTCTGTGTTTTCACTTCCGGTATTTTGATGTTTTGCTGTTGGTTGTGCAACCAGGTCTGGTTGGTGATCCCCTCTCTTTTCTATAGGCATATAAAAAATTGGGTCATTTCTATATGAAGATTGAATTGACGCTCATAATAATATCGACACTCTGGTCGTACTATATATTGAGTATCACTATTAATGTTAAAGGTCTTCAAATTCGTTAGCATCATTTAAAAGCAGATTAATTTACAGCAAGAACCAGACATGCACGGTTCGGGTATTTAATCCTCGTCAGTGATCCTCAATCTGAATATTGAAATAAGGCCGAAATCTATGACAATTATGTCCAAAATATACCGAAAAATGAAGCAAGATGGCTAGGATATGATGCAACAGCACCCAGGTTTCAGAAATTTGAGAAAATTTTGTAACAGATCTAGAAATTTTCGAATGCGATTGAAGAAACTACCAACCGAAATTGATCGAACTTGGGTACATGTACCTACAAATGTTAAACGTCTTCAAATTCAATAGCATCATTTGAAAACAGATGAATTTTCAGCATGGACCATACATGCTTAACCCTCGTCAGTGATCCTCAATCTAAACAGTGTAATATGGACAAAGAGTATGAAAATTATTATGTCCAAAAATAAACCGAAAGAGGTAGCAGAATGGGTAAGATATGATGCTGCAGGACCCACGTTTTAGAAATTTTAAGAAATTTTCATAACAGAAATTATCGAATGTGTTGGAGAAACGATCAACTAAAGTCGATCGAACTTGGTTACATGTGCCCTAGGGGACTCCTGGTCCACCAGCTAATGGTTTTTTCCATATGATCTATACATTTGTATCTCGTCCATTTGAAAATTGATTATTGCAAATTAATTCGTGTTCTAGCTTACAAAATTTGATGGAATGACAAATATGGATAATGACCATATCTCTGTATACAGCACAAAATCGATAATTCAGAAAATTAGAAACCGAAGGCATACAAAATCAGGATAAAACATGAACCAAAGCAAACAAACAAAAACTTCCACAACATGAAAAGAAGCGAACTCCCGATATGGGAGTGAGGCCAGGTGCCCAGGAAGAGTAAGCATCTCCTGCTTGCATGCAACACCCGACGCTTAAATTCAGTAGAACTGTCACATCCGGTTACTTCCATTTCGGAAGACATAGAGTACAATTTTTGGTTGGATGGTTCAAATGGTCTATGACAGAATATCATCCACCATTCTGGAGAGTGGGACATCATAGTATGACGAGTTCCCCATATCGACCGTAGACCTTCCTCAGTGACGATTTTAGTCGGTCACAAACATATCCCTGAGTGAGAAGCTTATCTGAAAGACGCCTAGCATTCAGAACAATATCCTGTTAATTTGGTACTTTCTCTGGCATAGCGTATCAACTGAGATATGAACACGCCATAAGCAGGCGATGATGGGATGTTGCTACTCAGAAAAGGAAAGTTTGTAATGCTGAAATTGAAGTCGCCACGTTTGTCATAGAGTGAGGTGTTCATGTGACCATCAATGTCGTAGGACAAAGATTGATGTATTGATAACATTGATGTGCTGATCGATAATATTTGATAGGGCGAATTTTTCAGAATTCAATTTGCTAAAATAGATGTCGTAATCGATCAATCATTAACAGTTAAAATGAAAAATATGGATAATAACCATATCCCTGTATACAGCACAACATCGATTATTCAGAAAAGCAGAAACCGAAGGCATACAAAATCAGGATAAAACAGAAACCAAAGCAAACAAACAAACCCCCCACAACATGAAAAGAAGCGTACTTCCGATATGAGAGTGAAACCAGGTGCCCAGGAAGAGTAAGCATCTCCTATTTGCATGCAACACCCGACGCTTCAATTCGGTAGAATTGTCTCATCCGGTAGCTTCCATTTCGGAAGACATAGAGTACAATCTTTGGTTGGCTGGTTCAAATGGTCTATGACAGAATATCATCCACCATTCTGGAGAGTGGGACATCATAGTGTATGACGAGTTCACCATATCGACCGTAGACCTTCCTCAGTGACGATGTTAGTCGGTCACAAACATATCCCTGACTGAGAAGCTTATCTGAAAGACGCCTAGCTCTCAGAACAAAATCCGTATATTTGGTATTTGCTCTGCCATAGCGTATCAACTGAGATATGAACACGCCTTAAGCAGACGATGAGGGGATGTTGCTACTCAGATAAGGAAAGTTTGTAATGCTGAAATTGAAGTAGTCACGGTTGTCATAGAGTGAGGTGTTCATGTGACCATCAGTATCGTAGGACAACATTATGTCCAAATAGGATGCTGAATTATTTGTCTCTGTAGTTTCCTTGACTTCAAGCTCCAAAGGATAGATACTGCTCAGGTAATCCGCGAAATTTGGATTATCGATGGACAACACATCGTCTATGTATCTGTAAGTGAAGTTGAAGTCATCAGCTAAGTATCTTTTCACTTCAGAGACCAAAGATTGAATGAATTCGGCTTGGTACGAGTAAAGAAAAATGTCGACAAGGAGTGGGGCACAATTGGTCCCCATTGGAATTCCGACAATTTGCTGGAAGACCTTTCCTCCAAACACCATAAAAATGTTGTCGATCAGAAAGTTTAATATCTGAATAACATCAGTTTTAGTGTACTTATTTTCAGAATCGGACTTTTCTTTTACAAAGTAGGTTTTGTCATAGTTAACAACAATAAATTTGTATTTGCGATTACCGTTCTTACATGTAAACGCATTACTTATAATTTTTGCGAGTCTCTCTTTCAATTTAGAATGTGGTGTTGTAGTGTAAAGTGTCGAAAAATCAAAGGCTTTGATGGAATGGACTCTACTAAAATGAGTGGATTTCAGATGCTCTAACAGTTCATTCGAATTCTTTAAAATCCACATCTGGTTGATACCCCTGCGAGAATATTCTGTCGAACAATATTTATGAAGCCCAGATTTGATTTCAGATAAAACTTTGGTGAGTAAGATCGAAACAGATTTGGTAGAACATTTTGAGGAACCAGCTATGAAACGTTGTTTGTACGGATTCTCATGCATTTTAGGCATGCAGTATAAGTATGGATAAATCTTAATCTAAATTGTAATAGTACGGTGACCAAGGGTATGAAAAATTCATTTTAATTGACATTCAAGGTACATGGCTAATACTTTCATGTAATAAAAGTTCAAAGCATTGTCTTTCATATGTAAGGTGTCGTAAGAATTGAATGAGGTGCGAAAGTGGTGTTTTGGGGGGAAAACATGATTTTTGTGAAGGAAAATAACTGGAAACGGGAAAATATCTACAAAATATTTATGTCTTAAAATTTGGAGGATTAGAATATATGAAAATGTAGTGTTTGAAATGCTTTTTCTAATTTTGTATAAATTGATATTCTTCTCTGAGTAGATATGTGAGTTTTGGGCCCATAAAATTGATTTTTACAGAAATTTGATAAAATTTAGATTAAGTTTCAGATGTAGTTGTCTCCCAACATCATTATGCAGCCCTTAAATGATAATTTTATGATCTACAAAATAAATATAAGGTATGCACTTTCTGATAATTCATCTATTTGTTTTAGATTTCTTTGCGAAATATGCCAAATTTGAAACTTTTTATTCAATTCATGCTTTTTGAAATGGGTGATCATTCATACATAGCAAGTGCTTCAACAATGAGTTGTGCTTGAATGTATGTTCCAGTCCTCATAAATGTTTTTGATTTTAGTATTTTGTCAATGTATAACATAAATACATTTATGTTTGTACATTTCAATTTTGGGGAAAACATTTTTTTTTCATACAAAAATAACAAAATTCTTGGTATTTTTGTAAAACATTCAAAAATCTTTCAAGTGATATCGGAATTATTTTTTTCTAAATAATTCTACATATTTGTGATGAAATAGGCGCCCTGTATTACAAAAAAAGTGATTGAAATTACCTTATATATTGGTCGAAAAAGTGTTTCGTACCATCGAGTGGTAAAATGAGTTAAAGAAGATCCTGACGATAATCTCAACAGCACTCACAATAGAGCACCAAACTGAGCATCGACGGACCCCTAGCAAGCTAGAGGTGGGACCAGGTGCCCGGGAGGAGTAAGCATCCCCTGTTGGCTAGCCGCACCCGCCGTCGATGTTTAAGCACGAAACTGAAAACAATATATAAAATCCATGCACTGTCATACGTCGTGTCTATATAGAAAGTGCCATGGCGACAATGTCAGGGAAATATATTCAAAACACTTACTGTCAAACCCTTCGCGGGGAACTTTTTTACGAGCTCCACACGGCAAAAGTATCAATTGAAGTAAGGATGTTATCATTTGCGGTTGTCGTCAGATAAATATACTTTAAAAAACGCAATATTCGATGGATTTTGATATTGCCTCAAATTTGCTTTTTTCACAGCAATAGTTTGATTTGTAAGAAGGTTATGCAGTGATGAAGAAATCATACAAAATTCGTAAATCTGGAGAGGTTTATTCCTAATTGTTCTATAGAACCGATTTTTGGTCTGTATTCAAAGGTAGATGTTAACGTCTTCAAATTGAATAGCATCATTTAAGAACAGATAAATTGGCAGCATGGACCAGACATGCACGTTTCGGGTACTTAACCCTCGTCAGTGATCCTCAAATCTAAACAATGTAATATGCCAAAAAAGTATGAATGTTACTATGTCGAAAAAGGGTACCGAAAGACGTAGCAGGATGGGTGGGATATGATGCTGCAGGACCCACTTTTTAGAAAGTTCAGGAAATTTTGATAAGGACCCACTTTTTAGAAATTTCAGGATAATTTTGATGCTTCGATTTCATTATTTCATTTTTTTAAGTTTTGCATTTTTAAATCAGTCGTACATTTTGAGGATTTTCAATACTTACTTTCGCTAGGACCGTTGGGGTAACTACGATTGTTAGAAGAAAGGAGGGGATATCCAACAACATTCGGTTACAGCACCAACAGCAAAATCCTAAAACACCCACTGCAAAAACACAAAGCAGACACGGACAGAATGAGACGGGAAAATAACGGACATAGTAGTTTCTATCGGGCTAGGACATAATAGTTTCTATCGAGCTGGGAAGGTAAATTTGTATCTAAGCGGAGATCCAGACCGTCTGTTTTCAAGCTGGAATTCTTTTACCGGTAATTTGTTAAAAGAGACAATATTTTTAAAAATCTATGAATAACTATACTTACACGTATAACTTTAATTAACAGTTTCTTCAACGCATTCGTAATTTCTATAATCAAAAACCTTTTGAAATTTCTAAAACCTGCGTCCTTTACAATCATATCCCATCAATCCTGCTACGTCTTTCAGTACATTTTTGGACGCAACATTCATACTTTTTGGCCATATTACATTGTTTAGAGTGAGGATCACGGACGGTTAAGTACCCGAAGCATGCCTGGTCCACGCTGCAAATTTATCTGTTCTTAATGATGCTATTGAATTTGAAAAAGTTTAACATTTGTATCGATGACTTCCATCTCATTTAAACCGACTCTTGAGTACAAATTGCGAAACTTGCTCGAAGACTTTTTATACCGATATCTTTTACTGATATCTCTGTGAATCGTTTACAATTTAAAGAAAACAAGCATGACATGCTTACTCTTTCTATGCACCTGGTATCACTCTATTGAAAATTTTTTACTCTTTTTTTTTTTTCAATGATATCGACATTTACTTTTTGCCTATGGAATGTTGGTTTTCGATAATATAATGAATGAACTTCTATCATTCACACTTTGAAAATTTATGATATTGATAGAAAAAAATATGTAGAACTTTTCCTATCCTTGTATTAATAATCTACAAAACCCTTTTAATCTATTTAAATAGTCGATATTTTGAACTTGTTTCCAACAGAACAAAATTATAAATATTAAGGACTGAAATAATTAGCATTTTTGATTACAGAAAAAAAAATGCATATTCGGAATCAGTTTGTACTTTTACACATATACGATTTTTTTTGTCATTTTTTCATTTAGTATTATTATTCGACTGAAATGCAAAATCTATTCGATTTTAATAGTTTATTTGATTTATCTTACTGCTTTTTGGTGTTTTTATGAAAAATTAGATTTTTCCATGAAAACACAAAATTTAATAATTTCAAATAATATACATGGCATTATAATCAATTTTAAGTAAAAAGTAATTTCATTCCCTTATCATCCGAAATTATAGGTTAATATTTTAGCTTCGAGAAAATAATGATACTTCTCGACTATAACGAACAAAGTTTCAATTTTAAAAAAATCCCAATTTTGAATATAAAAGAATTGAAAAAACCCATGTTTGTTGAAAAGTAGGCATTGTAATTATTTCAATTATATTAAGTTGCTATGCATAAGAAGAGGAGCTGAACCTGATGGGTACCATCCAACTTTTTTCCCCTCACATTTTGCGGAAGAATAAACTTTTTGACCTAAAAATACTCATTCTGTATCGAAGTTGACTTTGAATGCAAATGCAAAAGAAAGATACTTCCAATCACATCACATTTACATGATTTTATTTTCATTTTATTTATTCCCCCAAAATTGTAGACGTTTTTCCCGTTTTCAGGGTTTTTCTTGCCAATATAGGGAATTTTGCCCCAAAACACCAATTCTGCACCTGCTAATTATCTGTCAACATATTACATATTGAAGGGGAATATTTAGGCTTTGATTTCATACATTAAATGTCTATGTACCTTCAAATTCTCTAACTAGAACACATTCACTTTGGTACTTGGTCTCCCCCTTTTTAATCGGAGGTGTCGATATTTAATCACTCATTTTGTTAATTTTTGAAAAGTTAATTATAGAAGTATAATTGCCTATTGGAAGGACAGGCATGGAAGTAATTTTTAAAATTATGCATGATACGTAAGTTGGATCACGGAGAGAAATATATAAGAAAATTAATCTCACTTTTTCACTAAATTTGCCAAAACATGAAATTTTTTGTCCAAAAATACTTGCTTCTGTACTGAAATTGAAATTGAGTGTTACTAAAACTGATAGATAATGCCAATCACGACACGTCAACATTTTTACCAAATTTTTACATTTATTCCCAAAAGAATTATAGGCTTTTTCCTGTTTTTAGTGTTTTTTAGCTTGATTGGACGGTTTTTGTCCTAAAACGCAACTTTCGCACCCGAGTTTTTTCTTACGACACGTTACACTTTAAAGATGAATCTTTAAGCTTCAATTTGAGATGATTTCTAGCCATGTACCTTGAGTGTCAATTAAAGTCGAAAACTAGAGCTCTTTTTGACACTTGGTCACCCTACTATAAGTGTCGGAGCCAAAGAAAGCAAGAGCTGATTTGTGGTTATCTATTATTTTCAGAGGCAGAAAGGTTTGTTGGGGTGTAAGTGGGATTTCCAGGTGTCGAATTTAAACCTGACTCATTAACTAGACTGTCGAAATAGTACTTTTTGCAAGTGAATGTGTAATTATTTGAGGCTTTGTCCGCTGGTATGATGACATAATGTTCTTGGAGGTAGGTAAGTTCTGTGATAACATCAGGGTCTTTAAATATAGACTCGAATCTGGTGTTCACAGTTGATTTTAATCGGTTAATTCTAAATACAAGTAACTCTCTGGTGGATTTTAAAGGGTGTCGAGCTGTACATCCTCTTTCTTTGCCCAACGTCTTGCATATTCCTCACAAGAGTCCATGATAATTTTGACATTTTGGTTCCATGTAAAGGACATACTTTCTCTGTATATGGGACCCTTTTTTAACAATTCTCTTAACTTGTCGTTCTTGACGATACTAAGGTCACCAGTAATAACGTGTCCACAAGGAGAGTAGTTGAAATCCGATGAGGAACATTCGCAAGGAAGTGGATGTAGTGAGGGATTACTTAAATCAATACACTGCAAGAATCGTTTGTAATTGTAAATTTTAGATGTAAAATTCATACTTATAGTAAGTTTGTCATTTTTTCTTTTAATTTAATAAGTAATCATGTTATGTAAATTGCGATTTTCACGTAAGATATTTAGGAACGTGTTCATTTTGAAAATCTAGTGTTACTGCGAACTCGGATTTTGCCCATTACATGACGCATCCAAATGATAAGTATACTTAGCAATAGGAAGTTTAAAGTTGTCATCTTAATTCAGCGAAATGGAAAATCAAATGTTAGGTATCACAATAAATATTTCCCCATTTAATCTTCTCCAATATCTACCAAAATTAAGGGACGATTAAAGATTTCATAGATTAAACGATTGGTAAGGACAAACTTAATTATGATAAATGTTTAATCTTTTTTCTTAAAATTATCGCAACACTCTTACCTTCATATATCTTTGTACTTCGAAAATGTGATTATTTTGCAGAGAACCATTTTGTACGACAGTCATAGACTTACAATGACGTCTACAAGCAACACTACAGTCATGGCCAATTCCTTTAAAAATGACAACGTTACAGACAATGTGTACGGACTAAATGACCCAAATGGACTCAACCGAATTCCAGCGCTGATATTTTCTACAACGCTTCTTGTAGTCGGGACCATTGGTAACGCCCATGCTCTGATTATTAACATTCAGCGATACAGAGAGAGAACGACCAGACGAAATAACAAAAACCCATATGTTGTATTCGTTTTGAGCTTGGCAATGCTTGATCTGTTTGTCTGTACTTTCGTTTTGCCTCTCGATATTATTGACACTTGTACACAGTTTACTTTGTTATCATGTGATTGGTGTAAAACATTCCGATACTTTCAATGCTTTCTTCACATCAGTTCTATCTTACATGTACTCGTAATAAGTGTTCACTGCTGGAGAAAAGTCTGTTATCCACATGGGGCGCAAATAGGAAGAACTTTGGCTATCAAACTGTGCCTTGGATGTAACATATTTGCTTTCTTTCCTAGTATACCAACAGCTGTTATGTCAGGATACGCCACCAGAATCTTCAATGGTGAGCTTGGATCGGTTTGCTATGTCAGTGAGACATTCAAAGGGACAAGGTGGCCTACGATTTATATCGGAATAATTGCGACAGGATTTGCTGTATGCGTATTTGTATTTCTTTGTCGTATATTTCTTTGATACGATTCCGTTGCCAACTGCGTAATAAAAGAGATTCGGACACAACAAATGAAAACAAAGAAGCTGGAAAAACAAACGCAACTCTTATTATCCTAATCGTTGTATTCATTGTTAGTTACATACCTTTCCTTATTCTTGGATTGATTTTCGCCATCTTCAAGTTCATACAAGCATGGAGTGTGCCACTTTTAGCTGCTTCTAGAATAGCAACACGGTTCCCACATCTGAATAATATCCTGAACCCGTTCATTTATGGATGTAAGAGATCCATACTTCAAAAACAGGCTCATTCAATTGTACTCGCCGTACACTCCGATATGTTTGTGTCCAAAACAGTGAGAGGAACCAGATTGAAATATCAAAGTGAACAATTATAATATTCAAGTGTAACCAACAGGATTGCACTAAAAGTAACATGAAAACGTTATTGTTTCAAGTAACATTCTTTATGTCTATAAGAACTTTTAAGATTATCTTTCTTTGTCAATCAATAATAAATTTTGTAAGGTTTTGCTCGGCATCTTAATTTTCTATAACCTTTGCCTAAACTTTAAGTGTTCCAAATCTGATTTAAGACAAAGGAGGGGATATCCAACAGCAATAGGTTGCAGCACCCATAGCAACACTCTAAAACACTCAATGCAAAAACACAGAGCAGATACAAAAGGAAAGAAACGTAAAAGGTACAGGGAACACCAACGCACTGACATTTATACATAAAAAACAGAAAAGACCACACATAAACCAACGAGACCAATGGGCAACTGGTGCCAACTTTGAACGGCCATCTGCTAAAGCAAGTAGCAGACGGTGTGGTTATCCGAATTACATGCGCACAACCTTCCCACTTTTCGGATTACCCAGAGGTCTCGAAGAATGTATTATTGTGGTGTAAAATAACCTTCTCACTGTGAGATGAGCATACAAATAGACAGCATGACGCAGGGGCCAGAGAAACACACAGATGGATTTGTAAATGCATATTAAAACAGAAGGCATACGAAATACAGTCCGTACTCTGTCGGCTGTAGCGCGCTCATGCATGTGATCATCCGAGGAGTCCGACTGAAATTCAGAGAGGAGAGGTGGTCGGGGCCCTGTCTTCTCTAAAGGGGTTTGGAGAGGGATTGTCATGGAGTCCTGTTGTCACAGTCAAGGGACAATTCTTAAGAATGCGCTGTAGATTGGTCAAGTACCAAGCCAAGTATCCGTCTGGTGACAAAATGATCATATCCACAGTATAAAAGGCGTTTGATGATTCTAATACATTTTGGATCGTAATTCTGTCTACCGTTGATCCTTCTTATTTTGTTGATGCAGGTTGTGAAATACCAAATACTCTGTTGTAAAATACACAGATACTTACAAATTCATTTATAGATATTAATGTAGATACGGGGAACTAGATATATTTCGGCTCATTTATCCATATGAGTTGTAGTTCCGCTGTTGTCATTGTAGGATTGTCATACAGGAGACCTCTTCCAATGTTGTTGGTATAGGACTGTCGTGCAGGATACCTCTTCCAATGATATCAGTATAGGACTGTCGGTCGTGCAGGAAACGTCTTCCACTGTTGTCAGTATAGGACTGTCGTACACGAAATCTCTTCTACTGTTGTGAGTATAGGACTGTCATGCAGGAGACCTCTTCCACTGTTGTCAGTATAGGACTGTCATACAGGTTACCTCTTCCACTGATGTCAGTATAGTTCTGTCTTGCAGGGGACACTTTCCACTATTGTCAGTTAAGGAATGTTATGCTAGAGACCTCTACAAATTTTTCAGTATAGGACTGTCATGCAGGAGACCTCTTCGATGTTGTCAGTAAAGGGCTGTCATACAGGTGACTCCTTCCACTGTTGTCAGTATAGGACTGTCGTGCAAGAGATCTGTTCCACTGTTGTCAGTATAGAACTGTCGGGCAGGAGACCTCTTCCATTGTTGTCAGTATATGACTGTTGTGCAGGAGACCTCTTCCACTGTTGTCAGTAAAGGACTGTCATACAGGTGACTTCTTCAATGTTGTCAGTATAGGACTGTCGTGCAGGAGACCTCTTCCACTGTTGACAGTATAGAACTATCATGCAGGAAACCTCTTCCAATGTTGTCCGTTTAGGACTGTCATGCAGGAGACCTCTTCCATTGTTGGCAGTATAAGACTGTTGTGCAGGAGACCTCTTCCACTGTTGTCAGTAAAGGACTGTCATACAGGTGACTTCTTCACTGTTGTCAGTATAGGACTGTCGTGCTGGGGACCTCCTCCACTGTTGCAGTATAGAACTATCATGCAGAAAACCTCTTCCACTGTTGTCCGTTTAGGACTGTCATGCAGGAGACCTTTTCCATTGTTGTCAGTATAAGACTGTTGTGCAAGAGACCTCTTCAACTGTTGTTTACTGACAGTAAAGGACTGTCATACAGGTGACTTCTTCACTGTTGTCAGTATAAGACCATCGTGCAGGAGACCTCTTCCACTGTTGTCAGTATAGAACTATCATGCAGGAAACCTCTTCCACTGTTGTCTGCATAGGACTGTCATGCAGGAGACCTCTTCCACTGTTGTCAGTATAGGGCTGTCATGCAGGAGACCTCTTCCACTGTTGTCAGTATAGGACTGTCGTGCAGGAGACCTCTTCCACTGTTGTCAGTGTAGGACTGTCGTGCAGGAGACCTCTTCTACTGTTGTCAGTAGAGGACTGTCATGCAGGAGACCTCTTCCACAAATGTCAGTAGAGGATTGTCATGCAGTAGACCTCTTCCACTGTTGTCAGTATAGGACTGTCGTGCAGGAGACCTCTTCCACTACTGACAATATTGGACTATCATGCTGGAGACCTTTTCCACTGTTGTCAGTGTAGGACTGTCGTGCAGGAGACCTCTTCCACTGTTGTCAGTGTAGGATTTTCGTGCAGGAGACATCTTCCACTGTTGTCAGTATAGGACTGTCATGCTGGAGACCTTTTCCACTGTTGTCAGTGTAGGACTGTCGTGCAGGAGACCTCTTCCACTGTTGTCAGTGTAGGACTGTCGTGCAGGAGACCTCTTATACTGTTGTCAGTAGAGGACTGTCATGCAGGAGACCTCTTCCACTAATGTCAGTAGAGGATTGTCATGCAGGAGACCTCTTCCACTGTTGTCAGTATAGGACTGTCGTGCAGGGGACCTCTGCCACTACTGACAATATAGGACTGTCATGCTGGAGACCTTTTCCACTTTTGTCAGTGTAGGACTGTCGTGCAGGAGACCTCTTCTACTGTTGTCAGTATAGGACTGTCGTGCAGGAGACCTCTTCCACTGTTGTCAGTAGAGGACTGTCATACAGGAGACCTCTTCCACTGTTGTCAGTAGAGGACTTTCATGCAGGAGACCTCTTCCACTGTTATCAGTAGTATAGGACTGTTATGCTGGAGACCTTTTCCACTGTTGTTAGTATAGGAATGTCGTGCAGGCGACCTCTTCCAATGTTGTCAGTAGAGGACTGTCACGAAGGAGACCTTATCCACTGTTGTCTCTAGGACTGTCGTGCAGGAGACCTCTTCCACTGTTGTCAGTGTAGGACTGTCATGCTGGAGACCTCTTCCACTGTTGTCAGTAAAGGACTGTCGTGCAGGAGACCTCTTCCACTTTCTTCGAGCCAAAGATGTGCGATGCTTTTCCTAAATTCAGATAGATTTTCCGTCAAAAGTGAATAACTCCAAATCTTGTGTTCGGTATATTCATTGGCGAAATCAAATGACAATTAGAGGTTTGGTTAGAAAGATTTTTACCTCCTATATCTTGATATTAATTTAGTGAAAGTAATAAGATATATAGATTTCTTTTTACCAAAGAAAACATTCTCTCTATCACCAACACCAACGATTCGACAAAAAGGAAGAAAATAAAAGCAGATAAATGTCAATGTGAAACATGGATGCAAGAAGTAGAGGTTTAACAATACTCAGCTTCAGCATATGGTAAGAACAGGGAAGGAACTCCAGCATGACCACCCTATACACATTCAGCGAATCAAACCAACAAGAAAGTGAGACATAAATAACATCAAACAAAACTACAAACCACAGAAAACTCAATATTCACTAGAACATCATAATTTCAAAGCAATCAAATCAGACGTAAAGAAACATCAAACATCAATGACAGCACAGAAAAGGAAGGAGAGCAATGTACATAAGGAGCCGACTTTGGACAACCATTTGCTAATGGCAAATAGTGTGGTTATCCGGATAACATGCCTACGTACGTGATTTTGATTAGGTCACAGTTAAATGAAGGCAATGAAATACTCTGATGCTGGAGCTGTCCCAAATCTTGAAAGAAATTCAGAATATTTATTGTAAAATTTCCAAAACGTTTATAATATCTAAATCCTTGACTGACTTTTTTTGTACTTTGTTTATTTTTATTATGGAAGTCTGAAACATGTAAAGCGTATCTGTTGAACCGATAGATGTAAATGCCGTACGATGGCAATCTTGAAACATCGCTATCAAGGAAAATTGCATGACGATGTTGAAGCCAAAGTCTTCTCTTTTGTCGTATATCTTCGTCTGCATTTATCCGGTATTACAATAAACACTCTTCGAATTCGTGCTTTTCTACTCGATAAAGGTCAAGTGGCAGATGATTTGTGAATATAAAGTGTTTATTGTTATTTATTATATATAAACATCCCTACGGAGGACTGTACTTCATTTTCCGTAATTGATTTTGATATCAAGATCTAAAGATGGTGTAGCTGTATCATCTGTGTTTGCTTTATTCAATGTTAACTCTGGTGGATAAGTTGGACTTTTGTAATGGTCAAAATGTGGGTATCAATATTCAACATATCATCAAGATACCTAGAGGTGCCTTTGAAACATTTCAAGACGTCAAAGTTTTCGAGATTTTGGTTGAATTCTTTTTCTTATGTGTATAAAAACAAATCTGCATCCTGAGGCGCACAATTAGTACCCATAGGAATTCCAATAACTTGCCTGTATAGAGTGTCACCAAATCTTACAAAAAATGTTGTCTAAAAGAAAGGACAAGTCATTACACAACTCATATCCAGTCCATGATTTGTACAATTTGTATTCTACTGAGGAAAAGAATCTTTCTGTGTCGGAAGTACATATAAATGTTTTGATCAAAACACCATTTAATAAGTTTTCATAAGCGATCTTTTATCTTCTCATGAACATGTTAGAGAATTGAAGTCGTAGGATGAGATAGATTCGGCTTAAAAATTAAATAATCTGAATTTGTCGATCACATCACCAGAATTCTTTATTGACCAAAAATATATAATGTCGCTTTTATTGAATACAGTTTCACAATATTTTTAGTTTACTTTATTTTTTATTTCAAATAACAGAAAAAGGATTGGGCAAAAGTTTTCACAACATTATATAATGCCCTCTCCTAGTCCAATATTTTGATACATTTTATTGACTTACTGTTAACGTTTATATAAAATTCCAAGATAAAACTGTAGTAGCACAATTGCATTGCTCGAGTTAGCAATAAATTGAAATTTTTTAGGAGATTTGTGAAATTTGGGCAGACAGTAAATATTTGGTACGTCTGATTTAGACATAGAGAGTTGAAATGAAGATCTTTCATCTTGGTGCTTTAGTAAAATGTAAGGGATAGTTTCATTGCTTTTTATATAGGTGTTGGTGGCAGAAATTTCTGAAAGTAATACTGATATGTAATAGCGCTTTGATTAATATATTGTTGTTTGCTGCCTTGTCTGCCGAAGCAAAGAAATACTTACTGTGCAAACCCCGAAGTTTGAATTTATAAATTTTAGCCGATCTTTATGGGCTTCCGAATAAAGATAAGAATTTATGTTTGAAAATTGACAATTCCGATATCTACAATGTCTAAAATAAGGCTTTTCCAGCCATTGAGAAAGTGTAGTACGACTCATTCTGGCTTGAACCATTTTCGTATATCAACTTCCAACGTCTCATTTAGCACTTCAATTTATCTTGGAAGAAATTCTATACTTTGGCCCTTTCTTTATAAGACTATGAAGCCTCGATTCTTGAATAATTAACAGGTCTCCAGTGATTATATGACCAGCTGGTTTGTAAATATATGCAGACCTAGCGCATTCGCAAAAAGAAGGACATGACTCATTTATGTTGACATCAGAGGTGACTTTATTGTAATTACTAATAAAACTTCGTACTAGGTTTTTATATTCATAACAGATAGTAGGGGGTTCTAATGCAGGGATGCACACTGCAGAAGCATTGATATATGCAAAACCATGAAGAATATAAAAGGCATAGTGGAATGCAATAACGCTATGACAATGACACATATTTCTTAGATAGTTACATGTAATACGGACACATATTTCTTAAACAGTTACATGTAATACATACACATATTTCTTAAACAGTTTCACATGATTCGGCGTTTCATTTTTGTTAACATTTGATCTCTGAAAATAAAACTTATAGTAATAAAATCATGATGTTTAAATGAGTTGTTCTTCGCGTTTCTGTGCAGCTGTGTCCTCCACTCTATTTGTTTGTCAAATTTTTATTTTCGCACGAGAAAGTTCGATCTGTTTTGTCTCTTTTTTCCAAAATATGTTTCGGCATTTGATCTTGACTTTCATTCACTCATTTCACTCATTAATTGATTATCATTCATAGAAAAATGGAATCGTTCCGCCAGTACAGTTCGCAAGATAGTAGTTACACCATGTCCATCCTCATTTGCATTTATTCACCAACTCAAACCATTGTTCAAAACTTGGGCAGAAAAGATTGCTGTATTTGCGACCTTTCATGTTTTAAAATAATCTATAAGTAAACATCATTTATCAAAGCGTTTCAGAGTAATATTGTCATGCAGAGGGTAATTTTACCACTGATAAAAGTCCCTTGAATACTATTACCGATAATGGCGACAGTAAGGAACATTTAAATTGTCATTTTTGGGTGTTGTTTTTTTTTTCAATGAAAAATGCCAAGAAGAAAAGATGGTGTTTGTGTTTCATATTTGTGAGAGCCGCGCACTCTCTGTAATGTAAATGTACAAATCTAAATTCCAAAAATTAAAGAGGACGCTACTGAAATGATTTTTGATGGCTCCACTAGAAGCATCAATGATGAGATTTTAATATTCCAATCACGTGTCTGGTGCATGAAAATTTGTTTGGACATTATTCATATTGCTATAGATGTTAATACTGATGGCCTTATTTTAAGGTCAGAAAAAAGGATAAATATTTTTGGTATCGAAAAGTGTCAACATTAAGCACAAAAGTATCCCATCTCTATAAATGACAAATATGGATAATGGCCATATCCCAATACATAGTACAAAATTGATAATTCAGAAAATCATAAACCGAAGGCATAAAAAATCAGGATAAAACAAGAAGCAAAGCAAACAAAGAAAAACCTCTAACATATGAAACGAAGCGAACTCTCAATATGGGAGTGAGACCAGGTGCCCAGGAAGTTTTTATATCCAGGATAACCACACCGTCTGCTACTGACGTGGAAGATGGCCATCCTAAGTCGGCACCGGTTGCCCATTGGTCTCGTTGGTTTATGTGTAGTCATTTGTGTTTTATGTTTTTCTGTGATTTGGCATTCCTTGTACTATTGCGTCTCTTTCTGTGCGTGTCTTTTTTGTGTTTTACAGTGGGTGTTTTTGGGAGGTTGCTGTTGGTGCTGCAACTAGGTGTTGTTGGAGATCCCTTACTTTCTTATTATCACCTATAACAGGCATTTAAATAGCTCTGGAATATAAGAAGTATATTGGAAAGTGATCTTTCATACTTTTTGTCTGTATGTTTATCTAAGTATCAAATTCTGTTTCTTGACCATACAACTAACCTTGTGCATACACAGCCGTAGTTCATATAAACTAACCTTGTGCATAGTACACAGCTGTGGTCCATATAACTATAACCTTGTGTATACACAACCATAGTTCATATAACTAACCTTGTGTATACACAACCGTACTTCATATAACTAACCTTGTGCATACACAGCCGTAGCCTATATAACTACTGTAACCTTGTGCATACACCGCCATATTCCATATAGCTAACCTTGTACATATACAATCGTAGTTCATATAACTAACTTTGTGCTTACACAGCCATAGTCCATATAACAAACCTTGTGCATACACAGCCGTAGTCAACACAACTAACCTTGTGCTTACACAACTGTAGTCCATTTAACTAACCTTGTGCATACATCGCCGTAGTCAATATTACTAACCTTGTTTGTGCTTACACAGCTGTAGTCAATTTAACTAACCTTGTGCATACATAGCCGTAGTCTATATAACTAACCTTGTGCATTCACAGCCATAGTCCATATAACTATCTTTGTGCATACACAGCCATAGTCCATATAACTAACCTTGTGCTTACACAACCATAGTCAACACAACTAACCTCGTGCATACACAACCTTTGCCCACATAACTAAACTACTAAACATTTGAATACATATTACATGTCAATACATCTAATCTTGTGCATGCACACCTATAAACCATCATACACATCTGTTGTCCATCCATTTATAATTAGCCTTAACATCCATACACAACCTGATAAACCTTAGACGTTATTTTGTGCTTACACAGGCTTTGTCCATGTAACTAACCTTGTGCAGACACAACTAATAACCTTTTGTATACACAGTTTAGACCATAGATTTGATTTAATGCACACACAACCTCGTGACTTGATTAATTAAATGCATTACATAAAATAATACAAAAAAAAAGGATAAAGATCTAAATTTATTATTCACAATGAAATAATTAAACATATTTTGCTGTTCAAAAAGTTCGAAAACTTGTAAATCCACTACATGGGTGCACGAGCCTAGGAAAAAAAGTCATGTCTAAATCGTTCCTTGACAATGAATCGGTCTTCAGGACTTCAAATTATTGGTTTTGAACCCTTCATTCAATAGTGTCTCGTTCTTTGTGACTGCGCGGGGATTTTGATACTCCACTCCAATCACTATGATCATAAGCAAACGGTGACGCTGGGATCTCATATTTCTGTATAGACGTCAGCAGAGGTGTACCTGAAAAAGAAATTCAAAACAAAATAAGAAGATCACCTCTAACCTCGAAATAGTACAAGGAAAATCAATAAGGTTCATCCTCTAGTCATAAGCAATAAGTTTGGTTTAGATCCAATCAAGACTGCACCCTCTAGGCTGTATAAGGACTTTGACCTTATCCAATCACTTTGACCTATGACGGTCACCTTGAAAATCCATAGGCTTCTTCCTTTTGTCCTAAGCAATAGTTGTCTGAAGTTTAGTTAAGATCAAATCAAAACTGAACCTTCAATGTTGTATACAATAATTTTGACCTTTTCCAGTCTGTAACCTTGACCTTTTACCTATGACCTTGAAAATCAATCAGGATTCTTCCTCTTGTTACAAGCAATTGGTGTATTAAATTTGGTTCAGATCCAATCGATACTTCACCCTCTAGGCTGTATACAAGGATTTTGACCTTTTCCAATCTGTGATCGTCACCTTTGACCTATGACCTTGAAAATCAATAGGGTTCCTCCTCTTGTCATAAACTATCAGTGTATGAAGTTTGGTAAAGATCCAATCGAAACTGCATCCTCCATGCTGTATACAAGGATTTTGACATTTTCCAATCTGTGACCTTGACCTTTGACCTATGACCTTGAAAATCAATAGGGTTCTTCCTCTTGTCATAAGCTATCAGTGTAAAATTCAATCGAAAAGGTATCCTCTAAGCTGTATACAAGGATTTTGACCTTTTCCAATCTGTGACCTTGACCTTTGACCTTGAAAATCAATAGGGTTCTTCCTCTTGTCTTCAGCTATCATTGTATGGATGTTTGTTAAGATCTAAATGAAAGTGCATCCTCCAGGCTGTATACAAGGATTTTTGTGACGCAATAACACGCACCCTCACACGAACGACGGCGTTACTATATCCCCCTGCAACTATTTTGCGAGGGGATAATTAGCCATGTAAAGGGCTTACCTACAGAACTTGGCTCAGGTGATTTAGAAATAACAAGCTTAGGATATTTCATAGCATTGTGTTCCACTGCATTTGGTTATTTGTCACAAAAGTTGATCAAGGTCATAAAACAATAATTGTATTATCGAGAGGATATACATGTAAAATTACCAAAGTCCTTGAACTTATCATTAAATAGTTCTACATCGACACTATGTACAGAACATTTGCAACTGCACACTCTTAACATAATAGATATTGATACACAAAATTCAAAACATAGGGTAATCAAAGATTACATAGCTAGCCGTAGCAGGTTTTTGTCAAAAGTCAAATAACTTCCAAAATACAAAAGTATTGTCATGAGGATTCAATGCATCTAATGTTAGTCTTAAAGAGCTAAAGATGCAGCCAAAGTATGAGAAATTAAATAGTAGGTAAATGGTTAAGGTCAAAGTCCAAGGTCAACGTCACTGGGTCAAAGGTCATTGTCTCAAATAAATGGTCTCATCACAAGGAATCTACATGTGAAATATCAAAGCCCTACCCCTTATAATTCAAGAGATAAAGCCCAGATAAAATTTTTGAAAAGTAGGTCAAAGGTCAAGGTCACTGGTATCACAAGGTATCTACATATGAAACATAAAAGCCCTACCCCTTATAGTTGAAGATATATAGCCCAGGTTAAAGTTTTTGAAAAGTACATGCAGGTCAAAGTGCCAGGTCAAGGTCACTAGGTCAAAGGTCATTGTTTAAAATGAAAGGTCTTGTCACAAGGTATCTACATATGAAATATAAAAGCCATACCCCTTATGGTTGAAGAGATATAGCGCAGGTTAAAGGTTTTGAAAAGTAGGTCAAAGTCCAAGGTCAAGGTCACTTGGTCAAAGGTCTCAAATGAAAGGTCTTGCGCAAGGTATCTACATGTGAAATATCAAAGCCCTATCCCTTATAGTTCAAGAGATATAGCCCAGGTTAAAGTTTTGTTATCAGACGATGACAACGACGACGCCGAGGGTATGACATTAACTCTTCGGACTTTCGTCCCGGCGAGCTAAAAATCAAGCTAGAAGGCGCCACTAAGATAAATTTGGCTGTGTTTGAAACTCACTGTGGTTTGAAATACTACTGATGAGGATTTTCTAACCGAAACATGTGTCTGGTGTATTAAAATTGGTTCGAAATGTTGTTGGAACACTTTAAATTTCTTATACCTAGTAAGATCAAAGTATTGTTTTCTAAAGTATGTCAAAATTATGGTACCTTGCCACATGGGGAATACCCAAATGAAACATAAAAAATATATTGCTCATGAGTATTTCGAATCTGAATGTGGAATATTTTTTTTATTTTTGAATGTATGTGACCCCCTGCCCCCCCCCCCCCCCCCCCCCCCCCCCCAAAAAAAAACCCAGAAGTCTCTGATGCGACTAAAGCTCTCCTGGTAATTTTGTTACATACACTCAAATGATTACATGTACATGTACATTAAAACTTAAATATATATAAATACTTGTGAATAAGTTTATTGCATTCACCCCCCCCCCTTTCCCCTCGTAAGTAAAATGCAAAAAGAATTAAATTTCTATCTCTAATAATTAGTTTCAGTTGAGGTCACAATATGACATAAAGTTATACATGAGAAAAAGACCACACCAGTTTGACTCTAGGGGTCTAAGGCCGAAACCAAATGTCAGGTGCACAACTAGAACAAGTAAAATGCAAAAAGATTTTTTTTAACTTTCTGTTTCAGAGGAGTTGAGCAAGGACAAAAAATTACATAGAGTTATATAGGAGAAAATGGCCACACCTTTTTTCCAAGACCCTGGGGTCTAGGGCAGAAACCAAATGTCAGGTGTATAACTAGACTATAGACCAAGTAAAATGCAAAAAGATTTAACTGTCTATCTCTTATGGTTTAAGAGGAGTTAAGGGCATAAGAATTGTTTACGGATAGACGAACAGACAGAGACAGTATGTCTTCTACCCCTTATTTCAATGGATGCCCCACAAATCTTGAAAAGGCTTAAAAGGCAACATCAATAAAATTGTCTTAGTTGAGAAGAAAACTGAAAAGTATGCCACCATAGAAAACAGAGTATAAGTAAACATACATAATTGGTAGACTTCCTACAATTTTGGACCCCCTCTGACCAAAAATGCTGGATCCGCGCATGCCTATCTTGGTTCCGCTAGGCTCGCATTTTAGTTATTCTACATGCCCATTTCTCTATTCTAAAGCTGTATTCACCCCTGAAATCAGACAGTCAATGTGCGGTTTCAATTTTGTTAAAGGGATGGAGATAGAGATTTTCTCCAATTTCAATAAGTTGATGAACATAATAACATAATAAATTCATCTGCAGACATTTTGACAATTTCAGTCAATATCATAATACGTATCGTATCGCGAGCTGTGTCTATCTAGTTATTTAGCTTATAGAACCAACCATTTTATTTGAATCAGAGGTTTTGAGGGCTGGCAAAATTTGGAAATAAATATCATATGACCCTCTCGGTTGTAGAAACAAATTCTATCCGACTTCTGTGTCAAAGATGAAGTAAACAGTACCTGAATTAAAATGCTCCGACCTGTTTCGCTCGCCAAATCGGTGTCATACATTTTTCATGACATATAAAGCTTCAATACCCTTATTGCTGACAAGGACTTCAGTTTATAAGTCGTTGTTGCTGATTACTTCAATAATTCTTGATTTGATACTCTCAAACTAAGTCTGATAGTAACCGTTACTGTATCATAGTAAAGGACACATTTATATGGAAGGCAATGCCGCATGACATCCCAAATATACTCAAAATTGACGTCCTTGTCTCTTTGAACATTAGTCAGTTATCAATATTCGGTAGTGCCGATTTATCCATGTTATATATAGATGTCAATACATGTAAAAGACAGAAACAGGCAGACAGATGTACATCGTCATTCAGAAATATTTCCGAATTTCATCGTGCTTTTGTTTTATTAGATCGGCTTGAAAACATTCGTTTGTTGTTGGGATGCTGCTAATCTTAAAGTCCCCTTCACACTTTCACGGATTGGTAGCTATCCGTAGCTCGATCCGGCACTAGTCGTGACAAGTCGTAGCTATCCTTGGCAATCCGTAGCTATCCGGGATGAGACAGAAAATTTTTAACATGTTCAAAACTTTCCACGACTCCGCCACGGATAGATTTGTCGTAGAGGAGTCGTAGGGGAGTCTTAGCTATCCGCAGGGGAGTCGTAGTAACCCGCAGCGCATCCGTAGCTACCCAGGACCATTTGTGTGATAAAAATAGCAATACGACTCTGCTACGGATTGGTACGACTCTGCTACGGATTGGTATGACTCTGGACAAAGTGATCATTATTACCACTATTAGCGGCTGTTTCTGTGGCTATATATGTTTAATGATAACCAAATAATAAACAAATAGTTATATACAATACCTTAAAATTTTAATCTTCGTCACATCTTCGTCTTCAAATATCTATTAATAAAAAAAAAGGCTTGAATTATTTCAGTTCTAAGCCTCGATAAAATCTAAGTCGAAGGAAGATACAGAATTTAGCAATGTTCGAGCTTGAAAATTCTGGGCCCAAGTGGGTTTTTTCACAAAAACATGCAGTTTTTAACTTTGTTGTGAATATAAATTTTAATCGGAAATTATAAATTATAATAGTACTGTACAGTACCGACAAAATAGAGAATCATTCAATTTTCCTACCATAAATTTCTGAAATGAGCTGCGCGGAGAGTAGATCTAGTACAGTACATGTACAGTGAGCAAGTGGCCATAATTCGCCGCATTTTTCGTATATTTCCAAGAATTTTTCAAAACTTTGAGGCCAATTCAATGATTGGTTTTGCTAAAATTTAATTTAACTCTATTCTCGATCGAAATACTACAAAAATATTTTATTTTACTCAATTCACTGCATGTTTCCTCATAAAACGTCAAAATATTTCGTTTCCATGTTTTCGGGGGTGACCATATTTCGCCGTTTTTGTTGATAAGTATCCAATTTGCACACAAAACGGACAAAATTATGATTTGTTCGTCAGGACATCTTTTGTCACTAATACTTCTAAGAAATGATGCCATATAAAATGTTTTCTTTGTTTGGTGTTTGTAAAAAATATTCGGATGTTTAGTCTTAAATTTGGTGTTTTCATGAACTTTCTCCTGTTTTGTGTTAATTTTCGTCACAAATGAGTCCAGGTAATGTCACAATATATCAAAATATGACTGCTACGGTCATAATTAATAGTATATAGAAAAATAAATTTGACAAACAATTCTGATAACCAACGAGAAGCAAATAACCATGGAACGGCGAAATATGGTAACATCAAACAACGGTAGATCTACTTACAAAATGTCAATGTAGAAGATCTCCTCACCAAAATAAAATCAAATTAGCTCCTATGCTGGTCTAAGGCCTGGACTCCGTCCGTCATTTCTCTGTAGTGCGTGTAAATACTGCGAGTCTCTGAAGAAGTGCTGCCAGCAACTATCTACTATTCAACGGCATATTATGACGTCATACATCTGACGTCATCGTGACGTCATTTGATCTTCAAAGCAATGGAGTCCGTTGACGGGGTGCAGTGGAAAGATAATATGAATCGGCAGCAGAGGATGGAATCAGAGAACAAAAGTCAACATATTCATTAGAATTACAGTAAGTTCATTATTTTTGAAGATATTATTACACATGTACAGTACAGCAAGTTGATATACTGATTTCACTACAGTACGGTACACTGGTAAGGACCCTTACATTCACGAACCAAAAACGGATCCACTTTTGTATCATGTGTTGGAATGGACTAAAATATCATGATTACATTTTTGATTCACCTAGGGGCTTAACCAAAAATGTAATCATGATAACTAGTTATCATGATTACATTTTTGGTTAAGCCCCTAGGTGAATCAAAAATCATCTAAGAAGGATAATTTCCACTGCCCAAAACTCCCCTGCCTACTGGCATTGAACGCACACATTGATTGCACTCTGGCTACGCCAATGATACATATTTATCAAAATGAAATGCGACGCCCGAAAGGCCGGTTCACTTTTCTATGGTGGCTGATTTGTGCCATGTCGCGCTGTCGCGCCGCGCTTTGTCGCATTGTCGCGTTGTCGCCTTTTAAAACGATAGCAGGAATGTATTTTCAACTGTAATTGTTTAGATAGATTCAACAAAAAGGGTATATTTTCTACTGTATTTTGGGGCAAAATGCCTGTTTTCTGTTTAAAAATAACAGATTTCTGGACAAATTCTATAAATTAATTATCTTAACTAGAATTATATATATATAGATTCAAAGCTTCTTTCTTACAGAAAATAAATCATCTTATCAAATGAAAGTAATAAGAATGTATTAATTCATTTAAATTTGTCCAGAAATCTGTTATTATTTAACAAGAAAACAGGCATTTTGCCCCAAAATAAAGTAGAAAATATACCCTTTTTGTTTCAAACATTTAATTTATGAATGAATCTAAACAATTACAATTGAAAATACATTCCTGCTATCATTTAAAAAGGCGACAATGCGACAACGCGACGTGGCACAAATCAGCCACCATACTTTTCATAGGTGGAGGTTTGGGGAGGGGGTTCCCGAGTGTGTGTGTTTTTTTTAATAAAGCAAATGAGTGCCATCTGGAGAGGAAAATGTTCAGTTACTAGCAACCGGAAAATCTCTTTAATCAGGCCATATTATAATCTTAATTCGGCCCATTCCAAATGTACATTTTATGAAATAGTTAATATTTTGTGCAGTCTGACAGGGATGTTATTATACATGTTAACGGGGTATACAATTTACGTTTGATCTTTCAACTTTCAGAAACGCCACTTAGCATAGATATAATTCAGGGGCGTAACTTACGTTGAAACATCCACATCGTTTCCGCAAAAAAGAGCCTCTCCCGGAAATGTCAAAAAGGGAGCACTTATGACATGATATTTACAGCAAAGTACTGTTTAGAAGTAGTCAGATGTCAAGTGCACTCCAGAAACCACCGATTTGAATACATTTTTCAAAATGTTACCATGTTTATACATTAAGAAAGTAATTGTAAGCGGTCGATCAGGAAGGGCGTGACATCACGTCCAATATCTGATGTGGACGTACATGTTTGAAAAAAAGCGTTTCATGTTCATATCGGATCTTAGATACGGTTCATCGTTTGGTAACACCGAATCATATACTTGTACGATTCCTTCTAAGTTCATCTGCTGAAATACGTTCTAGAGGTCTTCATTTTTTTCAAAAAATTCTGGGGGAGAACACCCCCTCCCCCGTATTCCCACTAATGGGAGGGAAAACATCCTTCCATATTCTCCATACTCGGCACTGCGGGTCTCAAAAGTCATGTCTATGACCTCTCCCCTAGGTAGCTCGGGCCTACCCCTTATTTAGATTACAGTACAAACAGTTTTTTATGACGTCATCCCTCGACGAGCACTCTAAACATAGCGTCATGTTATATTTTCATTAGATTTAAAAAAAAAACCTGACCGGCGGGGCCAAATCAGGTTAGAAATTATGCGAAGCTGTTTACTGAAACTTTAATACACCCTAGCTGCGCCCCTGACATTGCACATAATGCATGCTATATAACGCCAAAATGAAAAAAAAAAATTATTCTTGTTCATAAATACATAGAAAAAAGCAGCAGATTTTCGTAATATATATTAATTCACAGGAAGATCTCTCTCTCTCTCTCTCTCTCTCTCTCTCTCTCATCTCCGCTTACCATTTTCTGCATTGTATTGATAACAGAAAATATCAGTATTCCTCATCTATTCATGTATTTAAATTTTCACTACATAAATATTTTTACGTCTAACGTACCAATTGAATCAATTTACTTAAAGTTTGAATGCTTCAACCAACGACTTACTTCTTTGACATTCTCAAAGACACATGTTCTCATATTTCCATTTTTGTGTATTATATGTTGTTGATTTTTTTTCTTGCTTCTTTGATTTCATTTTTTTTCCATTTTCACTCACTTTTGATGAAATATTTGATTTGAAATTCACTACTTTAGGTATTTCACATAATATTGCCGTAATGTCCTCTGCACTGAAATTAGGAAAGGGGTTAATATAAGTATATTTTTTTTACTTGTTTCCCAATCCATTGTATTTTGCCTGTAATAACTTATGTATGCATAATGAAATAAAAATACCAGTTTAAACTAACGCCAAAATGAAACATACAGTGTAGCGTCACAATAGGCAACCAGTACATGACTTGTATAATTCTCAGTCTGTGCCTTACCGGTGCTTAACATAGGGATTCTCTGCAATGTAGATTTAACTTGCCTATGATGTATACTGCGCAAAAAGTTAAGGATATTTATTTAGATTTTGCATTGGATTACCATTGTGATAGGGACTTGTTTTATTTGCATTGTTATATTGTCAAATTTTCAGTAAGTTGTCAGTATTTGCACAACTCTGGGCAACAAAATAGTACGGATCCAAGTGCCTATCTCATACCAATTTCTTCAAAAATGCGAATTACAGAAAAATAGAATTTTCACCCAAAATCTGCACGGAATGAATAATTCACAATTATGCAGTAGACAAAGATATTGTTTTGAAAATCCAGTATTCAAACTTAACTCATCACTATAAACGAAAATCTGACAACCCTGCCAGATTTTGAAAATGTAAGAAAAAAAGGGAGAACATATTTACGTTAAAATGAGGGGTTTTTAAACTGAACAATCATTTGATAATCATGTATTTTATGAATCTGGAAGGTTTATAAAGTAAGGGTAATTAAAAAAGAGATAAAAGAGAAAGGAATATGATTTTTGGAAAAATAAGCATTTTAATTAAATTGGAAATGGGGAATATTAAAAAAAAAATACCAAAAAATGAAAGCAATGACCAGACATTTTGTTTGACCAGTTTCTTTTTGTAGTATTGTCCCTATCTTAGCTCCAGTATTTGATGAAAATTACTCAACACTATTTTGAACGAGGATGATCCCTAACTTCTTCTGTCCAGTACATAACGTCTCGGCAGTGAAACTGACAACAAAATAAAACTTAACTGTTTCAATCATTATACGAAAGGAGAAGGAAACATTAAAATGTGAGGGTGTTCAGGAATTTCCTTCAAAACAAAGTATAGTCATCCTCTTTGGAAATCATGATAACATGGATTTACCCATTTTTAAGCCATGAATACACACACAAAGATATTCATTACTAAGATTTACATTCTAACATTGCACATTGATTGCTCTTGAAAGTTGCTTCATAATCATTTTGTTTCTTTTTTCTAGGATAACGTAAAATTAGTGTAGTCTGGATGCTACCTCCCGAGAAAAGGAAGAAATGTCATATCTGGAAACTTCAGAAGTTCGATAATGTAAAGAAAATATAATCTTATATGAGAGGAAAGCGCAGGTCTGATGATTCCACAAATGAATATGATTTCATCTACAACAACAACAACTACAACAAGAACAACATGTTGAGGCAACCAGGGAAGCGATGAGCCTACAAGTACTATAGTGTCAATCAAGTGCTACATGTATGGAAGAAAATAATCCTTGTTAACACGGTTCATTTGCCGTTCAATACGAAATCCGAAAATTGAACAATTTAAGGGAGAAGAAAGACGTAGATTTTGGAGGGAATTGACTTTTCATCATGAGAACCAAGCTAGGAAAGATGTTATTAAAAAGAGGAAGATAAATATATAAGATAAATGCTTTTACGATGAAAACTAATCAGAGGACAAGGATGTCGCTGTTGTTCCAGAATCATAAAGTGAGACTTGATAGAACACACGGAACTTCCCTCTTCGCGGTTTGTTTTAAAGTGTCGGTCTTTTCATTCCTTATAACTTCTTTTCACGCGATACTTCTAGTAAACCGTAAAATAATTTTGATAAGTAACATTAGAACATTCTGATATGATTTTGTGACGAGAACAGTCAAACATACATTGTATTTTAGAATTATGATTTAAATTTGCAATTTTGCGCGTTAGTCAGCTGAAGTTCGCTGAAGTACAAGCAATCGAAGTGTGTATTGGTCTTCACACCAGAGACGTGTAGTACACTAGAAGAGCAATCATTACCGTAACGGTGTTTATCTTTTTGAATATTGTCCTCATGTATATCAAAATGTGGTGTATGTATCCAATCATATTTATATTATATGATAAATATATCAAATCATATTTATATTATAAATGAAAAATTATTTTAGTCATTGTACATTCGTTTTTTTAATCATCTGAAAATGACTACACTCGGTAAGAGAGAGAGAGAAAAAAATCATATATCTCATTTAGAATCCATCTTCAAAGATGATAAGGATCTACAGCTTTAGTCCTCTTGAATAAGGCTCTGAGTTCACGTGTGTTCTTGTGAAATTTGTTTTTCGAGATCAAATGAACTGTCTTCCCAATTGGGAGTGAGATACCCAGGATACGTGAGCATCTCCTGCAGACTTGAACACCCAACGGTCAATTGAGCTCATTAGGAGAGTTTATGGCATGCATGTAATATATTATTCATACCTAGTCTAAATAATCTGTTATGGCTTTCAGGTGTGCTTGCAAGTGCAAAATCAAATTTTATATCCATTTACATATTCATCTGTGTCTCTGGGGCCTCTGCGTTTCGCGGTCTTGTTTGTGTGACGTCATCTTACAATGAGGAGGTTGTTTTACACCACATTTGTACGTTCTTCGAGACCTCTAGGTAACTGGAGAAGTGAGAGGGTTGTGCGCACGTAATCCAGGATAACCACACCGTCTGCTATTTACTTGGCAGATGGCCGTCCTAAGTCGGCACCGGTTGCCCATTGGTCTCGTTGGTTTATGTGTAGTCTTTTGTGTTTCTATGTTGTGAGTTGGTGTTCCTTGTCCCTTTTGCGTCTCTTTCTGTGGGTATCTGTTCTGTGTTTTTTGAATGGCTGTTTTGGGATTTTGCTGTGGATGCTGCAACCTAGTGTTGTTGGTGATCCCCTCCTTTCTTTTAAGTACTTACGCTGTGAATGCACAACATTAGATACATGGACGAAGGCTGTGCATGCACAATATATTAGTTCCATTAGTAACGGTAGTACGAAGACTGTGAATGCACAATGTTAGTCCCATCGTTTAAGCTTATCTAAGCAAAAGTGTATTTTGGACCAAGACTGCATGCAAAAATGTACTTTTATGGACCATTGATGTGGATCCAAAAAATTAGTTATTTAGTGATATGGACTAAGGCGGTTTTTGCACAAGGTTAGTGATATGGACTAAGGCGGTTTTTGCACAAGGTTAGTTATATGGACGAAGTCAGTATATGCAAAAGGGTTGTCAATATGGACTAAGGATGTGTATTCACAAGGTTAGTGATTTGGACATGCACAATGTAAGTTGTATGGACAAAGTTTGTAAGCACAACGTTACTTATATTGACTAAATGTGTACATGCACAAGGTTAGTCATATGGCCTATGACTGTGTACACACAAGGTTAGTTACAAGGACTAAGTCAGTACATACACAAGGTTAGTTATATGGACTATGACTGTGTATACACAAGGTTAGTTATAGGGTACTTAGTCAGTACATACACCAGGTTAGTTATATGGACTATGGCTGTGTACACACAAGGTTAGTTATATGGATTACGACTGTGTATACACAAGGTTAGTCCGATGGCCTATTAGGCCGTTGGCGCACAAGGTTAGTCCTATGGACTTTTAGGCTGTTGGCGCACAAGGTTAAATAAAAGGAACACTCTTGTTTGTCCCATATGGATTAGAAACAGAATTTGCTACTTAGACAAACTTGCAGATAAAAAGTATGAAAGATCACTTTCCAATATACTTCTTACATTCCAGAGCTATTTAAATGCCTGTTCTATCTATTTTTTCATAATTTTATCATATTAAGTCCAAATATATAGTTAGCAATGGCACATCAGATGAAAATTGGAGTAAGCTGGTGACACAAGGGTTAAGTTCTGTGAAATTTTGCATGATTGTGCCCTTTAATGTGTAAAAAATATTGACATAAAAAGGCACATCAACCCATGGATCATAGATAAAAATCATAGATGAAAATTTTATTGCTAGTATGCAAGAGTCGTCTTTCTTGTATAAATGATAATTGTTATAATTGATGTACATATTGTGTAATGAAATGATCACCATAGAACATTTATTTATATCTATATAAATTTCAATATTTACAATATAACCTAAAATATTTAGGATATGCAGGCTTAACATAAATATTAACACTATACAAATAATTGTTGTTTTCTGACAAAATAATTCATTTGCATATGTTGCATTGAAATTATTACCATATTACTTGCATTTCAATATTGACGGCATGGTTGTGTTAAAAATCACTTCGGCATTTAATAAGTACCACAGATGGGGATTTGTTGTCCGAGGCTTGTGTCTGGTGCATTTGGATTGTCTTCGAGAGGGTAGGGGTTGGATCACCTCAGTGTTCTATTATATAAAGAGTAATATGGATTCTCTATCATGTCTATAGCCATATAAAAATTCAGGTCATTTCTGTATAAATTATGATGTTGACTCTCATCATAATATAATATTCTGTTATTTCCGTAGCAGATGGCCATTTTAAGTCGGCACCGGTTGCCCATTGGTCTCGTTGGTTTATGTGTAGTCCTTTGTGTTTGATGTTTCTGTGTTGTGCGTTGACGTTTCTTGTCCCTTATTCGTCTCTTTCTGTGCTTGTCTGCTTTGTCTTTTTGCATTGGGTGTTTTAAGGTTTTGTTGTGGGTGCTGTAACCTGTTGTTGTTGGAGATCCCCTCCTTTGTTCTCATCATTATACCGACACTCTGGTCGTACTAAGATCCCCTCCTTTGTTCTCATCATAATACCGACACTCTGGTCGTACTAAGATCCCCTCCTTTGTTCTCATCATTATACCGACACTCTGGTCGTACTAAGATCCCCTCCTTTGTTCTCATCATTATACCGACACTCTGGTCGTACTAAGATCCCCTCCTTTGTTCTCATCATTATACCGACACTCTGGTCGTACTAAGATCCCCTCCTTTGTTCTCATCATTATACCGACACTCTGGTCGTACTAAGATCCCCTCCTTTGTTCTCATCATAATACCGACACTCTGGTCGTACTAAGATCCCCTCCTTTGTTCTCATCATTATACCGACACTCTGGTCGTACTAAGATCCCCTCCTTTGTTCTCATCATTATACCGACACTCTGGTCGTACTAAGATCCCCTCCTTTGTTCTCATCATAATATCGACACTCTGGTCGTACTAAGATCCCCTCCTTTGTTCTCATCATAATATCGACACTCTGGTCGTACTAAGATCCCCTCCTTTGTTCTCATCATTATACCGACACTCTGGTCGTACTAAGATCCCCTCCTTTGTTCTCATCATTATACCGACACTCTGGTCGTACTAAGATCCCCTTCTTTGTTCTCATCATTATACCGACACGCTGGTCGTACTAAGATCCCCTCCTTTGTTCTCATCATTATACCGACACTCTGGTCGTACTAAGATCCCCTCCTTTGTTCTCATCATTATACCGACACTCTGGTCGTACTAAGATCCCCTCCTTTATTCCCATCATTATACCGACACTCTGGTCGTACTAAGATTCCCTCCTTTGTTCTCATCATTATACCGACACTCTGGTCGTACTAAGATCCCCTCCTTTGTTCTCATCATTATACCGACACTCTGGTCGTACTAAGATCCCCTCCTTTGTTCTCATCATAATATCGACACTCTGGTCGTACTAAGATCCCCTCCTTTGTTCTCATCATAATATCGACACTCTGGTCGTACTAAGATCCCCTCCTTTGTTCTCATCATTATACCGACACTCTGGTCGTACTAAGATCCCCTCCTTTGTTCTCATCATTATACCGACACTCTGGTCGTACTAAGATCCCCTTCTTTGTTCTCATCATTATACCGACACTCTGGTCGTACTAAGATCCCCTCCTTTGTTCTCATCATTATACCGACACTCTGGTCGTACTAAGATCCCCTCCTTTGTTCTCATCATTATACCGACACTCTGGTCGTACTAAGATCCCCTCCTTTATTCCCATCATTATACCGACACTCTGGTCGTACTAAGATTCCCTCCTTTGTTCTCATCATTATACCGACACTCTGGTCGTACTAAGATCCCCTCCTTTGTTCTCATCATTATACCGACACTCTGGTCGTACTAAGATCCCCTCCTTTGTTCTCATCATTATACCGACACTCTGGTCGTACTAAGATCCCCTCCTTTGTTCTCATCATTATATCGACACTCTGGTCGTACTAAGATCCCCTCCTTTGTTCTCATCATAATATCGACACTCTGGTCGTACTAAGATCCCCTCCTTTGTTCTCATCATTATACCGACACTCTGGTCGTACTAAGATCCCCTCCTTTGTTCTCATCATAATATCGACACTCTGGTCGTACTAAGATCCCCTCCTTTGTTCTCATCATAATATCGACACTCTGGTCGTACTAAGATCCCCTCCTTTGTTCTCATCATTATACCGACACTCTGGTCGTACTAAGATCCCCTCCTTTGTTCTCATCATAATACCGACACTCTGGTCGTACTAAGATCCCCTCCTTTGTTCTCATCATTATACCGACACTCTGGTCGTACTAAGATCCCCTCCTTTGTTCTCATCATTATACCGACACTCTGGTCGTCCTAAGATCCCCTCCTTTGTTCTCATCATTATACGGACACTCTGGTCGTACTAAGATCCCCTCCTTTGTTCTCATCATAATATCGACACTCTGGTCGTAATAAGATCCCCTCCTTTGTTCTCATCATTATACCGACACTCTGGTCGTACTAAGATCCCCTCCTTTGTTCTCATCATAATATCGACACTCTGGTCGTACTAAGATCCCCTCCTTTGTTCTCATCATTATACCGACACTCTGGTCGTACTAAGATCCCCTCCTTTGTTCTCATCATTATACCGACACTCTGGTCGTACTAAGATCCCCTCCTTTGTTCTCATCATTATACCGACACTCTGGTCGTACTAAGATCCTCTCCTTTGTTCTCATCATAATACCGACACTCTGGTCGTACTAAGATCCCCTCCTTTGTTCTCATCATAATATCGACACTCTGGTCGTACTAAGATCCCCTCCTTTGTTCTCATCATAATACCGACACTCTGTTCGTACTAAGATCCCCTCCTTTGTTCTCATCATAATATCGACACTCTGGTCGTACTAAGATCCCCTCCTTTGTTCTCATCATAATATCGACACTCTGGTCGTACTAAGATCCCCTCCTTTGTTCTCATCATAATATCGACACTCTGGTCGTACTAAGATCCCCTCCTTTGTTCTCATCATAATATCGACACTCTGGTCGTACTAAGATCCCCTCCTTTGTTCTCATCATAATATCGACACTCTGGTCGTACTAAGATCCCCTCCTTTGTTCTCATCATAATATCGACACGCTGGTCGTACTAAGTATTGAAGGAATAAGGGGATACCACTATCAATGTTAAACGTCTTAAAATTCAATAAGCTTAAGTTTTTCTATATGATATATACACCTGTATCTCGTTCATTTGAAAATTGATTAATGCAAATGGCTAGCCTACAAAATTTGATGAAAGATTGACGTATTTGTAAAATCGATATGCTGATCGCTAACATTTGATAGGGCGAATTTCTAAGAATAATTTGCTTCTTAAAATAAATTTTATCGTTATCAATCAGTCATTTAAACGAAAAAATCATACATGTTGTAAGTTTCTCATTTTGAAGTTCTGAAGGCACACCTAGATTTGAAATGCATGAAACAAAACAAGACGTCAATGCGGCTTTTGTATGTAATAATGATGAAAGCGCCGCTTACAAACATTCACAAGATCAGACAAAAACTGCATTCTCTTTGAAAGAGTTATCGCTCCTTGAACATGTGCGCTTATAAAAGTACGGGAAGATTTTTTTTTATGGGAGGTAATATATCTAGGTGGCTGAGTGGTCAAAGAATTAGCCTCTCACGCAGTCTACCGCGGTTCGATTCCCGGTGCGGAAGAATATGGGACGATTTCTGGAAAATTTTATTTCGTTTATAATACACGCGGTCACTAATTCATTTTAATTTTCAGCTCGAAAACGTGGTAGTACATGTACTAAATCGTGGCAAGTTGCAAACATGAGAAAGTATTGTGTCTGATGGTAGATGTAGTACATATTTATTAGAGCAGCTGCATTTATTTTACTTTACTTCTACTTTTACCTCACCTCTACGCTTCAGTGGTCACTGTGGTTAGATATTAGGCTGTGGTATTTAATATTTGTTTCCCACCCAGGTGTTTAAAAAAGGCACTCTCCAGCTAGGCAAAACCAAATATACAATTTGTTATATTGTTGTCAATAAGATGTATTATTCTGACATGCGGTATTTAATGCACATATCCCCTGCACAGGTCAGGGATATCCCCTGCACAGGTCAGGGGACGGGAATGCTTTTAAAGCTACATGTATGGCGGGGTTAGAATAGATCCATTTGAGCCGTATTTCGATTCGAGTAATAAAGCCGTAGTGGAATTTTTTTTCGGTTAGTCAGGATACCTTTGTCAATCTCGAATTGTGTGCGAGTTTATGCTTTTTTATCTGGTATTTTCTCTCAAAAGGTACCAGCTCGCACACGTAAAACAGAATATTTCACAGCCATGGCTTTACATTGTTCAATAAACAATCCTGAGCTGAGGCGATCCAACTACAGTTACCTTTTAAAGCTGACCTGTCACTTTTTGACCATTTAAATGTGACAGTATAATCATCAGACGGACGGACATGCAGACGGAAAGATCATTTATTTATGAAGCAAAAATTACACTTAACGAGATATCACACGCGTTTTAGTAACCTCCCTTAGACGAGAAATTTAAAGAAATCTCCACGCTGAAGATTTCCGTAACTTAAAATGTCTTGATGTTCTGGCTTTGTTATAATCGCTCATTCGACAAGTCGACCCAATAGCTCAGAGGTAGAGCTCTTGCCCACCATGCGAGAAGACCGCGGTTCAAGTCTGAGCGCTGGGATAATAAATAGATTGTTACTCGTATATAAATACGAATGGTTTTTTTCTTTGCAAATTAATGGTGAGCCTAGAGTGACCAACATTAGTCAATTTTTTGCTGAAATTGAACTTACAAATGTACTTGAAAATTTTGTTAAGACTTTTTTACCTACATACATATGTCGTATCTATTCAGAAATAATTCAGGTGTCAGTAAAGTGTTTGAATGTAGAGAAACTTATAATATAGTTACTCATATGGTACATGTAATATCATTACACATGTGCACATACTGTCGTGTTATCTAACAAAATCTGTATTCGGCTCTATTATTTACATATTGACATCTTAGTGAGTGAAGGAACACTGCTGTGATATTTCAAAAAGATGATTATATAAATTCGGATGCTTTTGTCTTTGGTCACATAGTAAAGAAAGATAACTCGAATTGCACTTTTAATTTTTACATGATAATTTACACATTCAGTCAGATTTTGCAACATATGACGTGGTCATTGAATGATTTCTTTCTATAAGAATTTGCACAATATGTTGAGGGAATCATATGTAAAGTTTCATTTGAAAATCTTGGGCTGAAAAAAAATTATTACCAAAAAATGAGCATTTCCATTACAATCAATAGATGGCTAAAAAGTCTGATCAATTTCAAAATCTCAAAATTTTGGATGGTGACCTCCTAATATTGTCCCTTACATCTGAATTAAATTAGGAAATCAGAATTATGCTTTTTTTCTGAAAATAAATGTTGTATAACACGAAACGTGTGATATCACCTTAATGTTTCTTCGTCTGAAAAGGGGAAATTTACATAAAATGTACCCATAAGTTTTATGTCTATGATTTGAAATGTACCCGTAAAACGTCCGGGAAGGTCAGCTTTAAAAGTTAACTAGTCGTCAATACTCGAGACCAAGATTATGTAACCCCTAACCACAGTGACCACTGAGGCGTAGAGGTGACGTAAAAGTAGCGGTAAAGTAAATTAAATGCAACTGCTCTATTGAACACGATCCCTCATTTTGTTTACATCAGATACACGTGTTTTTGTTTCTTATTGGTGGGTGGGGGGACTTCTGTACATTACTACGGATTTATCAGGAATGTATACTATACTGAGTTATAGTTCATTTCAATGTGTTCCTGTTTGTTTTATTTTCCCAAGGGTCCATCAAGTCAAGACTACGGGGTGAGGAGGGTCGCTGTTATTTTGTTAAGGTCAGGCAAGCCTTTTGGAAAAGCTAATACTTGTCATTTTATTAGTAATTATGCTATGTAGACTACGATTATCATAATCACGGAAGATATTTTAAGAACTTGTTTATTTTGAAAATCGAGTGTTACTGCGAACTCGGATTTCGGCCATGACATGAGCGCATTCAAAGGATAAGTATACTTAGCAATAGGAAGTTTAAAGTTGTCATCTCAATTCAGCGAAATGGAAAATCAAATGTTAAGTATCACAATAAATATTTCCGCATTGAATCTTCTCCAATATCTACCAAAATTAAGGGACGATTAAAGATTTCATAGATTAAACGATTGGTAAGGACAAACTTAATTATGATAAATAGGACAAACTTAATTATGATAAATGTTTAATCTTTTTTCTTAAAATTATCGCAACACTTTTACTTTCATATATCTTTGTATTTCGAAAATGTGATTATTTTGCAGCGAACCATTTTGTACGACAGTCATAGACTTACAATGACGTCTACAAGCAACACTACAGTCATGGCCAATTCCTTTAAAAATGAAAACGCTACGGACAATGTGTACGGAATATATGACCCAAATGGACTAAACCGAATTCCCGCGCTGATATTTTCTACAACGCTTCTTGTAGTGGGGACCATTGGCAACGCCCATGCTTTGATTATTAACATTCAGCGATACAGAGAGAGGACGACCAGACGAAATAACAAAAACCCGTATGTTGTATTCGTTTTGAGCTTGGCAATACTTGATCTGTTTGTCTGTACTTTCGTTTTGCCTCTCGATATTATTGACACTTGTACACATTTTACTTTGTTATCACGTGATTGGTGTAAAACATTCCGATACTTTCAATGCTTTCTTCACATCAGCTCCATCTTACACGTGCTCGTGATAAGTGTTCACTGCTGGAGAAGAGTCTGTTATCCACATGGGGCACAAATAGGGAGAACTTTGGCGGTCAAGCTGTGCCTTGGATGTAACATATTTGCTTTCTTTCCTAGTATACCCACAGCTGTTATGTCAGGATATGCCACCAGAATCTTCAATTGTGAGCATGGCCAGGTGTGCTTTATGAGTGATGCCTTCAATGGGACAAAATGGCCAACAGTTTATATCGGTCTCATTGCGATTGGATTTGCTGTGTGCGTATTTGTCATTTGCTTATCGTACATTGCTTTGATACGATTTCGTTGCCAAGTACGACACCAAAGAGATTCAACATCCAAGAAAGAAAAGAAAGACACCGGAAAAACAACTGCAACGCTGATTATTTTAACTGTAATTTTCTTAGTCAGTTATATACCCTTCCTGATTCTTGGATTGATTGCTGCGATCGACGAAAACTTCAGAGAAGGATGGAATGTGGCAACTTTTGCTACATACAGAATATTCGCACGTTTCCCACATCTGAATAATATCCTGAACCCGTTCATTTATGGATGTAAAGATCCACATTTTAAACACAGGCTGATTCAGATGTACTCGCCGTACATTCCGAAATGTTTTTGTCCAAAACAAGAGGAGAACCAGATTGAAATATCAAAGTGAACAATGAATGTTTAAAGGTGATGAGCCGATGACCTCTCTTGAACTCTTGAATGGAACTATTAAAACATCATTCTTTCAATTGTAAAATATTTATAATATTCTTATAAAGTTATGAAATCGATTGTGTATCTGTCTTTGTTAAATACTTATATATTGTTTCATTTTTATCTTATAATTGTACGTACCATGTCGAAGGGTATATTTGTAGTTATCTTTTGTTGCTATTCAACCTATTACAAAGCATTGTTAGGGAAACAAAAACACGTAGTGTCAAACTCTAACTGTCAATGCAGATCAGATATGCCCAGAAGGATGACCTCTGGAGGCATATGTTAAACGTCTTCAAATTCAATAGCACCATTTAAGAACTGATAAATTTGCAGCACGGTCAAGACATATTCATAAATTGGGGATTGGATACGTCATAACCTTAAATAAGGTGAATAAAACATGCATCAATCGTACATGTGTCTAATGCATACTCAACTGTGGTACTTTGCAGTGCGGAGCAGTTAAACACGCTCCCCACGATCGAATATTTGAAATGTATTAATTCCCTTTTTCTACTCCTGTACCTGAAAGATCCTTTATCATTTTGACATGATATTAACCTTGCTAAATTGGAAACTTGTCATATTTATCCAAATACATCAACTAAATTAAAGGTGGTTAACATCGTAACATCATACTACCAACGCTCTTTTGGTCATATAATTTATCTAATTACTAGTATGCCATTGAATGAACCCTACGAGAAATTTGGAGCCGCGCATTCTTTGCAAAGCACATTAAATTAAAAAAATCAAACTAGAGGGCGCTTCTAAAATAAATACATGTAAGAGTGGCTCTGAAAATCATTTTGGCTTGAAATATCGCTAAGGAGAATTTTTTACTATCCGAAAAAGTAGAATCTGCCATTAACTCATCGAACATTGTCTCTAAGTGACAAATATGGACAATGACCATATCACAATACACTGATAAAATGTTAAACGTCTTCAGGTTCAATAGCATAATTTAAAAGCAGAAAGATTTGCAGCATGGACCAGACATGCTCGTTTGGGTACTTAACCCTCATCAGTGATCCTCAATCTAAACAATGAAATATGACTAAAGAGTGTGAAAATTATTATGTCTAAAATTTCTCGAAGACTGTAGTAGGATGGGTGGGATATGATGCAACAGGACCCACGTTTTAGAAATTTCAAGAATTTTTGATAACAGAAATTTTCTAATGCGTTGAAAAGACAGACGATCAACCGAAGTTGATCGAACTTGGCTACATGTGCCCTCGGGGACTCCTGGACCACAAGCAGTGACACTCACCTTGGCAAGTGGTTCAAATGTTAAACGTCTTCAAGTTCAATAGCATCATCTAAAAGCAGATAGATTTGCAGCATAGACCAGACATGTAAATTTGGGGTACTTAACCCTCGCCAGTGATCCTCAATCTGAACAATGAAATATGACCAAAGAGTGTGAAAATTATTGTCTAAAATTTTTGAAAATGTAGTAGGGTGGGTGGGATATGATGCTACAGGAGCCACGTTTTAGAAATTTCAAGAATTTTTGATAACAGAAATTTTCGAATGCGTTGAAAAGACAAACGATCACCCGAAGTTGATCGAACTTGGCTACATGTGCCCTCGGGAACTCCTGGTCCACCAGCAGTGACACTCACCAAGTGGTTCAAATGTTGAACGTCTTCAAGTTCAATAGCATCATTTAAAAGCAAATAGATTTGCAGCATATGACAAACGTGACGACTTCAATTTCAGCATTACGAACTTTCCTTTTCTGAGTAGCAACATCCCTTCATCGCCTGCTTATAGCGTGTTCATATCTCAGTTGATACGCTATGCCAGAGCAAGTACCAAATATACGGATTTTGTTCTGAGAACTAGGCGTCTTTCAGATAAGCTTCTCAGTCAGGGATATGGTTTGTGACCGACTAACATCGTCACTGAGGAAGTTCTACGGTCGATATGGGGAACTCGTCATACACTATGATGCCCCACTATCCAGAATGGTGGATGATATTCTGTCATAGACCATTTGAACCATCCAACCAAAGATTGTACTCTATATCTTCCAAAATGGAAGTAACCGGATGTGACAGTTCTACCGAATTGCAGCGACGGGTGTTGCATGCAAGCAGGAGATGCTTACTCTTCCTGGGCACCTGGTCTCACTCTCATATCGGGATTTCGCTTCTTTTCATATGGTGGAGGTTTTTGTTTGCTTTGGTTCCTGTTTTATCCTGATTTTGTATGCCTTCGGTTTCTTATTTTCTGAATTATCGATTTTGTACTGTAGACAGGGATATGGTCATTATCCATATTTGTCATAGACCAGACATGTAAATTTCGGGTACTTAACCCTCGTCAGTGATCTTCAATCTGAACAATGAAATATGACCAAAGAGTGTGAAAATTATTGTCTAAAATTTATGAAAAACGTAGTAGGGTGGGTGGGATATAATGCTACAGGACCCACGTTTTAGAAATTTCAGGAATTTTTGATAACAGGAATTTACGAATGCGTTGAAAAGACGGACGATCAACCACCAGCAGTGATACTCACCAAGTGATTCAAATGTTAAACGTCTTCAGAAAATCATAAACCGTAGGAATACAAAATCAGGATAAAACAAGATCCAAACAAAAAAAATATAATAATAAAAACCTGAAACCGCCATCCAATGTATATAAGCGAAATCCAAATATAGGAGTGAGACTAGGTGCTAGGTGCTAAGGATAATGTCAGAATTTCCTGCTTGCATGCAACACCCGTCGCTTGAAGTAGGAAGAAATATCACATCCGATTACTTTCGGAAATACAAATAGGTTGGTTCAAATGGTCTAAGACAGAATATAATTTACTATTCTTGGCATCGGCACATCGTAGGGTATGACGAGTCCCTGTATGGACCGTAGAACTTCCTCAGTGACGATCTGAAGTTTGGCATAGAGTGAGGTGTTCATGTGACCATCAGAGTCGTAGGACAGCATTATGTCCAATACGGATGCTGAATTATTTGTCTCTGTTGTTTCTTTGATTTCAAGCGGATAAATTCTGCTAAAGTAATCCGAATTTTGGATTGTCTAAGGGCAGCACATCGTCTATATATCTGTAAAGGAAAGGAGAAAGGAATACTCGGTTGCAGCACCCGCAACAAAATTCCAAAACACCCACTGCAAAAATACAGAGCAGACATCTAAGGAAAGACAAGGAACACAACTCACACCATAGAAACATGAAACACAAAAGTCCTTACATAAACCAACGAGACCAACTGACACCATAGAAACATGAAACACAAAGAAAAATGAAACTGAAGTTCAAGTCAGAAGCTAATGTTAAACGTCTTTAAATTCAATAGCATCATTTAACACCTGATAAATTAACAGCATGGACAAGACATGTACGTTTCGGGTACTAAATCCTCGTCAGTGATCCTCAATCTAAACAATGTAATATGGCCAAAAAGTATGAAAATTATTATATCCAAAAATGTACCAAAAGACGTAGCAGAATGGGTGGGATATGATGCTACAGGACCTACGTTTTGGAAATTTCAACGAATTTTGTAACAGAAAATTTCAAATACGTTGAAGAGAGAGACGATCAACCAAAATTGATCGAACTTGGCTACATGTGCCCTCGGGGACTCTTGGTCCACCAGCAGTGACACTCACCAAGTAGTTCAAATGTTAAACGTCTTTAAATTCAATAGCATCATTTAAAACCTGATAAATTAACAGCATGGACCAGACATGCACGTTTCGGGTACTTAACCCTGGCCAGTATCTTTTCCCTTCAGAGACTAAAGACTGAATGAATTAAGCTCCGTACGATCTAAGAAAAAATAAAAATGTCGGCAAGGAGTGGGGTGGGGGGGGGGCACAATTGGGTCCCATTGGAATTCCGACAATATTTTGGAAGACCTTTCCTCCAAACACAACAAAAATGTTGTCGATCAGGAAGTTTAACATCTGAATAATATCAGTTTCAGTGTACTTATTTTCAGAATCGGATTTTTCTTTTACAAAGAAGGTTTTGTCATAGTTAACAACAATAAATTTGTATTTGCGATTACCGTTCTTACTTGTAAACGCATTACTTATAATTTTTGCGAGTCTCTCTTTCAATTTAGAATGTGGAATTGTAGTGTAAAGTGTCGAAAAATCAAAGGCTTTGATCGAATGAACTCTACTAAAATGAGTGGATTTCAGATGTTCTAAAAGTTCCTTCGAATTCTTTAAAATCCACATCTGGTTGATACCACTGCGAGAATATACTGTCGAACAATATTTTTGAAGCCCAGATTTGATTTCAGATAAAACTTTGGTGAGTAAGATCGATACAGTTTTGGAACCAGCTGTGAAACGTTGTTTGTACGGATTCTTTTGCATTTTAGGTATGCAGTATAAGTATGGCAAATCTAAATCTAAATTGTTTGTGTCGAAGCCAAAGGAAGCAAGAGCTGATTTGTGGTTATCTATTATTTCAGAGGCAGAAAGGTTTGTTGGGGTGTAAGAGGGATTTCCATGTGTTGAATTTAAACCCAACTCTTAAACTAGACTGTTGTAAGTAAAGGTGTAATTATTTGAGGCTTTATCCGCTGGTGTGATGACATAATGTTCTTGGAGGTTGGTAAGCTCCGTGATAACATCGGGGTCTTTAAATATACACTCGAAACTGGTGGTGTTCACAGTTGATTTTAATCGGTTAATTCTAGATAAAAGTATCCCTCTGATGGATTTTATCCATTCGGAAAGAGTGTCGAGCTGTACATCCTCATTCTGAGGTTTGCAACCGTTCCTGTGGAAAATCTAATATTTTTGCCTTGCCTTCTCGACTATGAAATGAATAACTGATGGGTCCTTCTGTAATGTTATCTGTACCCAGTTTCAAACCATGTATTGAACAACTTACGTTCTGTGCATATCAAGTACTTTTTAAGAGACATTACAAGCTTATACATCGTTAGTAAAGTATAATTTCCGTAAATACACTTTCCCGTCATTTGATGTATGTTAGATAGAAAAACAATTCATAACGGTAAGGAAAATTCTATTGTTTTGTTGTAAATTACACATTACTTACTGTTTTATTTGTTTTGATATTTATTTGTCACATGAGTCGTTTTATCAGAATAACTCTAATTGGAAGTCTTTTTGCTCAAGATATTTACATGAAAGTGCAGTTAAGGAAATATTTCATCGCCCTATCTTTAGGTCATAGTATAATGGTCCTTTTTCCTCTTGGTATATGAGATGATAACTTAGAACTCAAATATCCCCGGGTTAGTGAGCTCACTTTGGCGACGTATGATCAACTTTCTCATTTACAAAAATGATACGTTTTGTCAATTTCTATTACATTCTCGTAATTTGGTATGTCATAACCTTTTTATTTTTTTAATTCATCAATTAAAGAAAAGCAAAGGGTCCAATTCTGCTGACAATTCCCAAGAACATAAACACAAAAATTCATCTTTGACGATTTTTTCCAGGAAATCAGGAATGAAAATACTTCATGATGAACTTGTCAATTACAACCTTGCTCCTTACTACTTTGGATACCAGGACGACAAACCCGGATTATGGACTAAGTGACCCAAACGGCATCAACAGAGTCCCAGCTCTTGTATTTTCTAGTTTACTCATTGTGTTTGGAACCATCGGGAATGGACATGCCCTTGTTCTTAATATTCAGAGATATAAACAGCAGGCCTCATCAAGGCAAAGAAAGAACCCGTATGTTGTATTCGTCCTGAGTTTAGCCATTCTTGATCTGTTTAGCTGCATCATTATTCTTCCATTAGACATTAATTGACACTTCTAAACAATTTACATTATTACCAGAACAGTTATGTCAAGCTTTTCGATACTTTCAACTTTTCCTTCACATTAGTTCCGTTCTACACGTGGTCCTGATCTGCATTCACTGTTGGAGAAGGGTGTGCTTTCCTAACAAAAGACAAATTGAGAGAAGCTTAGCATTGAAACTTTGCCTCGGCTGCCATACTGTCGCCTTCCTTATAGGTATGCCATCTGTAGAGCTGTGTGGCTATTCTACCAAAACAATCAATGGTGAAAGCGGTCCTATTTGCTTCATGAATGAAAGCTACAACGATTCCATATTTCCGAAACTATACATGGGATTTTTAGCTATTTCGTTTTTCATCTGTTTCATAATAATTTGCGTATCGTATGTTGCCTTAATTCGATTTCACTGGAAAGGTAGACAAGAAAGGAAAGCTAAGGGGAAATCTACGAAAGCGAGGAAAGAATCCGGGAAAACAACAACAACGCTAATTATTCTAACATTGGTATTCATAGGCAGTTATATACCATTCATGGTACTCGGCTTCGTCGTAGTGATCAACAAGGACTTTCGACAAGGATGGGATATTGCAACCTTCGCCACATACAGAGTTTTTGCGCGCTTTCCTCATCTAAATAATGTCCTGAATCCCTTGGTCTACGGATTCACAGATCGTGAATTTAGAAGGAGGCTTAAGGGGGTTTATGCCCCGCTTGCACAGAAATGTCCATTCTCAAAACGAAATGAACTTCAAATAGAGACATCGACATAAGGTCTAAAATATGTAAGATAATTGGCAATACATGTAAACGACATGCTTTTCAAAAGAGAATTGAATTTCCGAAGGGATTCCCTTCATGTAATTGGAATTCAAATGAGATAAAGAAGACCCTGACTAGAATCTCAATTCAAAATTAAGCACCAAATTGAGTATAGACGGACCCTAGCAAGCTAGAAGTGGGACAAGGTACCCCTAAGGAGTAGGCATCCTCTGTTTGGCTAGCTGCACCCGCCGTCGATATTCGCGTAAGAAAATGAAAACAATATGAAAGTCGATATTATTTTATACTCGAAAAGTAAGTTGATATTGGTTTTGTATACGATATGCTACAAATGTTGGCTGATCTTATTTTTGAGTAATATTAATTATAATAAAAAACAAACTTCTGAAACTGAGAAAGAAAGTTTGTTTACATTTTGTATGTCCATTATTGATAATTTCTGGATAATTTTGGATTCTGATTTATGTTTTTCTATGACATTGATACTTACAAAAAAAATTATCTTAGTTATACATATATGGTTGACTTTCTCGTGTTACTATCTTGCATTAGTTATAAGCAAGTACTGCAAAGTAACGTGTGTATTTACTATAGAATTTAAACTAATCATACACTGCATAAAGATTATGACATTGTTGTGTATTTTTTCTGCTTTTATTTTTGAAATAAAATTTAATCCATTTATTAGTATGTTTTTGAAGCTCTGCTGTATACTCCAAAAGGGATAGAGAAAGCATATAAATGTACAAGTCTCTTGAGGCTGGCTAGGGCAAACGAAACTAAAAACCTGTATATTTTCTATATTTTATCTTTTATTCATGTGTAGTGTACTAAATTATAAAATCGATTTTGATGTAATTCAACACACTATTAATGCAATTATTTTCTGTTAAATTAAGATTTTTTCCAAACAAAAGTACTTCTGACCTTATTGGATTCAAACATTAACTATACAAAATTAGAGTAAAAGGAAAAAAAAAACCAAGTGATCAAGCCCTACTGTAAAAGACAGCTTTCTTGTCATATGAGAAAGGATGAAAACTCCAACGATACTCGGCTGCAGTAGCCAAAGTTAAACCCCAAAAAACCTAATGCAAAAACACAGGAAAGACATCCACAGAAAGAGGCGCAAAATTAACAAGGACCACCAACTCATACCAAAGAAACCACAGAAGACCACACAGAAGACCACACATAAACCGACGAGACCAACCCACACCATATAAACATGACATGCATCTTTCGGTATATGAATCGTCATCGATCAGAGGTACTTAAAGCAAAAATTGGTATAAAATTTTCCTGGTATAGTTATATCAACAATTTACTGAAAACGGTTACCTTGTGCGACCAGGAAGAAAATAAAGGTCACTTTACTTCCCTTTCCAGCGAATGTGAGTAACAAGTGATGTTACGTACGGTGAAGTAGTTCAATGAATAGAGTATTTGAACCTCCAAGTACATGTAAATACCCTTCACACGTACAGATGAAATTCATTAGATCAACTTAATCCTCAAGTTGTAAAACACATCAAATAAAAACACACTATAGACACTATGAGGGCACACACTTCAACATTTAAGCTTTTCAAGAGTTCACCTTTAAGATGTTACATTAATATATATCACATGACCTTGACTATTCGCTGTTAAATTTATCTGAATCTATGATGAAAGACATGGAAAAAGCAAGACAAATAGTTCCATAATTTTGAAATATAAGATCATGGAAAAACTAGAAACTTTGTGACAAAACATCTGCAAATCTTTCAAACATCAGTCGATGTTTCTTTTGGAGTTTTGTTGTCATTAATTAAGTCTTCGTTAAAAAGATGAATCAGGAGATCTAGAAGAATAGAAGTTGCAACGGTTACTGCGGAAATCACATACATGATACACAGCAAATGAAGGATACCTGTATCTTATCATCGACTGCGGGTGCGGCTAGCCAAAAGGGGTTACTCCTCCCGGGCACCTGGTCCCGCCTCTGGCTTGCTGGGGGTCCGTCGATGCTTAATTTTGTACTCTATTGTGAGTGCTGTTGAGATTATCGTCAGGATCTTTTTTAACTCATTATCAACGTAACACAGCACTTACAGTGCATTCCAAACTTGCATTGGACTCCGGGGATTGTATATAAGATCAAATTGTCCTTTGTGTTTCATGGAGCTGTGTCATTGTCTCCGTTTGTTTAACGTGAGATATTTCTGTTATACATTTTTAAAGAAATTTTAAGTCTTTCAGTTGTGATTTTGGCATCTGCTTTCAGCGTTTCGACATTTACGGGTGTCTACAAACAGACGGTCGACAGCATGAGAAATTCCACCAAAATCATTGGGTGCATTAGTGTTCTTTCTGCCATTTTCTTATTTTCGAGAAAATCGACTTTGAAAATTCTGCCACTCTGTTTGATATTGTAATGACATGATACATGCCAAAAGTATTATATATCAAAACAATACATGTGAAATAGCTAATGTGTGTAATTTTATACCACACAATTAAGATTTTCTCAAGAATGTTTTACATGGAGACAGAACAGTGAGGCTCAATCCAAGTACACTTTCCTTTCGTGCATAAGTGTTCCAAAAGCAACAAAGCTTCATTAAAACAATAAAATCTTTTTTTAACGTTTTTCTTGATAATTACAATTCAAAACAATTATTTTCAAACCCGCGACATCAATAATTAAGAATAAAACAAATTTGAGGGAACGGAAGGCAGTGCATCATCACCTCCAACCCAACCACCACCCAACTTCCATCTGTATCTTTTCTCTTTCAATTTTTTGTCTGTTTAACAAAAATCAAAATACTCCTTTTTATTCTCTACCTTTTCTGATGTTTAAATCCTGACGATAGAGCCCACATATTTCTTGCAACTATCTTTTTAGAATATCCTCCCTTCTTCTTTTTACTCAAAAGGAATCTAATGAAATATTAAAAAACCTGATAACTCTTTACGACTTTCAATATGCCTGATAGTCAAAACAATGATAATAATAAAAAAAAATGTGAATACATGCAGGGTGAATACTTTATTATTCAGAAAAATGGAAACCTAACAATAAATTAAACATGGAAATAGGAACATTTTGTAGTAATGGAGATAGAACAATATTGCATGCAACCTCCATGGAAAAATATTGGTCATGTGATCAAATCGTACTCCTTGATTGGACATTAGGGACATTCAACATATTGCATTAAAAATAGAGCAATTTATGAGATGGCACTAATAAAATCCGTATATATCTTTTAATAGAAAATTGGAATTCATTTTTTAACGGGAGGAGATAGAACAGTATCTAGAGATGCTGATGGTATGTTTATATCATTTTCATTAAAAAAATAGAGATTAGAACACTTATGCACTCAATATGCGATCTACAAGAAAGCGGTTCTTACAAAGAACAGATTACATACAGAAAAGGACGCCGATGGGGAATCAATGTGTGATGTAAATCAAACATTGGACCAATGTAAGATACATGTACCAAAATGCGCTATGAATGGAAACAGAGCTCCGTCCTGGACCTGATTGGGACCTAGGCATTCCCAAGACCTCTCGCCCATTTTATGCCGCCTTACTAAAACCCTGGACACGCAACTGGTGTGATATAATGACTCTTGTGTCGTCTCTTATTGTTATTGACAAAACAGGGGATCTCCAACAACACCAGGTTGCAGCACCCACAGCAAAACCCCAATGCAAAAACACAGAGCAGACAAGCACAGACAGAGACGCAAAAGGGACAAGGAACGTCAACGCACAACACAGAAACATCAAAAACAAAGGAGCCCACATAAACCAACGAGACCAATGGGCAACCGGCGCCAACTTAGGACGGCCATCTGCCACGGAAGTAGCAGAAGGTGTGGTTATCCTGGATTACGTGCGGGCAACCCTCCCACTTTTCCGATTACCCAGAGGTCTCGAAGAACGTACAATTGTGGTGTAAAACAACCTTCTCACTGTCAGATGACCACGTACAAACAAGATCGCAAAACACAGGACCCCAACGTCACAATTCAGATTGAAAGCTGTTTGTGTAAGTAAGTTTGAAAATACAAGCATGAGTTGAAATCATATAGATGATTTTCAAAAGAGTCAATAAATTGACTTTGACTAACTTTGAATAATCTGAGGATTGAAAATTGTATGACTACCTTAATATGCTCTACACAATGTTCTCCAGTCAGATATATCTTGAAATGCTGCCCTTGATTTCTACCAAGATGTCTAAGTGTATGAAAGGTGCAATTGTTTTAATTGGTGATATTCAGAATATTACATTATGCAAGATACCACTTACATCATAGTTACTAATTTCAAGGTTTTTACTCAGACCAATATTGACTTATTATGACAGCATGGTTTTGTATGACCCTTTATGACAATATTCCTAGAAATATATGACTGTATGATCGTATAAAATCTGTAGTTGCACTGGATTACTGGACTCAGGAGATTGGTAATCAGATAGTGTTGTCCTTCGTCATTCCGTTGTGCTGTGTTATTGTCTCCGTCTGTTTATCCTCCGTCTTTCTATGTTGCTGTGTTACATGTATTGTCTCCGTCTCTTTGTCCTCCGTCTTTTCATGGTGCTGTGGTATTGTCTCCTTCTGTTTGTCCTCCGTCTTTCTATGTTGCTGTGTTATTGTCTAAGTCTGTCTGTCCTCCGTCTTTCTATGGTGTAGTGTTATTGTCTCCGTCTGTCTGTCCTCCGTCTTACATTGTTTAGACTGAGGATCACTGACGAGGGTTTAGTACCCAAAACGTGCATGTCTGGTCCATGCTGTAAATTTATCAGGTTTTAAATGATGATATTGAATCTAAAGTCGTTTAACAATTCTATGGTGTTGTGTTATTGTCTCCGTCTGTTTGCCCTCTGTCTTTCTCTATGGTGCTGTGTTATTGCCTCCGTCCGTCTGACCTCCGTCTTTATATGGTGCTGTGTTTTTGTCTCCGTCTGTTTGTCCTCCGTCTTTTCATGATGCTGTGTTATTGTCTCCGTCTGTTTGCCCTCCGTCTTTCTATACGGTGCTGTGGTATTGTCTCCGTCTGTTTGCCCTCTGTATTTCTATACGGTGCTGTGTTATTTTCTCCGTCTGCCTGTCCTCCGTCTATCTACATGGTCGCCACAACACTTTCTATATGGTCATAAGCATAAGAAAAAGCATATATTTCATATGTTGTTTTCATTTCCATGCATGAACATCGACGGCGGGTGCGGCTAGCCAAACAAGGGAATCTTACTCCTCCCGGGCTCCTGGTCCCACCTCTAGCTTGCTAGGGGTCCGTCGATGCTCTATTATGAGCGCTTTTGAGATTATTGTCAGGATCTTCTTTAACTCTTTCTCGAGAATGTATAACTTATGAAAATACATGAAATCATTTATTACATGAGTCTAACATTTCACTGGCTTGTTTGTGTGTTGATCTTATAATGTGTGTTTTTTATACACAACCACTGTATAAAATAGTCGATCGCCTGTTTTACTGAGGATAAGATCTCAACGTCATCAAAAGAACTCTGGACATGATATTGGACCAATCCACATTTTAGTACCATAGTCTTTTCCAACGTTGCACACTGGCCAACCGTGACGACGGGACTCCATGACGGGCCTTGTTTAAATCTCGCCAGGGAAGACTGGGTCCTGATTCTCTGTCCTATTTGACAGTTGATCAGACTTCTCGCCGTTAGAGCACAGACTGTTATACTCATGCCATATATTTTATTAGATTCTTTTGCATAGAATTTGTGTTACAAAAGGCCGCTGCGTTTAACTGTCTACTTTGTGACGTCACCTCACAGTGAGAAGTTTTATGTTTATACAACTATTGTGAGTCTATGGAGACCTCTCCGGATAAGTGGGAGGGTTGTGCGCACATAATCCGGAAAACCACACCATTTGCTCATAGCAGATGGCCATCCAAAGTCGGCGCCGGGTGCACATTGGTCTCCTTCCTTTTATGTGTTGTCATTAATGTTTGATATTTCTGTGCGTCTGTTTCGATTGTTTTGTGTGATGTTCTAGTAATTATTGTCGTGTATTTTTGTGGTTTGTAGTTTTGTCTGATGTCATTTACGTATCACTTTCTTGTGGGTTTGTTTCGCTGGGTGGGTATGCTGGAGACCATTCCCTTTTCTTTAAGACGACTAGGTGCTCGGTGAAGTTGGAAGATTATGCGGACTTTATCTGAATAATGAGTCAAAGAAGATCCTGACAATAATCTCAACAGCCCTCACAATAAAACACCAAATTGACATCGACAGACCCCTAGCGAGCTAGAGTTGGGACCAGATGCCCGGGAGGAGCAAGCATCCCCTGTTTGCTAGTCGCATCCGCCGTCGATGTCCATGCACGAAAATGAAAACAATACATTTAATACATTGGGTTATCACACAGTTGACTACATGGCAGATGGCCGTCCGAAGTCGGTGTCTTTGATTTATATATAGTCTCCAGTGTTTGCTGTTATGTCGTATTTGGTGTTCTCGTTCTAGATATCTACTCTTTCTTGCCACAGATGGGTGCTTAGATATAGTCTGTGGACACTGTCTTTTCATCTGTGGGCAATGTCTGTTATCTGTGGAAGCTGTCAATGAGTCTTGATGAAACCCCCCTATCTTCTTCTAGTCAAGCAAAACCAAAATTACAATTTAAAGATCATGTGTTAAGGGAGATGAAGAATATTGATAGACATATGGACAGACAAAGAAAGAACATTCGTATATACTTATGTGATTAACGTCTTCAAATTCATTAGCATCATTTTAAAGCAGATAAAGTTACAGCATGGACCAGACATGCACGTGTCGGGTATTTAACCCTCGTCAGTGATCCTCAATCTTAACAATGTAATATAGTCAAAATCTGTGAAAATTATGTCCTAAATATACCGAAAGACGTAGCAAGAAGGCTGGGATATGATGCTACAGAACCCAGGTTTCAGAAATTGGAGAACATTTTTTAAACAGATATTTTCAAATGCGTTTGAAGAAACGACCAACCAAAATTAATCGAACTTGGCTACATGTGCCCTTGGGGACTCTTGGTCCACCAGCAGTGACACTCATCAAGTGGTACAAATATATTACGTCTTCAAATTCATTAGCATCATTTTAAAGCAGATAAATTTACAGCATGGACCAGACACTGACTACACTACATACTAACTGAAAGAACCAAAGTAGATTTTACTTTGAACAATTAAGATAATAATAAGATCTGCGGATGTTTGTTGTTATACATACGCGTACAAGGCAATCTTATGTGGGGGAAGTTGAAAGATATTAATAGTATATCTTAAGTTAAATGGGGGATTATAAATTAAGTATCGCTGCAATTATTTCCGGATCGAGACTTTCCCATTATGTATAATAGATAATATATATAGACAAGAAAGGGGACAAGAATCGGTCGAACAGCAAAACATCAAATCATCCAAAGCGAGAACACAGAGAGGACATACGTATACAGAAAGAGACACGAAATAGATAACGAACATCAAAAACGACCTCAAAACATACAAAACATAACACATAAACCAAAGAGAACAATAAGCAATAGGTACCGACTTTTGGCGGTCATCTGCTAGAATAATAGCAAATGATGTTCTTATCCTGATAACGTAGGCACAACCATCCCACTTAACCAATTACCCAGAAGTCTTGTTTCGAAGAACGCACAATAGTAGTGTAGCGAGCTCGTGCTTGTATCAACCGGGGAGTACGACTTTTGCTAAAGCGGTTTTGACAGTCAGAGTGCTATTCTTCAGAATGCGCTGTTATAAGGATGTAGATTGGTCAAGAACCATGCCGAGAGTCCATCTTGTCACATAAAAATCATAAGGTGTTTGATAATTCTTACGTTTCATTATGAATTGGTCTAATACATATTTTGGTTTAGAATTAAGGAAACGTTGTATACAATGTTAAATGTCTTCAAATTGAATAGCATTATTTAAGAACAGATAAATTGGCAGCATGAACCAGATATGCACGTTTCGGGTACTTAACCCTCGTCAGTGATCCTTAAATCTTAGCAATGTAATATGCCAAAAAAAGTGTGAAAGTTACTATGTAGAAAAAGCGTACCGAAAGACGTAGCAGGATGGGTGGGATATGATGCTACAGGACCCACGTTTTTGAAATTTCAAGAAATTTTGATAACAGAAATTTTAGAATGCGTTGAAGAAACGATCAACCGAAATTGATCGAACTTGGCTACATGTGCCCTCGGGGACTCCTGGTCCACCAGCAGTGACACTCACGAAGTGGTATAAACGTTAAACGTCTTCAAATTGAATAGCATCATTTAAGAACAGATAAATTGGCAACATGGACCAGACAAGAACGTTTCTGGTACTTAACCTAATCTCCAACCTTGACCTAAATTGCGTTTTCGTCTTATCATAAAATCCTGATGGAGTTGATCAAGAAAATATTAGTTTTGTAGTCAGATTACTTCTCAAGTGGAAGCACTTTTCCAGACAGGGGTTTTGGAACCACCATTAGGCCCTTAAAAGGTATAGAACAAAGCCTTTCTAGGGCAGTTTCGTGGACCTTTGTACACTTTCTTGTACACAGTATTAATTTTTATTTTGAATAACGACGTGGAAGCTCCTGCGTACTTGCTTACGCCTGACTACGCGCCGGACGTAGAAGAGCCCCGGCACTTTCAAAAATCTCAAACCATTTTTTTTGCACTAGACACATGTTTCGGATAGTAATATCCATCCTAAATTACCGAACTCGCTGCAATACCCGGTCTTTAAAAACGCGAACAAGAAGGCGATTAAAGGTCACACCGTCATCATATCTCATTTCCATTGAAGATTCATTTTTTGCTCATAAATTTGAGTGTAGAGTGCAGTTTTCTAATGTTGTATGCTGTGCCCATGTGTTAGCCTCTATATTTTAGTTCTGATTTTTCTTTTGTGTTTCACTTTCGTAAGCTAAGCATTTAAAATGAAAAAGGTAATAAGAATGCTTTAAACACATATAATCTATGGCCCTGATTTGTTTTAACGTTGCGAACATATAGTCGTGAACCCATGAAATGTTTTTTTGGTTAACCGCATCATAAAGGGGTAGGTTCACTAACTACCAAAATCGGCCCTAAATTTTTGCGAAAAATAATTTCATGAAAATTATGATTCAGCATTTCTTATATTTATCTCAAACACCTGCCGAAATAGAAATTAAATATTTTTCATTGTCAAAACGTCACGTGCGTTAGTTATGACGTCACATTGTGACGTCATTTGCTCTGCATGACGGAAAATGAAGGAAAATCGCCATATTTTCTGCATAAAATTTTAAATTTAGTATAGGCGCCAACCCTGACCCAACATAAATTTTATGTAGATCGAAAGATAAATTGCAAATCTAACTTTTTATATGAAAATAATTTTGGGTGAGGGCTGGCGCCCTACTTATTTTCATAGATTTTGACCAGAATTATGCCCGTTTCTTACGATTTTTCAGCATTTTACGACTTAAAGCCGACTTTGAAGCCATATCTTTCGGTGTATTGCGCGTAAATTAAAATATTTATTTGGTATTTCAAACAACCATACATTTAACTTCCTGGATTCGAAATACAATCGAAATCTAAAACATTCTAAAATTAGGGCCGATTTTCCATGTTACCGAATCTGCTCCTTTACTGAGAATTACAAATTGGTGCAATCAGGAAGAACATTTGAACACTTTAATTTTGTTGAAAATGACCCTCTTCTAAGTTCATATAAATGTAAAGTTGTTGAGGCAGTATATTCATTTGTGCTCATATTGTATTGAATATTTCCTATAAACATCGAAATAATTAATATATAACCCATAAAATATTATGCTCCTGAATATATGTGCGCACTCAAAATGTTGATCGGCCCCCTTTTAATTTGAATTGATGCTGGTGCACCGTAATTTTCCCAGTATGTTACTGCTAAGCAGTGTTGCTCTTTATCCAGTGTAAAAAACCGCAATGTATACTTATAATAATTATGATAGCTGAGTAAAACACACTGTTTGCTTCTCTAGCGTTCATGGACACTGTTTTCTTCAGCATTCATTGCAAATGTTTACGTCAGTGCTGTCATAGACATTGTCGTTTTTACACTAAATAAAGACCAAGTGGCCAAACAATTGGGTATTTGAGTGCTTGTGGTTTTATTTGCATCATCCTATCCTCCTGGAAGAAATATTTTAAGCTGCTGATACCTTGTTGTCAATCGTGAAAGACAGCCTTGCGAGAAACATGATTATTCTGAACAGTGAACTTATTACAATATTGAAATTTATCTTGTCAAAGACTGTGAGTTAATATATCATAAGATTGTTCAATTTTTGATGAAGCCACTTTAAACTGACTGTACTGTTGAATTTCTTCCGTTCGCGGAAATGAAAACAGATTGACTCCTCAGATAAGGTGTATCAGATTACACATTAGCAGATAAATACTTCCGAATCAATAGGTTTAAAGTGGTTTTTGGAAAATAAAGTGATAAGCAGTTTATTTATCGCCATATATAAATTCCCATCTATCTCTTCTTTCAGATTTCAATAACAACACTTATCTATCTACGTATAAGGTAATTTATTTTTAAAACAGGCTTAGCATAATTTCACTAATATATATGCGTACTGGTAACCAATATGTCTTTGAGCTTGTAGCCTGATGAGCATGTGCTGAAATCACCTACTCTGTGGTATAATTTAGGAAATCAAATATCATGATTAAATATTGAATTATTTTAAGTCGTCATTGCTAGTAATTACATATTCATTTCAATGTTCACACCTTTCTTTTCAGTGTATTCAATGTATACGTCGAATAATATAGTTATTTGGGTTTTTTTGTTTCAGGTTAATTTACAAATCTTTTAAGCACAAGATGGCTTCGTCACTAATCATTGATTTGATGAATGCGCTGAATCATACAACACCAACCCCAGATTATGGAATAAGGGATCCAAAAGGCATCAACCGAATTCCAGCTATTGTATTCTCCTGGGTTCTCGTTGTCTTTGGAACCATCGGAAACGGCCACGCTCTTATTCTGAACATCCAAAGATTCCGGGAGCAGACGAGCACAAAACAAAGGAAGAGTCCTTACGTTGTCTTCGTCTTAAGTTTGGCCATTCTAGACCTCTTTACCTGTGTACTCATTCTGCCTTTGGACACTATTGACATATCTACACAATTCGCAATATTGTCTGTAAGTGTATGTAAACTATTTCGATTCTTTCAGTTTTTCCTTCACGCCAGTTCCATCTTGCAAGTGACATTGATTTGTATTCATTGTTGGAGAAAGGTCTTCTATCCAAAGAGAAGACAAATTCAAAGACGTTTGGCCTTCAAGCTGTGCCTTGTATGCTACCTTATTGCAGTCCCCATCGCTATTCCATCTGCAGTTCTTGCAGGGTATTCAACCAAAACAATTAATGGTGAAAGTGGACCTATTTGTTTCACAGTCAGTGATGCTTACAGTGACGCAATGCCACCAAAAGTGTACTCAGGTTTTCTAGCTTTTGCATTCGTTACCTGTTTGATTATTATTTGCTCATTTTACATTGCTTTGATACGATATTACTGCCAAGTTCGACAAGAAAGAATGGCCGTTGAAAATGGTACGAAAACCAGTAAGCAACCTGGGAAAACAACATTCACTCTCCTTATTCTGACATTGGTGTTCCTTGTCAGCTACCTACCGTTCCTGATCATTGCCTTCATTGTGGTGGTCAAATCCGATTTTAGAAAGGGGTGGAATATCGCGACCTTCGCAACGTACAGAGTGTTTGTTAGATTCCCATATCTAAATAATGTCCTTAATCCCGTAGTCTATGGCTGTGAGGACCATGAGTTCAGGAAACGGCTGAAACAGAAGTATGCTCCACTGCTGGAGAAAGTATCGTTTTAAAACGAAATAAACCTATATGGTCCCGCTTTATTTGATTGGCAATTTCTGAATAGGAGTTATTGATTTTTTTCTTATAAATATTATATAACCACCGAGTTTTTACCTTATCTATCTATATTGACCGTTATTTATCATTTATGATTCCGTGAATGAAAGTCAAACCTATTCATCTGTTTTTGAATGTTTCCATGGTGACACATTATTTTTATTCTTTTCCCTTTTGATAAAAATGTTCAATGCATCGCTATTGTCATAAATAAACTAAACTTATTTGGACGTCGGACATTACCGATAATTATTTGTTCAAGTGCGCATTTCTATAGTTCGAATAATCCCAGATTAATAATCGGATCATCTATATGCATTGTCTCATCATGGCAATACCTGCATTTTAATCAAGAGGCTTGGGTTTAGATTCCTGCGTCGTATCACCCCATAGAAATTGTTTTATCCCATTATTTGTTTTGCTTCATGGAAATCAAGATCATGTATTTGTACAAAAAAGAAGAAGATGGAAATAAGAGCAAAGAATCTTCGAGACTGAGTGTGGTTGGATGATCAAACAAGACGTAATTATTTTATTTCACCTATCCCTTGGTAAGATTGTTTAATCGAATTCACATTCTGGTACAAGTATATCAATTAGATTTTTATGTGTTAAATGCAGTTGTTACTAGAACATGTATATATATTTCAATATTATTAGTATCTTGTTTTGCTCATTTATTCGTGTATGTTTCATTCTTATACTTCCGTTTCAAAATAAATAATGAATCAAAAGGACAAAGCTGTTTATGTACTTTCTATTAAAGAGGTTAAGTTATAAGGGTTTTCAATGTGTAGCTATGAAGTACATGTAAACGTCATCGACTGACTTTACAATCCATAGATGTCGTTCAGTTATACGTACGAATTGCAGTAGAGTTAGTAAAGGTACGTAGTAAAGTGAACGTATAGCTTACTTCTTTAGAATCGGTTTAATCTACGAGAAATGTACATAGAAATTCGTGATACCTTGACGTAAAAAAGTTAGAATCCTAAACAGATGGCCGTCCTAAGTCGGCACCGGTTGCCCATTGGTTTCGTTGGTTTATGTATGGTCTTTTATGTTTCATGTATCTATGGTGTGAGTTGGACTCGTCGGTTTATGTGTGGTATTTTATGTTTCATATTTCTGTGGTGTGAGGTGGTGTTTCTTGTCTTTTTTGCGTCTCTTTCTGTGGAAGTCTGCTCTGTGTTTTTTTGCATTGAGTGCTACAACCGAGTGTTGTTGGAGACCTTTGATATGTGTGTGCGCATGCGTGGCCGATAAACTTCCCCCATATTTTGAAGGAGAAGTTAAACTGATTGTTGGTATTTATTTCCAACAACCTGTAGAGATATATATTGTTTTTGTCTTTTGTGTTAAGGGAGTGAAAACAGATGTCTGGGTGAGATCGATTGTCGTTGAACATCCTTTTGCATATATTGTACACATTCATTCATTCAAACAGAGAATACGGAAGTAAACAATACCAACTTTCGCTTTCGTCTTACTGAATGAGTCCTAGTCTCACTGTCGTACAAACCTGGCTTCACCAATACCTGTGCTCAGGAGACGAAGATCTAACTGCCAAATTCAGGTTATACTATTGTTACCCTCTTTTCACCATCAAATTTCTCGAGCACGATAAGGCAAATTTCATCAATACAAAATGTATCTGAAGTATACCATACTTGTCATCTGCACCATTTTGTAACTTGCTAACCATCTTGGTAAAATAAGACCAAAGTCCCTAAAAGCAACAAACAAAAATGAAACAATCTTCTCACTCGCAGGAACATTGTCTATCAAATTCAAAATAAACAAGAGTAGACCTGTAAGTAAATACTTGTTTATCTTACTACTGGCAAATGCTTCTGATACAGAGACCAACCCTGGCCTAGGAACCCCCAAATGGCCATGTGACACTTGTTCCAAAGCCTGGAAACACAAAGCTGTCTGTTGTGATGCCAATGTAATTGCCAACACATCAAACATCTAGCCTGCTTTTTATGCAAGTAATGTCTCATGGGTATGCCTACAATTTGGGCTACCATTTCTCATCAGCCATCTGCAACTCAACATAAAGTATGGAGTCAGAAAATCGGTTTTCTACATTGAATAAAAGTTCATTACTAAGTAGTCTTGGTGTACCCACAGCAACCTCATCACCAAAACCAAACACCAAAGGATATGTCAATGATAAAACAAAGGAGGGGATCACCAACAACACCAGTTTGCAGCACTCACAGCAAAACCCAAAAACACTCAATGCATAAACACAAAGCAGACAAGCACAGAAAGAGACACATAAGGGACAAGGAACGTCAACGCACAACACAGAAACATCAAACACAAAGAACTACACATAAACCAACGAGACCAATGGGCAACCGGTGCCATCTGCTACGGAAATAGCAGAAGTAGTGGTTATCCTGGATTACGTGTGCACAACCCTCCCACTTTTCCGATTACCCAGAGGTCTCGAAGAACGTACAATTGTGGTGTAAAACAACCTCCTCACTGTCAGATGACCACACACAAACAAAATCGCAAAACGCAGGGGCCCAAGCAACACAGATGAATATGTAAATGGATATAAAAAGAGGGCGTACGTAATACAATCCGTGCTCTGTCGCCGCGAGCTCATGTATGTTCTCACCCGAGGAGTCCGACTGACATTCAGAGAGGACAGGTGGTCGGGGCCCTGTCTTCTCTAAAGAGGTTTGGACAGGGCCCGTCATGGAGTCCCGTCGTCACAGTCAGTCAGAGTGCAAGTGTTTAGAATGCGCTTGTACAAGACTGTAGATTGGTCAAGTACCAAGCCTAGTGTCCGTCTAGTGACATTAGGATCACGGTATAAAAGGTGAAATACCCAAAGTAATATACTCTGTTGCCTGTATTGGTCCGAATTTCAGAAGAATTTGACAATATTTTTTTTATAATTTCCAGAAAGTCTTTACTAGTTTGTGAAAGCGAAAACCTTGTCCTAAAAGTTTCTTGGTAATTTGTTAATTTCTACTATGAAAATCCAAAACATAAGTACATGCTCTAGCATACCGGATGAGCTGTGAAATATAGATTCCATAGGACGGTAATTTAGGAACATCACCGTCAAGCCAGGGGAAATTTACTATATCAAATCCAAAATCATCTCTTTTGTCATACACACTTGTATGGATCTCTCCATTAACAATTTTGATATTTAGGTCCAAAAATGGTGTTTCTGTACTTGAAACGTTTGCCTTGTTTAGAATCAATTCTTGTGGATAAATAACATTTTTTTTACTTTTCAAAAACAGGATTGTCGATAGTGAGAATATCATCCAGGTACCTAGAAGTATCAATGAAACATTTCACATCATCACTTTTTCTTTGCTTTTGCAGATTTTGGATAAATTCCTTTTCATACGTGTATAAAAATAAATCTGCAACAAGAGGCGCACAATTAGTACCCATAAGAATCCCTACAACCTTCTTGTAGAGTTTCTCACCAAATCTTACATAAATATTGTCCAAAAGGAAGGACAAGGCAATACACAGGTCACCACATGTCCATGATTTGTATCATTTGTAATCTGTGGCGGAAAAGAAACCCTTTGATTAAATATAAGTTTTCTCCTCTCGATCAAAACACCATTTAATGAGTTTGGACAGTCGATCATTTATTTTGTCGTGAGGAAGCATGGTATACATATTATAAAAGTCGTATGAAAAAATCGTAATGGCAATGCATCGAAACTTGTAAGGAGACTTGTGAAGTTTTGGTATGCAATATAGTGTTGGGAGATCCAATTTAGAAATAGGGATGTTAAAAGAAGAAATTTCACTGTTATGTTTGTTCAAAATATTGCGAACACTTTCATTGCTTTCGATTTAAGTATTAGTAGAGGAAAGTTCCGAAACTAAAGTTGATATGTAGTAGTGTTTTCAAATAATTATGGTGTTGTTGGCTGCTTTGTCTGCAGGGCGAAGACATATTTTTCATGTAAATTACGTAACTTGGATTTGAAATATCTTTCAGATTTAGAACTGGGATTTTCAAAAAGAAGAGGATTTTTGTGGTAGTTATCTATTCGAATGTCGGTAATATCCAAAATGAGGTTTTTCCAGTCATTCAGAGCATGCGATTCGACTCCTTCCGATTAACACCATCGTTTGGTATAGTTATCTAAAGCTTCCCTTAGTGCTGTTGAGATTATCGTCAGGATCTTCTTTAACTCATTTAATAAAATCTATCTTGGATGGGATTCTATACTTAGGTCCTTTTTTGAGAAGACCACGGAGCTGTCTGTCTTTGATAATTGAAAAGTCACCTGTAATAATATGACCAGCTGGTTTATAGATATTCAGACGTTGCACATTCTCAGGAAGCAGGACATGATTCAAGTATTTTAGGATCTGATGTAACTTTGTTGTAGTTAAAACGAAATTTCGAATAGGTCTCTTATATTTGTAACAAATAAGAGGAGGTTCTAAATTTTCAAAATATTGAGGAATGGCATTTTGTACGCGATGATCTCGAACAATATTAGAGATATTTAGAAGATAAAAATCGTCTTTTATGGGAGGTGTTTTTAACCAAAGGACATAGTTTATTTTGTGCGAATGCAACAATGATGTTTAGCCTGAATCAATCAGTGTTTTTTAAGAATGCAACAAGTGCTTCGTCCAAGATAGATTTCAATTGAACTGCTGGAATTGAAGAAGAGACAGAGCATAATAATGTCGAAGGGTTCCAACTCTATGCCTTCTTGAAGAAAATTCCAAACCAATTTCCATGCACCAGACACGTGTTTCGAAAATTAAATTCTCATCAGTTATGCTTTCAGCGGAGCCACCAAAAATTATTTCAGTAGCGCCCTCTTTAATTTTTTGAAATTAGATTTTTACATTTACATTACAGAGAGTGCGCGGCTCCAAATTCCTGTAGGGTCGATTCAGTAGCATATCAAAATAAAATCTATTTCAAAATAGCATTGGAGGGATGGTACTAATATGTTAAACTCCTTTAATTTCGATGATATTTATCGGTGAAATGGCTAGTTTCCGAAATAGCAAAAAAAAATATATATATGATGTCACATTGATAAAAGGCCAAAACAATGCTTCTTTCAGGTGACAGAGCTGGAAAGAAGAAATTAATACACTTGACAAACATCAGGCCACGGGGAACGATTTTAACTGCTCCACACTGCAACGTGAAATAAGTGTCTACATTAATAATGTCGAAGGGTTCCAACTCTATTCCTTCATGAAGAAAATTCCAAACCAATTTCCATGCACCAGACATGTAGAAGTTCATGTCTGCCGCCGTTGCGTGCAATGATTAGTACATCTTTGAGGGTACGATGTACTCTGGCTCTTTTTCTGAGTTTTTTGTTTCGCCTTTTATGATCCTCAAATCTAAACAATGTAATATGACAAAAAAAATGTGAAAATTACTATGTCGAAAAAGCGTATAGAAAGACGTAGCAGAATGGCTGGAATATGATGCTACAGGACCCACGTTTTTGAAATTTCAAGAAATTTTGATAACAGAAATATTAGAATGCGTTGAAGAAAAGATCAACCGAAATTGATCGAACTTAGCTACATGTGCCCTCGGGGACTCCTGGTCCACCAGCAGTACACTCAACAAGTGGTATAAATGTTAAACGTCTTCAAATTGAATAGCATAATTTCAGAACAGATAAATTGGCAACATGGACCAGACATGCACGTTTCAGGTACTTAACCTTCGTCAGTCAAATTATTAGATTATATAGGAAATAAAGCATAGAACAACAAACAACAACACCACTTATTCAAGAGACCATTCAGAGTACTTAACAAACTTCCAGTCAATATGTTACAAGAAAGCAGACTTACTAGAATGACAAATATGGATAATGACCATATCCCTGTATACAGCACAAAATCGATAATTCAGAAAATCAGAAACCGAAGGCATACAAAATCAGGACAAAACAGGAACCAAAGCAAACAAACAAAAACCTCCACCACATGAAAAGAAGCGAACTCCCGATATGGGAGTGAGATCAGGTGCCCAGGAAGAGTAAGCATCTCCTGCTTGCATGCAACACCCGCCGCTTCAATTCGGTAGAACTGTCACATCCGGTAACTTCCATTTCGGAAGACATAGAGTACAATCTTGGCTTGGATGTTTCAAATGGTCTATGACAGAATATCACCCACCATTCTGGAGAGTGAGCCATCATAGTGTATGACGAGTTCCCCATATCGACCGTAGAACTTCCTCAGTGACGATGTTAGTCGGTCACAAACATATCCCTGACTGAGAAGCTTATCTGAAAGACGCCTACCTCTCAGAACAAAATCCGCATATTTCGTACTTGCTCTGGCATAGCGTATCAACTGAGATATGAACACGCCATAAGCAGGCGATGAAGGGATGTTGCTACTCAGAAAAGGAAAGTTTGTAATGCTGAAATTGAAGTCGTCACGTTTGTCATAGAGTGAGGTGTTCATGTGACCATCAGTGTCGTAGGACAACATTATGTCCAAAAAGGATGCTGAATTATTTGTCTCTGTAGTTTCTTTGACTTCAAGCTCTGAAGGATAGATTCTGCTCAGGTAATCTGCGAATTTCGGATTATTGATGGACAAAACATCGTCTATGTATCTATAATTGAAGTTGAAGTCAGAAGCTAAGTATCTTTTCCCTTCAGAGACCAAAGATTGAATGAATTCAGCTTCGTACGAGTAAAGGAAAATGTCGGCAATGAGTGGGGCACAATTGGTCCCCATTGGAATTCCGACAATTTGCTGAAAGACCTTTCCTCCAAACACCACAAAAATGTTGTCGATCAAAAAGTTTAACATCTGAATAATATCTGTTTCAGTGTACTCGGACTTTTCTTTTACAAAGTAGGTTTTGTCATAGTTCACAACAATAAATTTGTATTTGCGATTACCGTTCTTACTTGTAAACGCATTACTTATAATTTTTGCGAGTCGTTCTTTCAATTTAGAATGTGGAATTGTAGTGTAAAGTGTCGAAAAATCAAAGGCTTTGATCGAATGAACTTTACTAAAATGAGTGGATTTCAGATGTTCTAAAAGTTCCTTCGAATTCTTTAAAATCCACATCTGGTTGATACCACTGCGAGAATATACTGTCGAACAATATTTTTGAAGCTCAGATTTGATCTCAGATAAAACCTTGGTGAGTAAGATCGATACAGATTTGGTAGAACATTTTGAGGAACCAGCGATGAAACGTTGTTTGTACGGATTCTTATGCATTTTAGGTATGCAGTATAAGTATGGTAAATCTAAATCTAAATTGTTAGTTTGGAAGCCAAAGGAAGAAAGAGCTGATTTGTGGTTATCTATTATTTCAGAGGCAGAAAGGTTTGTTGGGGTGTAAGTGGGATTTCCAGGTGTCGAATTTAAACCCAACTCTTTAACTAGACTTTCGAAATAGAACTTTTTGCAAGTAAATGTGTAATTATTTGAGGCTTTGTCCGCTGGTGTGATGACATAATGTTCTTGGAGGTAGGTAAGCTCTGTGATAACATCAGGGTCTTTAAATATAGACTCGAATCGAAATTATAAACTAAACAAGACCTTACATTACCATGGGAACAGAAACGTGGTTAAATAACAACATCCCTTCACCTGAATACATTCCACCTGACCTTTACAATGGTTATAGAAAGACAGAACACAGAGTAAAACAGAAAAAAGCTATGGAGGTTTCTTGTTAGCAATATCTAAAGAATTTATAAGCACAGAAATAAAAGAACTACAAACAGACTGTGAGATAGTACGGGTAGAAATCAACATCTCAGGTACAAAAAAGATCACCTTAGGTACATAGTATAGACCAAATTCCAAATGAATCTTTAAGTAGATTCGTTTGGAATTTGGTCTATACTATTTATGATTTGTTTCGATATTATATTTTTATATTCGTTCGGAATTTGGAGCTCCTAAAAGAGTTCCCCGCGAGGGGTTTAACAGTAAGTGTTTTTAATATTTTCCCTGACATGGTTGACATAGCATTTTCTATATAGACAAAACCACAGACAGTGCATGTATTCTACATAAATATAGTTTTTATTTCCGTGCATGAACATCGACGGCGGATGCGGCTAGCCAACAGGGGATGCTTACTCCTCCCGGGCACCTGGTCCCACCTCTAGCTTTAGATTTAGGTTCACTGATGAGGGTTAAGAACCCGAAACGTGCATGTCTAGTCCACGTTGCCAATTTATCTGTCCTTAAATGATGCTATTCAATTTGAAGACATTTACATTGCTAGGGGAATGTCGATGCTCAATTTGAGAAGGGAGGGGATCTCTAACAAGACCCTGTAGAGTTAAGTCCACAACAACATCTGATATATGGCTCGGTGTGGATTTCAACTTATGTAGCATTGATTGGTCAGTACCAACAACAGTTATTGGTAAGCAGAAGATACATCCACAACTTGTAGACATAGCTATGGATCATAACTTGCACTAAATGACAGATAAGCCCAACTGAAATGTAGAATCTTTGACCTTTTCTTTACATCAAATCCATCCAATGTTAATAAAATCACAACTATGCCACCAATTGGTCAAGCCGATCATGACATTGTATACATCAAACTCGACATGTTGCTCTAAAGAATAAAAGAAAAACCTAGAAGAATATACAAATACAACAAAGCAAATTGGACAAATATAAGAAAAGACCTACAAAGCACGCTTACAGACCTTAGACGCTTACATACCATATAATCGAAAAACACAAAGCCACATAATGGAATATGTTTAAGTCAACCTAGTTACAGAACACCATTCCACATAAAATGTTAACATACAAACATAGACTCCCCTGAGTCAATGACAAACTCAGACGTCTTATCAATAAAAAGAACAAAGCATACACAAACAAGAAAGTAACACAGAAAAATGTAAAGATCTTATGAAATTAGTACACAAAGAATTAAGAAAATCATACTGGACCTATATAGAGAAAATGATTTGTAACATCCCAATAAATGCGCCAAGAACTTAATCATTTACATCAAAAGTACAAGAACAGAAAACACAGGGGCTGCACCTCGTGATAGACACTACAGAAAAAGCAAATTTACTGAATTTCTAGTTTCAGTTTGTTTTTACAAATGAAACAAATACAGACATACCAGACAAAGGTCCAAGTGCACATCCTTAAATGTCACCTATTGCAATAAAAGAAAAGGGAGTTCTTAAATTACAGTCAGATTCTTTTAAAATTCGGATCTATACATGCAACAGAGTACATTACTATGGATATTAAACAACCTGTCTTTTAATGTGATATGATAAACAAAATAAAAAGGATCAAAGGTAGGCAGCATAACCATCGAAAATGCGTCGGAATCATCAAACGCCTTTTATACCGTGGATATGATCCTAGTGTCACCAGACGGACACTAGGCTTGGTACTTGACCAATCTACAGTCTTGTACAAGCGCATCCTTGAGGCTTGCACTCTGACTGACTGTGACGACGTGACTCCATGACGGGCCCTGTCCAAACCTCTTTAGAGAAGACAGGGCCCCGATCACCTGTCCTCTCTGAATGTCAGTCGGACTCCTCCGGTGATTACATACATGAGCTCGCTACAACCGGCAGAGCACGGACTATATTACGCATGCCCTCTTCTTATATCAATTTACATATTCATCTGTGTCTCTGGGGCCTCTACGTTTCGCGGTCTTGTTTGTGTGATGTCATCTTACAGTGAGGAGATTGTTTTACACCACAATTGTACGTTCTTCGAGACCTCCGGCTTATTGGAGAAGTGTGAGGGTTGTGCGCACGTAATCCAGGATAACCACACCATTTGATACTAGCGTGACAAATGGCCGTCCAAAGTCGGCACCGGTTGCCCATTGGTCTCGTCGGTTTATGTGTGGTCTTTTGTGTTTGATGTTTACTTTTTGTTGTGTCTCTTTTCCGTCTCGTGCTGTACTCGTCTTTTGTGTTTTTGCACCGGGTGTTTTGCTGTTGATGCTGCAACGGGGTCTTGTTGGAGATCTCCTCCCTTCTTTCAGCAACATAAATCCTCACAAAGCAAGAGGTCCAGATATCATCAACGGCAAAACATTAAAAAAACTAAAAGAAAAAGTTGCAACTATACTCATAATTGTATTCAACACATCACTACATACAGGCAAAATACCAAAAGACTGAAAACGTAGCTCCGGCTTTCAAGAAAGGAGAAAAATACAAACCTATAATCTACGGACCAATCTCTCTCACATGCATTTCATGAATGGAACACATAATTACATTTAATATTATGACACACTTAGAAAGTAATAACACTTTATAAATTTACAACATGGATTTAGAAAACACAGATCATGCGAATCATAGTAAATAAATTTCATACAAAAACTAGCAAACAAAGACAATGACGTCATACAGACATATTTAATAATTTTTTCTTCAATGCATTCTAAAATTTCTGTGATCAAAATTTCTTGAAATTTCTAAAAAGTGGGTCCTGCAGCATCATATCCCACCCATCCTGCTACGTCTTTCGGAACGCTTTTTCGACATAGTAACTTTCAAACTTTTTTGGCATATTACATTGTTTAGATTTGAGGATCAATGACGAGGGTTAAGTACCCGAAACGTGCATGTTTGGTCCATGCTGTCAATTTATCTGTTCTTAAATGATGCCATTCAATTTGAAGACGTTTAACACGTACCTTCTAACTTTAACTTCACATACAGATACGTTGACGATGTGCTGTCCATCGATAGTCCAAAATTCGCGAATTACCTCGGCAGAATCAATCCTTCGGAGCTTGAAGTCAGCGAAGATACTGAGACTAATATTTCAACATCTCACTCCATGACAAACGTGACGACTTCATTTCAACATGACAAACTTCCCTTTTCTGAGTAGGAACATCCGTTCATCGCCTGCTTATGGCGTATTCATATCTCATTTGATACGCATTGCCAGAGCATTTACCAAATATACAGATTTTGTTCTGAGAGCTAGGCGACTTCCAAATAAGGAATTCGTCATATATTTTGAAGTCCCATTCTCCAGAATTAGACCAATTTGAACCATCCAACCACCGAATTTACTTGTATCTTCCGAAATTGAAGTAACCGAATGTGACAATTCTACCGAGTTGAAACAAAGGATGGGATCTCCAACAACACCAGGTTGCAGCACCCACAGTAAAACCACAAACACCCAATGTTAAAACACAGAGAAGAAGAGCATAGAAAGAGACACAAAAGGGACAAATGAGTTAAAGAAGATCCTGACGATAATCTCAACAGCACTCACAATAGAACACAAAATTGGGCATCGACGGACCCAAGCAATCTAGAGATGGGACCAGACGCCCGGGAGAAGCAAGCATCCCCTATTGGCCAGCCGCACCCGCCGTTGATGAACGTCAACGCACAACACAGAAACATCAAACACAAAGGACAACACATAAACCAACGTGACCAACGGGCAACTGGTGCCGACTTAGGACGGCCATCTGCAACGGAAGTAGCAGAAGGTGTGGTTATCCTGGATTACGTACGCACAACCCTCCACTTTTCCGATTACCCAGATGTCTCGAAGAACGTATAATTGTGGTGTAAAACAACCTCCTCACTGTCAGATGACCACACACAAACGAGATCGCAAAACGCAAGGTCCCAAGCAACACAGATGGATAAGTAAATGGATATAAAAAGAGGCCGTAAGTAATATAGTCCGTGCTCTGCCACCGCGAGCTCACGTATGCTATCACCAGAGGAGTCCGACTGGCATTCAGAGAGGACAGGTGGTCGGGGCCCTGTCTTCTCAAAAGAGGTTTGGACAGGGCCCGTCATGGAGTCCCGTCGTCACAGTCAGTCAGAGTGCAAGTCTCAAGGCCAAGTGTCCGTCTGGTGACATTAGGATCATATCCACGGTATATATCTTGTTAATTATGTCACCATAAAATGCAGGTTGTGAAATACCAAAAGTAATATACTCTGTTGTCTGTATTGATCCGAATTTCAGAAGAAGTTGACAATAATTTTTGTGAAATTTCCAGAAAGTATTTACTAATTTGTGAAAGCGAAAACCTTGACCTAAAAGTTTCTTGGTAATTTGTAGATTTCTACTATGAAAATCCAAATCATCCGTACATGCCCTAGCATATAGGATGAGCTGTGAAATGTAGAAGTGACGGGTGTTGCATGACAAATATGGATAATGACCATATCCCTGTTTACAGCACAAAATCGATAACCCAGAAAATCAGAAACCGAAGGCATACAAAATCAGGATAAAACAGGAACCAAAGCAAACAAACAAAAACTTCCACCATATGAAAAGAAGCGAACTCCCGATATGAGAGTGAGACCAGGTGCCCAGGAAGAGTAAGCATCTCCTGCTTGCATGCAACACCCGTCGCTTCAATTCGGTAGAACTGTCACATCCGGTTACTTCCATTTTGGAAGATATAGAGTACAATCTTTGGTTGGATGGTTCAAATGGTCTAGGACAGAATATCATCCACCATTCTGGAAAGTGGGACATCATAGTGTATGACGAGTTCCCCATATCGACCGTAGAACTTCCTCTGTGACGATGTTAGTCGGTCACAAACATATCCCTGACTGAGAAGCTTATCTGAAAGACCTAGCTCTCAGAACAAAATCCGCATATTTGGTACTTGCTCTGGCATAGCGTATCAACTGAGGTATGAACACGCCATAAGCAGGCGATGAAGGGATGTTGCTACTCAGAAAAGGAAAGTTTGTAATGCTGAAATTGAAGTCGTCACGTTTGTCATAGAGTGAGGTGTTCATGTGACCATCAGTGTCGTTGGACAACATTATGTCCAAGTAGGATGCTGAATTATTTGTCTCTGTAGTTTCTTTGACTTCAAGCTCCGAAGGATAGATACTGCTCAGGTAATCCGCGAATTTTGGATTATTGATGGACAACGCATCGTCTATGTATCTGTAAGTGAAGCTGAAGTCAGAAGCTAAGTATCTTTTCCCTTCAGAGACCAAAGAATTCGCATTCGTACGAGTAAAGGAAAATGTCGGCAAGGAGTTGGGCACAATTGGTCCCCATTGGAATTCCGACAATTTGCTGGAAGACCTTTCCTCCAAACACCACAAAAATGTTGTCGATAAGAAAGTTTAGCATCTGAATAATGTCTGTTTCAGTGTACTTATTTTCAGAATCAGACTTTTCTTTTACAAAGTAGGTTTTGTCATAGTTTACAACAATAAATAAAATAAACAATAAATAAAACAAATTAATGCTGGAAACTGATAATTGCGTCGCCCTACAAATTATAACGTCAGATATTACCATAAAATGACCCTAATAGGCTAGGAGAACGGATACAATAAAGAAGGTTTCAAGAGAGATTAGTTCTCGACCTAATTAATAATAACTTCCCCGAGAAACGAATGCTCTCTCTCATTGCAATTTTCCACTCTTCAGTTCTACAGATTTCTACAGGTTTAACAGAACCGTTACGATATGTTTTTTTTTAACTTTAAAGATAATCTAACCAAAGCAAAGTACGAGGAATGCGAAATACCTAAGGATGAATAAAATTATTAACGTACAATTATCATTTAATAAAAATTTTGTATATATTCTCTATTGTCCCAATCAGTGAAGGTTCTTCTTTGATGGATTCGACAGGATGACACTGTAACATATATAAATAAAATAAGGTAGTCTATAGCTATTCCTTCATTATGTTTAAAAGCTATGGTTACCATAGAAACAGTCACGAAAATTCTTCATTTTGAATGTTTGAACCTGAACCTTTCACGATGACTTTATTATCAATCTTAAAATTTAAGTTCTATTAATTTCAGTGTACAATTCGTTTTTTTATTGCTTGCTGCTGGTGCTGCAACAGGGTCTTGTTGGAGATCCCTTCCCTTCTTTGATCTCATCAGTTTCCTTCGAGGCAGATAGAGCAAAATCAGATTATACATATGACCTTAATTATGGCAAGGAGGCAACTAAGGACAGAGCGCAGAATTGAATCAGATACATTTTGAATCCCTCAGTATTAAGATGATTTATAGAACATAGGGACAGCGAGTTGACAAGTATATATTGAATTAGCGTAGAAACTCTGTAAGCGATACCATCGGGGACTTACAACTCACCAACAACAGTACACATATAAACCTCAACTTTTTATCACGTTTCCTGTAAATGAAAAAAAAGTCTCGGTTGCAGCAACCACATCAAACATCAAAACACGAAAAAGAAAAAAAAGAGACGCAAAAGGACAAAAGCACCAAATACGACATAAAAACAACAAACACAAATGACTACACATAAATCAACGAGACAAATGGGCAATCGGTGTCGACTGACGTCATGTGCTACGATAGAAGCAAATTATCCGGATTACGTGAGGACAGCTCTCAGACTTCTCCGGTTACCCAGAGATCTCGAAGAAGACACAATTGTTGTTTATAATAACCTCCTCGTTGTAAGATGAGCAGACAAACAAGAAAGAAAAACAGAGGGGCCCGAGCAAACACACAGATAAAATTGTAAATGTATACACAAAGGACATATGAAAACACAGTTTGTGCTGTGCCAGCTGGAGCATGCTCATGCATGTTAGTGCATGACGAGTCTGATTGACACTCGGAGAGGACGGAAGTCGGGGCCCTGTCTACTTTTAAGTCACATGAAGGTGCCTGACAATCTGTTATTTATGCTCTCGATAAACGTATATCACTGACTATGATGACATGTTCAGAACACCTAAACCGGATAATCGCACAATTTGCTACTTACTTTGCCAATGGTCGTCCTAATTCGGCAGCAATTGCCCATTGGTCTCGTTAGTTAATGTGAGGTCTTCTGTGTTTGATGTTCTGATGTTTCTTGTCTCATTTACGTCTCTTGCTATGTATGTCTTCTCTGTGTTTTCACTTACTAATACGGTGTTTTGATGTCGTACATTGTGTACTGTAGCCTGGTGTTGTTGGAGATTCCCCCCTTTGTTTTGCTAATACAGTGTTTTGATGTCGTACGATATGTACTGTAGCCTGGTGTTGTTGGAGATTCCCCCCTTTGTTTTGCTAATACGGTGTTTTGATGTCGTACGATGTGTACTGTAGCCTGGTGTTGTTGGAAATTCCCCCCTTTGTTTTACTATTACAGTGTTTTGGTGTCGTACGGTGTGTACTGCAGCCTGGTGTTGTTGGAGATTCCCCCCTTTGTTTTGCTAATACAGTGTTTTGGTGTCTTACGGTGTGTACTGCAGCCTGGTGTTGTTGGAGATTCCCCCCTTTGTTTTGCTAATACAGTGTTTTGGTGTCGTACGGTGTGTACTGTAGCCTGGTGTTGTTGGAGATCCCCCTTTGTTTTACTAATACAGTGTTTTGATGTGGTACGATGTGTACTGTAGCCTGGTGTTGTTGGAGATCCCCCCTTTGTTTTGCTAATACGGTGTTTTAATGTCGTACGGTGTGTACTGTAGCCTGGTGTTGTTGGAGATCCCCCCTTTGTTTTACTAATTCGGTGTTTTAATGTCGTACGGTGTGTACTGTAGCCTGGTGTTGTTGGAGATTCCCCTATTTGTTTTACTAATACGGTGTTTTGATGTCGTACGGTGTGTACTGTAGCCTGGTGTTGTTGGAGATCCCCCCTTTGTTATACTAATACAGTGTATTGATGTCGTACGGTGTGTACTATAGCCTGGTGTTGTTGGAGATCCCCCCTTTGTTTTGCTAATACAGTGTTTTGGTGTCTTACGGTGTGTACTGTAGCCTGGTGTTGTTGGAAATTCCCACCTTTGTTTTACTAATTCGGTGTTTTGATGTCGTACGGTGTGTACCGTAGCCTGGTGTTGTTGGAGATCCCCCCTTTGTTTTGCTAATACAGTGTTTTGGTGTCTTACGGTGTGTACTGTAGCCTGGTGTTGTTGGAGATCCCCCCTTTGTTTTACTAATACAGTGTATTGATGTCGTACGGTGTGTACTGTAGCCTGGTGTTGTTGGAGATTCCCCCCTTTGTTTTGCTAATACAGTGTTTTGGTGTCTTACGGTGTGTACTGTAGCCTGGTGTTGTTGGAAATTCCCACCTTTGTTTTACTAATTCGGTGTTTTGATGTCGTACGGTGTGTACCGTAGCCTGGTGTTGTTGGAGATCCCCCCTTTGTTATACTAATACAGTGTTTTGGTGTCTTACGGTGTGTACTGTAGCCTGGTGTTGTTGGAGATCCCCCTTTGTTTTACTAATACAGTGTTTTGATGTGGTACGATGTGTACTGTAGCCTGGTGTTGTTGGAGATCCCCCCTTTGTTTTACTAATACAGTGTATTGATGTCGTACGGTGTGTACTGTAGCCTGGTGTTGTTGGAGATTCCCCCCTTTGTTTTGCTAATACAGTGTTTTGGTGTCTTACGGTGTGTACTGTAGCCTGGTGTTGTTGGAAATTCCCACCTTTGTTTTGCTAATACAGTGTTTTGGTGTCGTACGGTGTGTACTGCAGCCTGGTGTTGTTGGAGATTCCCCCCTTTGTTTTGCTAATACAGTGTTTTGGTGTCGTACGGTGTGTACTGTAGCCTGGTGTTGTTGGAGATCCCCCTTTGTTTTACTAATACAGTGTTTTGATGTGGTACGATGTGTACTGTAGCCTGGTGTTGTTGGAGATCCCCCCTTTGTTTTGCTAATACGGTGTTTTAATGTCGTACGGTGTGTACTGTAGCCTGGTGTTGTTGGAGATCCCCCCTTTGTTTTACTAATTCGGTGTTTTATTGTCGTACGGTGTGTACTGTAGCCTGGTGTTGTTGGAGATTCCCCTATTTGTTTTACTAATACGGTGTTTTGATGTCGTACGGTGTGTACTGTAGCCTGGTGTTGTTGGAGATCCCCCCTTTGTTATACTAATACAGTGTATTGATGTCGTACGGTGTGTACTATAGCCTGGTGTTGTTGGAGATCCCCCCTTTGTTTTGCTAATACAGTGTTTTGGTGTCTTACGGTGTGTACTGTAGCCTGGTGTTGTTGGAAATTCCCACCTTTGTTTTACTAATTCGGTGTTTTGATGTCGTACGGTGTGTACCGTAGCCTGGTGTTGTTGGAGATCCCCCTTTGTTTTGCTAATACAGTGTTTTGGTGTCTTACGGTGTGTACTGTAGCCTGGTGTTGTTGGAGATCCCCCCTTTGTTTTACTAATACAGTGTATTGATGTCGTACGGTGTGTACTGTAGCCTGGTGTTGTTGGAGATCCCCCCTTTGTTTTACATATACAGTGTTTTGGCGTCGTACGATGTGTACTGTAGCCTGGTGTTGTTGGAGATCCCCCCTTTGTTTTACATATACAGTGTTTTGGCGTCGTACGATGTGTACTGTAGCCTGGTGTTGTTGGAGATTCCCCTCCTTGTTCTACTAATACGGTGTTTTGATGGCGTACGGTGTGTACCGTAGCCTGGTGTTGTTGGAGATCCTCCCCCTTTGTTTTACTAATACAGTGTTTTGGTGTCTTACGGTGTGTACTATAGCCTGGTGTTGTTGGAAATTCCCACCTTTGTTTTACTAATTTGGTGTTTTGATGTGGAACGGTGTGTACCGTAGCCTGGTGTTGTTGGAGATTCCCCCTTTGTTATACTAATACAGTGTTTTGGTGTCTTACGGTGTGTACAGTAGCCTGGTGTTGTTGGAAATTCCCCCTTTGTTTTACATATACAGTGTTATCGTGTCGTACGGTGTGTACTGTAGCCTGGTGTTGTTGGAGATTCCCCCCTTTGTTTTGCTAATACGGTGTTTTGATGTCGTACGGTGTGTACCGTAGCCTGGTGTTGTTGGAGATCCCCCCTTTGTTTTACATATACAGTGTATGGTGTCGTACGGTGTGTACTGTAGCCTGGTGTTGTTGGAGATTCCCCCCTTTGTTTTACTAATACAGTGTTTTTATGCCGTACGGTGTGTACTGTAGCCTGGTGTTGTTGGAGATTCCCCCCTTTGTTTTACTAATACGGTGTTTTAATGTCGTACTGTTCTGCACTCTAGCCTGGTGTTGTTGGAGATTCCCCCCTTTGTTTTACTATTACAGTGTTTTGGTGTCGTACGGTGTGTACTGTAGACTGGTGTTGTTTGAGATCCCCTCCATTGTTTTACTAATACGGTGTTTTAATGTCGTACTATTGTGCACTGTAGCCTGGTGTTGTTGGAGATCTCCTCTTCCTTTTATGCTTTTTTGGCCGTATAACTCGTATGACTATGTTACTAAATTAACCCAAAGAACCAAGCAATCCTGCAATGTAAATGCTCAAACCTAATTATAAATAAAACTAGAGGTCACTACTAAAATAAATAAAACTAGAGGTCACTACTAAAATAAATAAAACTAGAGGTCACTACTAAAATAAATAAAACTAGAGGTCACTACTAAAATAAATAAAACTAGAGGTCACTACTAAAATAAATAAAACTAGAGGTCACTACTAAATAAATAAAACTAGAGGTCACTACTAAAATAAATAAAACTAGAGGTCACTACTAAAATAAATAAAACTAGAGGTCACTACTAAAATAAATAAAACTAGAGGTCACTACTAAAATAAATAAAACTAGAGGTGACTACTAAAATAAATAAAACTAGAGGTGACTACTAAAATAAATACAACTAGAGGTCACTACTAAAATAAATAAAACTAGAGGTCACTACTAAAATAGATCTGGCTGTGTCTGAAAATAACTTTTGCCCAAAGTACAACCGATGAGGATTGACTAACCGAAACACGTATTTGGTTGAAATGACAAATATGGATAATGACCATATCCCTGTATACAGCACAAAATCGATTATTCAGAAAATCAGAAACCGAAGGCATACAAAATCAGGATAAAACATGAACCAAAGCAAACAAACAAAAAACCTCCACCATATGAAAAGAAGCGAACTCCCGATATGAGAGTGAGACTAGTTGCCCAAGAAGAGTAAGCATCTCCTGCTTGCATGCAACATTTCATTAAAGAAGAGTACAAGCTGGAACACTTCATTATTTTCTTCCAGCATCATATTTGTAATGCATATAGCAAAGTCTACGCCATGCCTTTCGAATGAATATAAGGGTTTTTTACTATTTCATTGAACACTTCATGAAAATCTTATATGTATAAAAATGCAATGAGCAGTCATTAGAATACTACTTTGCTAGTTAGAGTAAATCACTTTACCACATATGTATGTGACCCACCTGTTTTAAAACTTTTTTCTTTAGTTTTTGTAATGTAGAGCGTGTCATAAGGATGTGTCACTTACGCTATTCTAATAGGACGTGTCTCTTAAAAGCAGACATAAGATAATGAAGATTCTGACGAGAATCTTAATAGCACTCATAATAGAGCACCAAATTGAGCATCTACAGACCCCTATTCAATATGAAGACGTTTACATCCCTACCAAGCTAGAGGTGGGACCAGGTGCCCGGGAGGAGTAAGCATCCCGTGTTTGGCTAGCCGCACCCGCAGTCGATTTCCACGCACGACAATGAAAACAATATCTAAAGCCATGCACTGTCTGACGTTATGTCGATATAGAAAGTGCTATGGCGGCCATGTCGATCAAACCCCCGCGGGGAACTTTTTTACGAGCTCCACACGGCAAAGCGCATAAGTTTGACATAAACGAGATAAAGACGATCCTGACGACAATCTCAACAGCACTCACAATAGAGCACCAAATTGAGCATCGACAGAATCCCTAGCAAGCTAGAAGTGTAACCAGGTTGCCGGGAGGAGTAAGCATCCCCAGTTTGGCTAGCCGAACTGTTGCAACTGATCATCCCTTCCCTCTAGAAGAAATATCTTAATCTGCATAATAAAAATGATCTGAACATTAATGTGAGAAAGTCTTAGGCATAGCTTAATGATGAAAATGAATATTTCATGCATAAGCAATAATAAAATCAAATAGCTTTAGGCAAAGTGTCTCTAGCACTCTCGGACATACCTCTTTATCAATAAATTACGATTGAACAATCATTCAATCACGCGATTGGTCTACAGTACCAAGTGTCAGTTTCCACAGGAAGCGAAATGGCGCTGAAACGACTAATTTTAAAGGGCATAAGAATTTAGAAACTTTCAGAATGAAATTGGTTGAATGAAAAACTTCCTTATAATTTCCTGTCATAATAAGATAATATTTCATGCTTAAAATATTGCTAAGTGGAATGTAGATATCATCCTCCTCCTCTGTTTGTCCAAATTTTCTTTTCTCGTGAAAAAGTTCTGTTTTGTATTTTTTTTTTCAAAAATTTGTTATCCTCTTTTATTGTTATTTTTGGATTCTGACTTCGGGATCTGTATCTAACTTTCATTTACCGTTTCAATAAAATTCAATGTAGATACATAATCACTTAGTTTCTGTTTTCAAAATTTCATGAAATATATTAAACGTCGGTCCTGTACACAAGAGCTCGATGCCAACAATCTTCAATGATACCCGCCCCTTCCCATCTATCTCTTCAGTTAAAGTTCAAGGAAAATCTCGATTCATTTCGGAAATATAGTGAAATACTTGTTCGATATGATGACACAAAATAAATAAATCGTAATTGCTTTATTATTTCTTATCTCTAAACTTTCCAAAACTGTACAAAACTTCAAAATATTTCATCGCAAACCATCGTTAACAAGCCATTAAACGTGATCAATTGACGAAATGGAGTCAACTAGGAAAACTTTTCTCTGATTGGTCAAGTAAATTTAGGAAGCGGTAAACTTAGAATAGAAAATGTCAATACACGAGATATGTCAATTAACGGCATATTCTTTGGTGAGAAATGTATATTGTAGATCGATTTAAAAAAAAAAGAAAAGAATATGGACCTTATCATAGGAAAGAATCTATAACCAAAAAGAAAATAGATTCAAGATAGGGAAATCCCCTATCTGTATCTATTAATAACCTTCCGGTCTACTTTGACGTTTCATAGAAGAAAATGGATCGAACAGCCTGTTTAACACAGTTAAAGGGTGGATGGCGTTGATATAAAAAAGTTATGTATTTTTTTCATGTAGTTTTAACATAATTAGACACACTACAAGCACACATTTATTTGCAAAATAAATTTATTTCGAGAAATTCGATGTTCAAGAGAGACTGTTAGATTTTATTCAATATGGCTAGTGAAAGTCCTACTATATAAGGAAAGTAGAGGCGGATATACTTGTGGATCGTTGGCTCGAGCTCCTGTGATCCTGTAGCATCATATCCCAACCATCCGTCTACGTCTTTCGGTATATTTTTGGACATAATAAATTGCACACTCTTTGGCCATATCACATGTACATTGAGGATCACTGACGAGTGTTAAGTACCCGAAATGTGCAATTCTGGTTAATGCTGCAAATTTATCTGTATTTAAATGATGTTATTGAATATTAAGACTTGTAACATTCTATGCCGATTACATTTATTTTGTAAATGGTAATTTGGAAATATATCAACGCTATTGGTAAATGTTTAGTAACTCAGTGCTCAAGCTTAAATTGTGACATTGTTATATTGAAATATCTGTTTCCGAAATATAATTAAAAATTCTATAAATCGTTGTATTCTTGTAGCTTTGAATTCTCCATTTGAGACTGAATAATATTTTGGTACTTCTTTGATGTTTATTTGTCCTCTCTGAATGTCAGTCGCACTCCTCGGGTGATAACATACATGAGCTCACGGCGGCAGAGCACGGATGGTACTACGTACGCCCTCTTTTTATATCCATTTACATATTCATCTGTGTTGCTTGGGCCCCTGCGTTTTGCGATCTTGTTTGTGTGTGGTCACAAACAAGATGTGTTTTACACCACAATTGTACGTTCTTCGAGACTTCTGGGTATCTGAAAAGTGGGAGGGTTGTGCGCACGTAATCCAGGATAACCATACCTTCTGCTATTTCTGTGGCAGATGGCCGTCCTAAGTCGGCACCGATTGCCCATTGGTCTCGTTGGTTTATGTGTGATCCTTTGTTTTTGATGTTTCTGTGTTGTGCGTTGACGTTCCTTGTCCCTTACGCGTCTCTTTGTGCTTGTCTGCTTTGTTTTTTTTTTGCATTGGGTGTTTTGGGGTTTTGCTGTGGGTGCTACAACCTGGTGTTGTTGGAGATCCCCTCCTTTGTTTGACATGAACGTTTTATTTTATTTGTTGCATGTAATGGAGACTTCCCCGATCATACCACACTCCGTTTGTATTTTGACTCCTTAACTAAGATTTGTACTTCTTTTCAGGTATACTTACATCGTCCATACTGGAAGAGCGGAATGAAAGAAGAATTATGTATCTCAAAATCTCCATTGAACGCATCTGAAGCCTTTCATTTAATATGGTTTGCAGTAGCCCCTTGAAAAATTCCGATGTGTTGGTTCAATTTGAGGATGTTTGAAGGATTGAGTTAATAATGATATAAACCTCCAGCTTATATCATATAAAAAATGAGGAGAAGATCTCAAAACACTGGACGTTTTTCTCTTACCAGCAAGAGGGGGGGGGGGCATACGGATGAGAAGTAGAAAGGGGAGCTAACATGCAATACCCCTTTATCTATAGATTACAGATTACATTAACGAAGGAATGAGGGATTTATCTCCAAAAGGACTCGGTTACATTACCAACGGCAAACACCAAATGCCGATACACACAATTACGAAGACAAAGAGAAGGCAAACAAAAATAAAGATACAATAGAGACAAGGATAATCAACAATCTAAGGCGATATCAAAACAATAAAGACAGAATACTACACATAAAGCAACGGGACCAATGGGGAATCGGTGGCGCTTAGGTAGGCATCAGTCACCATCGTAGCAAATATGAGGTTATCCGGACTGCGTGTGCACAATTCTCCCTATTTTTGCTTATCACGTTTTCTTTAAAGGTACAATTGTTGTGTTTTACAGCCTCCTCGATATTAGTTAACGATACAAGCGATGCAGTGTAACGCAATGTCTCATGTTACAGACAGATAAATAATTATGTAAATGAAATTCAAAAGTGCAACGTAATAAGTTCCTTCTACTACTTTCTTCTCTCAATATCAATTATCTTGCCTTCACCCATTAGGTTCAATATATTTCTCAAATTAAACTAAAAAGAAAATCAGTTAAATAAAGTTGTAGATAGGAATAAAGTTGAAGTAACTGCTCTATATTACGGCGCCAAAAATTAAAATTAATCGCATTTTAGATTAATAACGTCATAAAACTACAATTAAGTGACGTCATGATAAGGCCGCCGACAAAAATCCTGCGTGTCGAAACTGGGGACCCCTTAATCCATTGGTACTTTGCAACGAAGCGTCTGGCGGAATGCGATGAAACCGTGGTGCACCAAGATGAATCAGTTTATGAAAGTTTTCAATATTGACCATGTAGTATTTGCTGTAAAATTATCAGAAAGTTTTTAACCAGTTTATGAAAGTTATTAAGATATATGATATTGTAATTAATATTGACCTTGCCAATCATACATGTTGAAGTACTACATCATCGTAGTTGTCTCCTCCTCCTTTTTATTTCCTTGTATACTCTATCCAGATATGTGAAATACACAACATTGTTATTTGGACACGCACTTCATTTCGCAACACATACCGGTAAGGATTATAAAAATTCAAATAAAAAACAAACAGTAAATTAAAATTTGGTTATAGTGAATGAAACTTTAACTTCTACTTCACATTGGATTGCTCTTATGTAGTTTGAAAATCTTGGGTTATCATTAAAATATGTAAATCTGAACAGCAGCTTCGATTTTTTTCGTAGATGGAAGAGTTTGTATCTGAACAATTTCTTATATATTTATATAAACATATAGTTATGAAGTGGAGACAGTTAATTTATCATTGTAATTCAAATAATGACTGAAATTTTAAACGGATTCAAATTCAATAGCATAATTTAAGAACGGATAAATTTGCAGCATGGACCACACAAGCAAGTTTCGGGAACTTAACCCTCGTCAGTGATCATCAATCTAAACCATGAAATTTTGTCGAAAAAGTGTGACAGTTATTATGTCCAAAATGTACCTTAAAGTCATCATTCAAATCATTACAAATAAACATCGAAGAACTACTCATTAATTATTCAGTCTCAAAGTCGAGAAGGTAAGGCAAAATCATTAGAATTTCCACTGGAACGGTTGGGAACCCTGGAATAAACTATTTTCCTGAGGGAGACCAGGTACCCGTGGAGCGTCAACGTCTCCTCTTTGCATTCAACAACAACAACAACAACAACAAATCCGCCGTTCAAATTTTAATTACACGTTTCAATATATTTAATATCATAAAAATAGCTTATTTGACTACATCTCCAAGATATTTCTGGAATCAAAGAATCAAAGAATTAATTACTATAGATTTCAGCAGAATAATAGGGTTTCTTTATTACAATAAGAATCATTAGCAATTTAATCTATCAACGAAATCTAACGTTCTAAAACTAATTGCTACTTAAGTTTATCGATTCCATTGAAAAAACCCTGTGCCTTTCAATTCATTTGAATAAACATAAAAAAAAGTACCTATCATTTATTCAGAATACAATATAATAAAGGAACTTTGTAAAAATTGCGAACTGAAAATGCAATGTTGTATTATGTAAATCATTATTGTTGTAGGAGTACAATGGCTTCCCCAGTAACAACATTGGTGGATCCATCGAGTAACCTTACGACGACTCATGATTATGGAATAAATGATCCAAATGGTGTGAGTCGTATTCCAGCTATCGTGTTCCTTTGCATTTTATTTTCCTTTGGAACCGTCGGTAATGGACATGCACTCATATTGAATGTTAAGAGGTACAGGGAGTGGACAAGCACGAAACACAGGAAAGGACCCTTATGTCGTTTTTGTCCTCAGCTTGGCGATAATTGACCTGCTAATTTGCATGTTTGTTATTCCGTTGGATTTTGTGGACAACTCATCGGACTTTTCACTCTTATCAGAATTCTTATGTAAAGCATTCAGATACGTTCAATATTCACTTCACACGAGTTCTGTTGCACACGTGACCCTCATTTGTATTCACTGTTGGAGGAAAGTCTGCTTACCAAATGAGTTTCAAATTGAGAGAAGCCTTGCTCTAAAACTCTGCGTCGGTTGCAACTTGATGGGATTCATCAGTCTCATTCCAAATGCGATTCTGTTTGGATATGCAAAAATCACCGTCAATGGCAGAAGAGGACAGATTTGCTTCACAGATGAAGCATACAAGGACTCTTTATTACTGAAATTATGTATGGGTCTTATAGCAAGCGCATTTTTTATTTGTTTGATGGTAATTTTTGTATCATATGTTGCTTTGATACGGTATTTCTTTCAATACCGAAAGAAAAGAAATTCTATAAGAAAGGAAACAAAGGAAAAGAAAGAATCCTGGAAACACAACAGTCATACTTATCATTTTAACAGTTGTACTGATTGTAAGCTACATACCATTTATGATACTTGGCTCACTGGCAGTGGACAATACAAATTTCAGACGAGGATGGAACGTCGCTACATTGGCAACATACAGAGTGTTTTCAAACTTCCCTTATCTGAACAATGTACTTAATCCAGTGGTCTACGGATGCATTGATCATGACTTCAGAAAAAGACTGAGACAAATGTATGCGCCATTGATGCGAACATGTTCCTTCTCAAAATAAAGAGAAGGTAAAACAGAGAATAATAGAATCTATCATCGACTTTGATCATCAGGTTTTTTTTTTCAACCGTACAGCTAGCATAATGCTTTACTCATGCAATGACGAGGCTTGCCCGGAGTACGATTGCTGGAACTCTTTGTAAACGATAAAACTTGTTGAATTTTTTTCTCCGTATATTCAAAACGTTTCCAATATCAATTATCAGTTGGTGTTCTGTCATGGTTTGATACAGGTTAAAGTCTATACAAACGTGTATATGAGGGGACCAAACAACTTTCAAATGAAGAACTTAAAAGTAATGAACCTTTATGTAATATACAAGCAATGCAGCAAAGCTATAATGAAAATCAACTAACATGTCTTTTGTCTCTCTCGGGATGCACTACCAACTTCGGTTCAAAACTTACCTTTGGGGACCTCCCCATGTAATATCAAAAGAAGCACTGTTAATTTTTCGAAAAAAAGTAATAAACCCTTTTTGGTGCTCAATTAAATGGCTCTCCCTTTAAATATTCCATGTGCTAATGTGCGTGTTGTTAGGGTTTTTAGTTAACTAGTGTATGATAAATTTCGCTCCCTGCGCTGTAAAATATATTCGCAGTCGAAAGCTATTTTAATGTAATAAAAATAAATAATTGTTATGTAGCATTGGCTGCTTGAAGTTGTTTTACACCACAATTGTACGTTCTTCGAGACCTCTGGGTAATTGGAGAAGTGAGAGGGTTGTGCGAACGTAATCCAGGATAACCACACCATTTGCTACTTACGTGACAGATGGCCGTCCAAAGTCGGCACCGGTTACCCATTGGTCTCGTCGGTTTATGTGTAGTCTTTTGTGTTTGATGTTTACATGTCGTGTGTCTCTTTTCCGTATCGTGCTGTACTCGTCTTTTGTGTTTTTGCATCGGGCGTTTTGGTGTTTTACTGTTGATGCTGCACCGGGGTTTTGTTGGAGATCTCCCTTCTTTTTATATCTACACTTATTTCGTGTTGCAGCTTGGAGTTGGTAAAGCAATTCCCCGCGACCCGATGTTTGAAGTGTTTTAATTTCATTGTGTTCTCTAACTTGGCTTTGTTGTAGTGTCTTCTACGTAAGACTCTAATTCACTTTTCTTCCATTATCGTATTATGGCATTTTTAAGGTCGTCTCGTATCAAACTAACCCCCTTGAGATTACCCTCTGTCACTACAGTCACTTTACCATCATCGACATTCAACAGTAAAAAACATTTTTCCTCACCAAGAGTACTCTTATCGTATTTTACGCACTACTCCATCTGCAGGCTCTACTTTCAACAACAGACACAGAGGGTTCTCAATTATTTCTAAGTGCAAAAGTAAAAGATGCTCGTTGTGTCACCTCATCAACTGCGACTCCATAAGAACATCTAGTGTAAATGGGCAGAAATTCAAAATCTAGGTAGACCAAGACATCGATTGATCGTCTCAAGATCTTATTTACGTAATGACTTGAAATGGGGATGTGGCGCACATTATGTAGGTGAGACAGGCCAACCTTTAAAATCTCGTTTTAGGAACCATTCTTATACGATCAGAACCTCACGTCAACAAAAACACAGAAACTAACTCTCTTTATAATCACTTTGTTAAATATAATCATTCTATTTCGGATATCACCATTACCCCAGTTTTCCAAAACGTAAAAATGAAAGTAAGACCGAAATTAAAAAACACTAAAAGGAAATACAGGTCGCACGGGAAAAGACGAAACAGACAAAAAAAGGAAACGATCCAGAATAAACCGCTCTCTCAACGATTTACTTACTATAGCACGCAATGGCGGAAGACACGAGCTGTTACATGCTCTATCATCAATACCAGTTATGCACTTGAAATCTATCTTGGATGAAGCAGAGGTTGCATTCTTAAGAAACACTGACTGATTCAGACTTAATATCATTGTCTCATTCGCAGACCATAAACTTTATCCTATTGTGAAAAACACCTCACCTAAAAGACGATTCATAAAAATCCCGTTTATTAACAAAGGTTTTGATCTTCTAAACATCTCTAATATTTTTCGGGATCATCGCGTACAAAGTACCATTCCTCAATATTTTGAAAATTTTTTATTTGTTATAAGTACAAGAAACCTATTCGAAACTTTGTTTTTAACTATAATAAAGTTACAACGGATCCTGACATACTTGAATCGTGTCCTGCTTCTTGAGAATGTGCAACTTCTAAATATGTCTACAAACCAGCTGGCCATGTTGTTACAGGTGACTTTTCAATTATCCAAGACAGACAGCTCCGTGGTCTTCTTAAAAAAGGACCTAAGTATAGAATCCCATCCAAGATAGATTTTGTCAAATGCCGTGAAGTGCTTACGGAAGCCTTAGATAATTATACGAAAAGATGGTGTAAATCAGAAGGAGTCGAATCACATGCTCTGAATGACTGGACAAACCTCATTTTAGATATCACGGATATTCGAATAGATAACTTCCATAAAAACCCTCATCTTTTTCAAAATCCATGTTCCAAATCAGAAAGATATTTCAAATCCAAACTAAGTAAATTACATGAAAAATATGTCTTTGTACCAGCTGATAAAGCAGCCAACAACACCATTATCACTTGAAAACGTTACTACATATCAACTTTGATTTCGGAACTTTCGTCTACTAATACATATATCAAAAGCAATGAAAGTAAATCTAACGTTTTAAGCAAGCATAACAGTGAACTGTCTTCATTAATATCTTTATTTCTAAATTGGATCTCCCAACACTATATTGCATACCGAAACTGCACAAGTCTCCTTACAAATTTCGATTTATTGCTAATTCTAGTAACTGCTCCACTACAATTTTGTCTAGAAATCTGACGTCAGCACTTACTGCTATTAAAGAACACATAACTAGATATTGTGAAACGGTTCTAAACAGGAACGATGTAAATTTATTTTGGTCTATTAAGAATTCAGGGGATGTGATTGAAAAAATGAAATCTGGAAATTTCCAAGCCAATAAGATTTCTTCATACGACTTCTCTAATATGTACATCACACTTCCTCATGACAAAATGAATGATCGATTATCTAATCTCATTAAATGGTGCTTTGATCGAGAGCGAAAATCTTACATTTGTACATCTGAATCGAAGGGTTTCTTTTCCTCGACAGAATACAAATCATACAAATTATGGACATTTAGTGACCTGTGTAATGCCTTGTCCTTCCTCTTGGACAATATTTGTTAGATGTTAGATTTGGTGAGGATCTATACAAGCAGGTTGTAGGAATTCCTATGGGTACTAACTGTGCGCCTCTTGTTGTAGATTTATTTTTATACACTTATGAAAAAGAATTTATCCAAAATCTTCAAAAGCAAAGAAAATTTGATGAGCTGAAATGTTTCAATAATACTCCTAGGTATCTGGATGATATTCTAACCATTGACAATCCTCTTTTGAATTATATAAGAATGAAATTTGTCCACAAGAATTAACCCTTAACAAGGCAAACCTTTCAAATACAGAAACACGCTTTTTGGACCTAAATATCAAAATTGTAAACGGAAAGATTCATACAAGTGTATATAACAAAAGGGATGATTTGGGATTCAACATAGTAAATTTCCCCTGGCTTGACGGTGATGTTCCAAGATTACCGTCATACGGCATTTACATATCAAAGCTCATCCGGTACGCTAGAGCATGTACTGATATTTTGGATTTTCACAGTAGAAATTAACAAATTACCAAAAAACTTTTAGATCAAGGTTTCCGCTTTCATAAACTAGTTAAGACTTTCTGGAAATTTTACAAAAATTACAGTCAACTTCTTTTAAAATTCGGATCTATGCATGCAACAGAGTACATTACTATGGGTATTACACAACCTGTCTTTTATGGTGATATGATAAACAAAATAAAAAGGATCAAAGGTAGGCAGCATAACCATCGAAAATGCGTCAGAATCATCAAACGCCTTTTATACCGTGGATATGATCCTAATGTCACCAGACGGAACTAGGCTTGGTACTTGACCAATCTACAGTCTTGTACAAGCGCATCCTTGAGACTTGCACTCTGACTGACTGTGACGACGGGACTCCATGACGGGCCCTGTCCAAACCTCTTTAGAGAAGACAGGGCCCCGACCACCTGTCCTCTCTGAATGTCAGTCGGACTCCTCGGGTGATTACATACATGAGCTCGCTACAGCCGGCAGAGCACGGACTGTATTACGCATGCCCTCTTTTTATATCCATTTACATATTCATCTGTGTCTCTGGGGCCTCTGCGTTTCGCGGTCTTGTTTGTGTGATGTCATCTTACAGTGAGGAGGTTGTTTTACACCACAATTGTACGTTCTTCGAGACCTCTGGATAATTGGAGAAGTGAGAGGGTTGTGCGCACGTAATCCAGGATAACCACACCATATGCTACTTACGTGACAGATGACCGTCCAAAGTCGGCACCGGTTACCCATTGGTCTCGTCGGTTTATGTGTAGTCGTTTGTGTTTGATGTTAACATGTCGTGTGTCTCTTTTCCGTATCGTGCTGTACTCGTCTTTTGTGTTTTTGCATCGGGTGTTTTGGTGTTTTACTGTTGATGCTGCACCGGGGTTTTGTTGGAGTTGTCCTTCCTTCTTGTTAAGAACAAAGATCCCCTATGATACGACAAAATTTATTATTGCATGGTAATTATATATTATTTTTGTAGATATGATGTATGAAAAAAGGATTATTTCTGAATGAATTAATAAAAATGTCAAGTAATTTTTGTTTAATTTCAGTATACTGCTCAGATGTTCTTTATATTCAATGTTAAACGTCTTTAAATTCAATAGCATCATTTCAAACCTGATAAATTTACAGCATGGACCAGACATGCACGTTTCGGGTACTAAACCCTCGTCAGTGATCCTCAGTCTAAACAATGTAATATGGCCAAAAAGTATGAGAATTATTATGTCTAAAAATGTACCAAAAGACGTAGCAGAATGGGTGGGATATGATGCTACAGGACCCACGTTTTAGAAATTTTAAGAAATTTTGTGACAGAAAATTTCAAATGCGTTGCAGACACAGACGATCAACCGAAGTTGATCGAACTTGGCTACATGTGTCCTCGGGGACTCTTGGTCCACCAGCAGTGACACTCACCAAGTAGTTCAAATGTTAAACGTCTTTAAATTCAATAGCATCATTTCAAACCTGATAAATTTACAGCATGGACCAGACATGCACGTTTCGGGTACTAAACCCTCGTCAGTGATCCTCAGTCTAAACAATGTAATATGGCCAAAACGTATGAGAATTATTATGTCTAAAAATGTACCAAAAGACGTAGCAGAATGGGTGGGATATGATGCTACAGGACCCACGTTTTAGAAATTTTAAGAAATTTTGTGACAGAAAATTTCAAATGCGTTGCAGACACAGACGATCAACCGAAGTTGATCGAACTTGGCTACATGTGTCCTCGGGGACTCTTGCATCATTTAGCATCATTTAAATAGCATCATTTAAAAGCAGACACATTTGCAGACACATTTGCAGCATAGACCAAACATGCACGTTTCGGGTATTTAACCCTCGTCAGTTTCCTAAATCAAAACAATGTAATATGGCCAAAAAGTGTGAAAATTATTATGTTTCAAAAATGTACCGAAAGACATAGCAGGATATTTTCAAATATGTATGTTAAACGTCTTCAGATTCAATAGCATCATTTAAGAACATATCAATTAGCAGCATGAACCAGACATGAACGTTTCGGTTACTTAACCCTCGTCAGTGATCATCATTCTAAAACTAATCTAATAAATCTAATGTAATAAGGCCAAAGAGTGTGACATTTATTTTGTCGAAAATTGTACTGAAAGACGTAGCAGGATGGGTTTGATATAACGCTACAGGACCCTCGTTTTAGAAATTTCAAGAAATTTTGATAACAGATACTTCAAACACAATTTGCATGGATACATGGATGAATCGCTGTAAAATATTTATTAATTACAGTAGCACCTAAGGTTCCAAATGCATTTATGTTGACCTTAGCTCAGATTATTAGGACAACATTATACATGTACTTGATTTTTGGGCAATATATCAAATACTACTTATAAATACCAAGAAGATTTTAATTGAAACACTTTAATATCGATTGTAACACTTTGACTCATGTCTCTAGAAGATTTATAGAACAAGGAAATTGAAACTTTTGGTTTTTCCCCCAGAGAGTAATCTATATATTGTGTGTCCATATTAATACCTCCATGTGATCATCTACTTTGAGTCATAGTTGGGTTCAAGAAGTATGTACTATCGAAATTGTTTTAAATCATCAAATGCCTTTTATACCATGGATATGATTATTCTGTCAACGGAAGGATATTTGGCTTGCAAGCGGACCAATCTAAGCCTTGTACAAGCGCTTTCTTAAGAATTATACTCTGACTGACTGTGACGACAGGACTCAACGCCGGGCCCTATTCAAACGTCTTTAGAGAAATAAGGTCCCGGCCACCTGTTCTCTCTGAATGTCAGTCCGACTTCTCGGGAGATCACATGCATGAGCTCGTTACAGCCGGTGGACTGTATTTGGTTTGCCTTTTGTTTTCATATCAATTTACAGATGCATTTGTTTGTTTACTTGGCCCCCGCGTTATGATGGCTTTTTGTATGTTCATCTTTCAGCAATGAAGTTATTTTACACCACAATTTTGCGTTCTTCGAGGCCTCTGGGTTATCGGAAAAGTGTGAGGGTTGTGCACATGTAAGTCGGATATCCACACCGTCTTCTTCTTGCGTGGCAGATGATCATCCTATGTCATCACCGGTTGCCCGTTGGTTTATGTGTGGTCTTTTTTGTTTCATGTTTCTATGGTGTGAGTTTGTGTTTCTTGTCCATCTTATGTCTCTTTCTGTGGGTTTCTCCTCTGTTTTTTGCTTTAGGTGTTTTGGGATTTTGCTGTGTTTGTAGTAGGAGAACCCCTCATTTCTTTGATTTGGTTTTGCAATTGGATGTTTCTGTGTTTTTCTGTTGGCATATCAAATGACTATTGATAGACTTGATGGTTATGCTGTCTTCCGTTGATCATGCAATCAGGGAACGCTGCATGCAATCAGGAGACGCTGTCGTTGCATGCAATCAGGAGACGCTGCATGCAATCAGGAGACGCTGCATGCGATCAGGAGACGGTGACGTTGCATGCAATCAGGAGACGCTGCATGATGGGCCCTGTCCAAACCTCTTTAGAGAAGACAAGGCCCCGACCACCTGTCCTCTCTGAATGTCAGTCGGACTCCTCGGGTGATTACATACATGAGCTCGCTACAGCCGGCAGAGCACGGACTGTATTACGCATGCCCTCTTTTTATATCCATTTACATATTCATCTGTGTCTATGGGGCCTCTACGTTTCGCGGTCTTGTTTGTGTGATGTCATCTTACAGTGAGGAGGTTGTTTTACACCACAATTGCACGTTCTTCGAGACCTCTGGGTAATAGGAGAAGTGAGAGGGTTGTGCGCACGTAATCCAGGATAACCACACCATTTGCTACTTGCGTGACAGATGGCCGTCCAAAGTCGGCACCGGTTACCCATTGGTCTCGTCGGTTTATGTGTAGTGTCTCTTTTCCGTATCGTGCTGTACTCGTCTTTTGTGTTTTTGCATCGGATGTGTTGGTGTTTTACTGTTGATGCTGCAACGGGGTCTTGTTGGAGATCTCCTCCCTTCTTTTTATGCAATCAGGATACGCTGCATGCAATCAGGAGACGCTGCATGCAATCAGGAGACGCTGTCGTTGCATGCAATCAGGAGACGCTGTCGTTGCATGCAATCAGGAGACGCTGACTTTCCCCGGGCACCTGGTCTCACTTCGGAATGTTGGGAATTCTCACGATTTTGTCTTGCCTTCTCGACTTTGAGACTAAATAACTGACACGTACTGCTTTGATGTTTATTCGATCCCTCGAATTTTGTTTATTATATAACCACATAATACATTATGAAATTACCAAGTAATATTCTCTGTTACTTTTACAGGGAGCTGACGGTAATTCATGTAAAATTTCAAAAACGTCTTAACTAGTCTATGAAAGCGGAAAACTTGTTTGTAAATTTCTACTATAGAATTGATGTATGACGATAGTCTGGGGAAAACACCGTCAGTGCTGGGTAATTTTTTTATGTAGAATCCGAAAACTCTTTTTTTTTCATAAACACTCGTATTCATCTTTCCATTGACAATTTGACAATTTTGAGGATAGTGTTTTGTGTTTCTGTGTTTGGAATGTTTGCCTTGTTGACTGTTAATAATTGTGTGGATAAATTTCATTCTCACATGTTTCAAAATTAGGGTTGTCAATATTGTATGCGCAGAATAATTACCTAGGTTTTTCAAATCTTTGTTTCAATCGAGCTTTGTCTCCTACTGAGAAAGTTTGCCTCAGTGAATTTAAATACCAAAGAGATAATTTAATTAGACCAGATGCAGATCCGCGAATTATTGTCCACGTTGAAATGTTTACTTTTATAAACCGCGAAAAAATTATCGGCTAGTGATTCTACTGATACAGTAATAAGAATATCTTCCAGGTGCTAAGAGCAGTTTGACAATAAGTATTGCAAATGTTTTGCTGACATGGTCGCCATAGCACTTTCTATAGTGACAAATATGGACAAATATAGACATTGCCTCAGACAGTGTATGTTTTGTGTATATTGTTTCATTTTCATGCGTGAACATATACGGCAGGTTGAAACCAATCATACGGTGCTCAATTATTCCGGGTACCGGGTTCCACAGCTTTCTTGTTAGCGGTTCGTCGATGTTTAATTTGGTGCTCTATTTTGAGTGCTATTGAGATTGTGGTCAGGACCTTTTTATCACATAAGAAGTACAATTGAAATTTTTCAAATGTTCTTTGTTTTTTGAGATTTTCCTTACATTTGTGTTCATAAATGTATAAAAAATTATCTGCAACAAGAGGCGCACAGTTAGTACCCATTGGAATTCCTACAACCTGCTTGTATAGATACTGACCAAACATTAATGTTGCCCACTATGTATATAACCATGCATATAATCTAAAGCTTCTTATTTACGATAGATTTTTGTTCGCTAATGTCTGTCATTTATTTCGACCTTATTTGTATCATAGCGAGCGCAGTATTAATGTTCTGAAGTATTACGGAAATACAATATATCAAAAACCAAGAAAATACAAGGAAGATTTACATCGAAGTACTTCAATATCGGTTATACCACTTTCTTTAAAGCTAAAAGATCCATAAAACAAGAATAATACCCTGCTAGAACACTTTGGATTATTTTTCTTGGAACATCATCTAGATATTGTTCGTCCGTCTTGATACCTCCATGTTATGAACTAATTGAAATTATAGATAGTTTTGTACAATTTTGATCTAGTGATTCTAAATAATCTTACTTATTTCTAGATATACACTCAACAATAACGTTGTAATTCGGACGTTTACGTTATTTTGTTTCTCAACCGGTAAGGATTTAAATCATATTACATATATTATGCAAGTATTACAAATAATTTATTGTTATAAACTAATGTATGGCTGACGCTTCAATTCTTTGAGTATATTTCCTGGCACCTGGTCTCACTTCAGAATGTTATTCTTTCCGAGGTTCGCAACAGTTCATATGGGAATTCTAATGATTTTGCTTTGCCTTCTCGACTTTGAGACTGAATAACTAATAGGTACGTTTTAATGCTTAACATAAACTTAATTATTCTATCCACGAGATCGTACATACTTTTTAAAAGTACCTACAACCAAAGTTTATCCATTCTGATCTTCAAAAGGCTTTTACCTTTCAATACATTGGTATCTCATTGGAACTTCGCTTGTAATCGAATGATCTTTTTTTTGTTTGCTATGCTTCCTGCTTTATAATGGTTTCGTTAGGCCTTAGGTTAATGATTTCCAAATTTTCCATTCTGTTCTCTTTATTGAGATATGGTCATTTGAATGAAACTTAATATACATACTTTTACAGAAAACTGTTAAGTTAATGAAATGTTGTAACTGTTTCAGGGCGATGACTTCTTCAATGGTAACAATACACGTGAACATGCTGAATAACCTAACAACGGGCCCTGAATATGGAATGTATGACCCGAATGGCGTGAGGCGTATTCCAGCTCTCGTTTTCTTGTACATTTTATTTTTTGTTGGAGCTGTCGGTAATGTACATGCACTGGGTTTGAACGTTAAGAGGTACAGAGAGCAGAGAGGCACGAAGTATAGGAATGACCCTTATGTCGTTTTCGTCCTAAGCTTAGCGGTAATTGACCTTCTAATTTGCGTGTTTGTTATTCCTTTCGAGGTCGTTGATAACTCAACAGACTTTTCATTATTAACAGAATTCTTATGTAAAGCATACAGATACGTTCAATATTCACTTCAAATGAGTTCTGTTGCACACGTGACCCTGATTTGTATTCACTGTTGGAGGAAAGTCTGCTTACCAAATGAATTTCAAATTGACAGATGTTTAGCTATAAAACTTTGCGTCGGTTGCAATGTAATGGGATTCATTAGCCTTATTCCAAATGCGATTCTATTTGGATATGCAAAAATAACAATCAATGGTTTAAGGGGACATATTTGTTTCTTGGATGAAGAGTACAAGGACTCTTATTGTTAAAAGTATGTATGGGCCTTTTAGCCAGTACATTTCTCACTTGTTTGATGGTCATATTTGTATCGTACTTTGCTTTGATACGGTATTTCTGTCGAGTCCGAATTAAACGAACTTCTTTGAAAAAAGAAGCAAAGGAAAAGAAGGAATCGGGAAATACAACAGTCATACTTATAATTTTAACAGTTGTTCTAATTATGAGCTTCATGCCATTCATGGTACTTGGATCATTGACAGTGGACAACACAAATTTTAGACGAGGATGGAACGTCGCTACGTTAGCAACATACAAAGTGTTTACAAACTTCCCTTATCTGAATAATGTACTTAACCCAGTCGTCTACGGATGCATAGATCATGACTTCAAAAAAAGATTGAGACAGATGTATGTACCGTTAATTGAGAAATGTTATTTTTCAAAATAAAATGATGGTCATGATCAATCTGAGATTAATAGAATCTACCATCGGCTCTGATTAAGTTAATTCAACCCTAGTGTCATGCTTTACCCGTACTATGGCGAGGCTTCAAACGCATTTCAAAATTTCTGTTTACAAACTTTTCTGAAATTTCTGAAACCTGGGTCCTGTATCATCATATCCCAGTCATCCTGCTACATATTCCGGTATATTTTGAACATAATTTTCACAGATTTTGGCGATACTGCATCATTTGGATTGAGGATCACTGACGAGCATTTATTACGGAAACGTGCATGTCCGATCCTGTCAATGTATCTGCTTTTAAATGATGCTAATGAATTTGAAGACGTTTAACGTTTGCTGATCCCGGGTATGTTTGTTAGCACTCATTGTCAACAATCAAATGCGGTGACAATTTTTCTCCGTTTGTGGAAAGAAAAATACGTAATAATTTCAACTATCAGTTGCTTTTCTGTCACGGTAACCACTTTCAATTCGGTCAAAAACTTTCCTGTTGGAGTTAAGAGAATGTAATTAAGATAAGCATTATTTAAAGGTTTAGAACGAATGGTCCCCGAGATGCAAATGTTTTATATATAATTTATTTCTGAATAAATGAATACAAATACCAAGTAGTTGTTTAATTTCAACGAGTATACTGCTTAGTGATGTAAGAGATGGATACATGTACAAGCGGCTACGACACAAAATCGTGTTTAAAACTAGTGGAAGGGATATAACGTCCCTTATTCCGTCTTGACACATGTATATATCACACACTCTCATACTAGTCGGAACCTGCAATGACTTGAAGCTCGTAAGGTAATAACACGCATACATGTTGGTACTATTTATTTATTTGGAACCTTTGGAAGAGACGGACGTGTTTCTATTGACTAGTCTGCCTATACTTTTTAAGGAGCGGATGTTGCATTCAGACAGAAGACGCTGACTCTGACTAGGCACCTGGTCTTGCCCCTCGTGGGGTCAGCTTTGGTTCTCTTGATTTAAAGTAGTACCTACATGTATGCGAGATATAGCCTTTCGGTACATCGCTGGTTCTGACTAGTGTAAGAATGAAAAGAAACAATATTACGAAATATGTCGCAATACAGCTAATAAGATATCACAATTTATTACGCTTTTTTTTGGCGTATCGATTCACTCCTTCTGTTGATATGGCATTTGAAGTAAAGATGAATTCTTACGCTTGAGTATATTTTGAAATATATATATTCTTCAAAAATGATTTTCATGGATGTATAGATTAATAGCTACTTGAAATGCATAACATATATTTCAAAATTAGCAACTGAATTTTGAACTATTATTTACTCATCGTCGGAAACCCACAGCCTATTGCCCTACAATTATAGGACGTGGGCGCAATTGTACGGGAATTTTTGTTTAATGCATCATACGGTTGTTTATAGGAACCAATGAAATAGGCGGTTTGAATAGATTCAGCTTTTCTGTGTTGGAGGGATTTTGTTACGCTCGTTTTGATTGGCTTGAAAACACTCCTTAAATCGTTTCGGAATACGAGGGTTTCCAAATATAGACTGTTCCATGGTATCTTACGTAGTATAAGGAAGAAGATACCGTTGATTTCCGACGATGTTATTTGCTATGAAATAAATACTGATACCAAATGCATGACATTGCTTTTGACCTTAGTCCTAACTATTAATATTGTGTATGTACTTAATGACAATCCCACAAAGATAAGGACGTTTTTCATTGAAGCACTTAGATATCGATTATGTCAATTTGTCCCAAGTCCGTGAAAAAATGATAAAATAAGGTGAATATCAATAAAGAACACTATTGGGATTTCCTGGGAAAGTCCTCAAGATATTCTTAGTCCATCTTGATAGCTTCATGTCATGATCGATAAGTTTCGTACAATTTTGATCTAGTGGTAATAATGATCTCCAGTATGGCATGAACATTAAAGTCATCTCCTACAATGTTCCCTACAATCTTTCACAGCGGAACACTAGCTCCAGCAAGATGCAACGACCATCGCAACAGACAAAACAATCCGCAACAACCACACCACAACAGACAAAACAACCCGCAACAACCACACCACAACAGACAAAACAACCCACAACAACCACACCACAACAGACAAAACAACCCACAACAACCACACCTCAACAGACAAAACAACCTACAACAACCACACCACAACAGACAGAACAACCCGCAACAACCACACCACAACAGCACCGACACAAAACTGTCAACCCAATGGAGCCAAACACAAAAGCAAAAATACGTAAAACAATTAGATAAAAGAATTAAATGTGAAATGAACAGAGAACTTTTGGTTTGATTTAAAAATCAATGCCCTCTTGAAACAAGAGGCTCAAATGGGTCACTATCGATAGAATGAGATCCATGTTCAGTAAATTGAACAAGATTGACGCATGTAATGCTTTTACATCAGGCAAGTAAATCTGCAGAATTGTACCCCTTCAGTTTTCAATGTGTATCCAAAATTCATCTGAAAATGATGTTATGTGTCACATGTTTGACCAAAGAATATTATGCCTGACTTTGAAGGTGAGCCCACCATGCTTAACCATCCCTATAAAATTAATGGTAACATAACTCAAAGAAGTCATAGAAATTTCTGTTGGTTGCTGTCAATCTTTCTTAAAGAAGGGAAGGGATCTCCAGCCAGACCCTGTTGCAGCACTGACAGAAAAACACCAAACCCCCGATGCGAAAACACAAAGACGAGCACACCAAGACACGAAAAAGAGACGTACGGCATATAATCATCAAACACAAAAAACTACATATCAACCAACAAGACCAATGGGTAAACGACTTTGGACGGTCATTTGTCACAAATTGCAAATGGTGTGGTTATCCTGGATTACGTGCACACAACCTTCTCACTTCTCCGATTACCTAGATGTCTTGAAAAACCAACAATGGCGGTGTAAAACAATATCCTCACTGTTAGATGACCAAGCACAGACAAGACCGCAAAACACAGGGGCCAAAGCAACACAGATGGATATGTAGATGGATATAAAAAGAGGACGTACGTAATACAGACCGTGCTCTGCCGGCTTTAGCGAGCTCATGTATGTTATCACCCGACTTAGTCGTACATGAGTCCGACTTACCTTCAGGGAGGACAGGTGGTCTCGATCCTGTCTTCTCTAAGGTGGTTTGGAAAGGACCGTCAAGGAATCCCGTCATCAAAGTCAGTCAAAGTGCAAGCCTAAAAATGTGCTGGCACAAGACTTAAGATTACTGTAGAGTACCAAGCCTAGTATCCGTCTGGTGACATAAGGATCAAGTCCAAGGTATAAAAGGCGTTTGATGTTTGACCGTTTTCGATGGCTTTGCTGTCTACCTTTGATCCTTCTAATTCTGTTTATCATATCACTTTTAAAGGCAGTTTGTGTAATTCCCAAAGTAACGTACTCTGTTGCTTGTATAGATCCGAATTTTAAAAGTAGCTGACTGTAATTTTCGTAAAATTTCCAGAAAGCCTTAACTAGTTTATGAAAGCGGAAACCTTGACCTAAAAGTCTCTTGATAATATCTTAATTACTACTGTGAAAATAAAAAAAAATATCGGATGAGCTGTGATATGTAGAAGCCATATGACGGTAGTATTGGAACATCACCGTCGCAACAGGGGAAATTTACTTTGTTGAATAAAAAATCATCTCTTTTGATATTTAGGTCCAAAAATGGTGTTTCTGTGTTTGTAGCGTTTCCCTTGTTAAGGAGGTATGAGTGTGAACCGCATTTTCAGGGAATAATAGAAGTTGAAAATAATTGTCTACATATAAAAGAATATCCCTTCCTCCATCGATTGCAATATTTCATGAAGAAAAGAGTGTAGCCGTTTGTCTCCTATAAACCGACAAATAAGGTAGGTAACTCTGCATATTTTTTTCTAAAACAATGTCCCAACTTTGGACTTCCTTTTAAAAATCAACATAACACAGTATGAGGTAAATTTTTATCAATTGACGCGACAAATGAAGTAAATTTATCATTTTCGAAAAAAAAAAATTGTTGTCATGGTAACCATGCTGGAGAAGGACATTTATTTCATCCCATTTTTGACAGTAAAAATTGTATGAAAAGTTTAAAAACATTAATTTTGGAAGTAGTTGGCATAATAGAATTTTGATAAAATGTTTCTTTTATCATCTAGTGATACATGCTAAAGAGAAAAAAATAATTTATAGAAAAAAGAGTGTAGCCGTTTTTAAGATATTTAGCTTAGAATTCCTCTGACCAAGCCTCTGGATATGAAGCCTCTGGATATGGTAAATCCGTTGTTTATGATTGAAAATGGAAAGTTGTTAATATATCTATACATTTTTTCTGATATTTCTTATAATCTGGACTTCAGACTTCAAATTTGAGTCATATTCTGATCAATTTCTTATTCATTTTCCCAACACTTAGCGATTTTAAGCACCGGCAACGTCACGTGACGTAATGCACATCGTGACGGCGATAATCTCAGTGAATGAGAAAAAATGGATGTTTTAGATTCCTATCTGTATGCTTCTTCTGTATATCATTTCTCTCAAAATTGATTTTGCGGCACCTATACGTATCTATTTATTCATGTACATGTAGTATTGACATTCGTACATATTGTACCAGATTTAAAAAAAATGAGGCAACTTTAGTAGAACAACGATACGAAGGATCTTTTATTCTCTTGGTAAGTTTGCTTTGAAATAATTTATCTAAAGCTAGCTTAGGCTCCTGCACATGTTCTCTTCAATGAATGTCGTTATATCATAGATTAGTAAAATTGAAACAGAATAATTATCTTTTCAACAGGGCGTACAATTGGAAGTATGTTTACGGAGTCCTTCGGATCCATTTATTTTACAACGTACATGTTCGTGATCTTTGGTCCTTTTGATGATTTGACAGTCGGTCGTATAACAACTACTAATCAATAGGCCTTGTGATATGAATTCTAGCTAAATCATTATAACACATACCTTTTGTAAATGATAGAAAAGTACTTTCAAGATATATTAGTTATACATGTTTTCAATATTTGAGGTAAATTGCGTGGTCAGTTACGCCGCATCGTCAACTTGTACTACATTTTGTATAAAATATAATTATTCTTTTGAATTTATTTGCGTCTTTTTTATACAAGAATAAATTTGAAATATGAACTTTCTAAATTCAATAGCAATCAAATTTTTCCGCTCCGTAACGTTGTCATGGCGTGAAATAATATAAGACAAACTGAATTACCGGACTTCTAAAAAACATGCACAAAGCGCTTTCATAATAATTCGCGGAAAAATAGTACAACGTCATAATTCAGTACGACGTCAAATATACTCCCGTTGATGACGTAAACTATATGCCAAGGGTAAAACGATGTCGTGCTAGAAGCGTATTTTAGATGTAAACAAGGATATATATTGCTCGTCATTCGAAATGCATTGCTCTTTAATCTAGAGGTATATTCAACCATAAGTTCAATAAGTTTTCAGATTTTGTCATCTTTACGACATCGATACGGTTTACGTTTGATTTGTTGACGCTCATACCCTCCTAAGTGTTAATTCTTATAGATAAAAGAAAGGAGGGGATCTCCAACAACACCAGGTTGCAGCACCCACAGCAAAATCCCAAAACACCCATGCAAAAAACACAGAACAGACACCCACAGAAAGAGACCCAAAAGGGACAAGGAACACCAACTCACAAATAGAAACATGAAACATAAAAGACTACACATATACCAACGAGACTATAATGGGCAACCGGTGCCGACTTAGGACGGCCATCTGCCACGTATATAGCAGACGGTGTGGTTATCCTGGATTACGTGCGCACAACCCTCCCACTATTCAGATTTCCCAGAGGTCTCGAAGAACGCACAATTATGGTGTAAAACAACCTCCTCACTTTTAGATGACCACACACAAACAAGACCGTAAAACACAGGGGTCCATGCAACACAGATGAATATGTAAATGGATATAAAAAGAGGAGATGCGTAATACAGTCCGTGCTCTGCCGGCTGTAGCGAGCTAATATATGTTATCACCCGAGGAGTCCGACTGACATTCAGAGAGGACAGGTGGTCGGGGCCCTGTCTTCTCTAAGGAGGTTTGGACAGGGCCCGTCATGGAGTCCCGTCGTCACAGTCAGTCAGAGTGCAAGTCTTAAGAATGCGCTCGTACAAGACTGTATATTGGTCAAGTACCAAGCTTAGTGTCCGTAGATAAATTTCATTCTTATATAACTCAAAAACAGGATTGTCAATACTTATTATATCATCCAGATACTTTAAAGTATAATTGAAACATTTCAAATAATCAAATTTTGGATAAATTCTTTTTCGTAAGTGTAAAAAAATAAATCTGCAACAACAAGGTACAATTAGTACACATAGGAATCCCTACAACCTTCATTATAGATCCTCAACAAATCTAACATAAGAATTGTCCAAGAGGAAGGACAAGACATTACACAGGTCACTACATGTCCATGATTTGTATGGTTTGTAGTATGCTGAGGAAAATATACCATTTGATCATTAAGATAGTCATGAGAAAGTGTGCTGTATATATTAGAGGACGTCCTACGAAGAAATCGTATTGGCTTGAAAATGTCCAAATTTCATTTTGTCAATCACATCCCCTGAATTCTTAATAGACGAATAGAAATTTGAACAGTTAAGCAATAACCAGTTACAAGTTTTTTTTTTCGCTGCATGAGTGTAGGGAAGTCATGCTGGAGATCATCCCCTTTTCGTTAATAGCTGTAAGTGCCGACGTCAGAATCCTAGACAAAATTGTAGTGGAACAGTAGCTAGAATTAGCAATAGATCGGAATTTGTAAGGGGACTTGTGCCGTTTTGGTATGCAATATAGTGTTGGGAGATCCAATGTAGAAATAGAGATATTGAATGAAGACAGCTCTCTATTATGCTTGCTCAAAAGTAGACGAAAAATCCGAAACTAAAATTGATTTTTAGTAACGTTTTCAAATGATAATGGTGTTGTTGGCTGCTTTATTAGCTGGTGAAAGACATATTTTACATATAACTTGAATTTAAAATATCTTTCATATTTGGAGCGTTGATTTTGAGAGAGTTGAGGGTTTTTATGGAAGTTATCTATTCGAATATCCGCTATATCTAAAATGAGGTTTATCCAGTCATTCAGAGTATGCGGTTCGACTCCGTCCGATTTACACCTAACTTAAAGGCTTCCGTAAGCACCTCACGGCATTTGATAATTTTATCTTGAATGTGATTCTATACTTAGGTCCTTTTTTACGAGGACCAAGGAGCTGCCTGTCTTGGATAATTGAAAAGTCACCTGTAACAAAATGGCCAGATTGTTTGTAAAGATATTTGGGATTTCCACATTCTCAAGAAGCAGGACATGATTCAAGTATGTCAGGATCCGATGTAAATTTAAATCTAAATTTTCAATATATTGAGGAATGGTGCTTTGTACGCCATGATCCCGAAAACAATTAGAGAGGTTTAGAAGATCAGAACCTTTGTTAAAAACGTGATATTTATAAATCACATTTTAGGGGAAGAGTTTTATACAATAGGATAAAATTTATACTGCGCGAACGAGACGATATTAAGTCTGAATCAGTCAGTGTTTCATAAGAATGCAAATTCTGTTTCATCAAAGATATTCTTCAGTTGCAGTACTGGTATAAATAGTTTCAAAACATTTTGAACAAAAAAAAATTATTTTAATGAATTTCTAAAATATTTCTTTGTCAAAAAAACTATTTTTAGTACAAAAATGACTTATTATGTCTTACACTATGATACACTATGATGTCCCACTCTCCAGAATGGTGGATGATATTCTGTCATAGACCATTTGAACCATCAAACCAAAGATTGTACTCTATGTCTTCAGAAATGGAAGTAACCGGATGTGACAGTTCTACCGAACTGAAGCAGTCGGTGTATCATGCAAGCAGTAGATGCTTACTCTTCCTGGGCGCCTGGTCTCACTCCCATACTGGGGAGTTCGCTACTTTTCATATGGTGGAGGTATTTGTTTGTTTGCTTTGGTTTATGTTTTATCCTGATTTTGTATGCCTTCGGTTTCTGATTTTCTGAATTATCGATTTTGTGCTCTATACAGGGTTATGGTCATTATCGATATTTGTCATTATTTAACTAACATGGTAAACATGACTTATCTGGTTTTGGCTCTATATTGTTAACAAGGGTCAGAGGACGGAGGGATGGACGGACTCAAGGACGGAGGGATGGACGGACTCAAGGACGGAGGGATGGACGGACTCAAGGACAGATGGACATCGCTATACTATAATACTTCCTGTCCAAAAACGGGCGTATAAAAAGGATCTATCTTAACGTGGTTTCAGGTATATCGCAATAACCACTAGTAAGGTCAATTTACTTTTATTTCATTTTTTATAATTTATGCAAAAGCAAAGGGAAATATTAAAAAAAATTGAGAGCGTTGAACTTTTTTAAAGAGACTTTACTCAAAGGCCACGAAAACATTGTGTTTGGTATAAAAGATGTCGTCGTAAGGAATACTTTATACCAAATATGATAGCCCTATCTCCGACCACCTCTTAGATGACCTTTTCGTAACGAAGGAACGGACAGACAGACGGATGGGGACTGAAAGAAGCAGCATTCTGCAAACACAGGGATATTGTTATTTGTAATGTGGAAGAGATCTTCCGAAAGACTACGCGGTATTGACCACAGCGGATGGCACACACAATGGAAGAGATCCCCAACAAGACTACCCGGTATCCATTTTTATACTTTTCAAAATCAGGATTGTCGATAGTAAGAGAATGCATAGAAGTACAATATTAATGAAACATTTCAAATGATCATTTTTTGTTTGCTTTTGAAGATTTTGGATGAATTCTTTTTATATGTGTATAAAAAAATCTGCAAGAAGAGGCGCACAGTTAGTACCCAAAGAGATTCCTACAAATGGTGTTGACTCCCCTTGTTTATTCATTTTTTATTGACAAAAATGGCAAAATGATAGTATACATGTGAAGCACAGGAATTACATGTACGCACGTTGCCACAAAAAAAAAAAAATAGATGCATTATGCGCAACGCCCCTGATGCAGTTCTTTTTTTTTGGTGTTGATACCTGAATAAACTGATGAAGTATGAAAAATATTCTTTAAGCGGTATCTGTGCTTCTAAATATGAGACAAAATTACACCTCAGGCTAGAAATAGAGGAAACTGAAGACTTGTCAAAGACAGGAGGGAATCAATAATATAAATATTGGAACTTCGATTGTTACCTTATTGACAAAGACATCCAACAAGCATACAAAGGAACAAACAAAGCATACAAAGGAACAAACAAAGCATACAAAGGAACAAACAAAGCATACAAAGGAACAAACAAAGCATACAAAGGAACACACAAAGCATACAAAGGAACACACAAAGCATACAAAGGAACACACAAAGCATACAAAGGAACACACAAAGCATACAAAGGAACACACAAAGCATACAAAGGAACATTATGTAATTAGTGATTTTAGACGAATAATTCTCAAATTCAATGCACTTGACTTCTTGAGATTTCAGTGATGTGCAAAAATAGTTGTCTTCTTTTCTACTGTCTCTAGTCACGTCTCCGCCATGCACCATACTCTAAATGAAAGAAGATATTAACATTAAATTATTTTAAGACAGCTGATTTGATGACTTCTTTCGAGTGACATCACTAATGTGTGCGGAACCCTGTGTTGTGTGCTTGATCTACTTCATGATTTGTTGTAATCCAGGATAACCACACCATTTGCTACTTGCGTGACAGATGGCCGTCCAAAGTCGGCACCGGTTATCCATTGGTCTCGTCGGTTTATGCGTAGTCTTTTGTATTTGATGTTTACATGTCGTGTGTCTCTTTTCCGTCTCATGCTGTACTCGTCTTTTGTGTTTTTGCATCGGGTGTTTTGGTGTTTTAGCTGTTGATGCTGCAGCGAGGGTCTTGTTGGAGATCTCCTCCCTTCTTTTTGTGCTTCGAATAAGAATGTATATATATTTTTATTCATATAAAAGTAAATAGCTGATGGAAACCTACCACCAACGCACCGCACATTCGTTTCTTTTTCGTATAGATGTATTATGGGTGAGAGGTTGAAAATGAATAATTTTGAATACATTTTCTGGTTAAATGATGGTGTAACAAGCAGGATATGTTGCCTTTTCCCAAATACTTTTGCTTCAATGGAGAAAGTTTTGATTGCTTCAATGGCGCATTTTCACTGGTACCGTATAAGCATTGATTGCCATTTTGAATTTTGATTAAGGGTGAAGTCAAAATATATTATGTTATCAGAATATGATGTAAAAGTAATGCTTTTATTCATTTCTCCACCTCAATGTCACAAGGATAATCCGCAATATTTGGATTTTCTCTTTAAATGACAAATATGAACAAGACCATATCTCAATGTAGAGAAAAACAGGACAATTTTGAAAATCATTAATACAAAATTATGATAAAACAGGAACAAAGGCAAAAAAAAAAAAATTACCATACGAACAGAAGCGAACTCCTAATTAGGGAGTGAGACCAGGTGCCCAAGAATAGTCAGCATCCCCTGCTTGCATGCAATAATACGAAAGTGTTTCAACTATATACCTTCTTGAAGAAAATAATAAATCAATTTTTCTGCACCAGACACGTGTTTTTAATATTAAATTATCATCAGTGATGCTTCCATCGGAGCCGCCATAATTCATTTTAGTAGCGCCCTCTTTATTTTCATACGTCGCTTTAATTCGGCAGACATGTCACATCCTTTAAGGAAGATACAAGTATTGTCTGTGGTTGGATGGTTCCAATTGGTCCTAGACAGAATATCATTTACCATTCTGGACAATGAGGCATCATAGTGTATGACAACCGTAAAACTTCCTCCTTGACGATGTTATTCGATCACGAGCGTATCTCTGACTGAGAAGCTTATGCGAAAGACCCTCAGAACAAAATCTGCATATTTGGTACTTGTTTGGCTTGCATTTGTTCGTTAATCGTGTTAAAACCAATGTTCTTTCTTTTTGTATACGTCGTTTTGTTAATGTATTACTTTGAAATATGAGCCCCTGTCGTTGATGTTTATGTACATGTAGCCTTTTGTATTTAGTCTATTGAAATTATTTTTCGGTGTTTGCTCTCCCATGATGCTTAGGTGACTCATTTGTGTCACAGTGTGGAGCTCGTAAAAATGTCCCCGCGAGGGGTTTGATAGTAAGTGTCTCCTTGACATGTTCGCCATAACACTTTATATATATATATACATAACCTCAGACAGTGCATGTTTTGTAGATATTGTTTTCACTTTCGTGTGTGAACATCAACGGCGAGTGTGGCTAGCCAAACAGGGGATGCTTTCTCCTTCCTGGCATCTGGTCCATCCTTTAGCTTGCTTGGGGTCCGTCGATGCTTTTGATGTTTCGATGTGTTGCATCCAAGTCCTGCCGGAGATCGCTATCTTTCTTTTTAAGCGTTGGAGGGATTGTGCTAGGATGTCAACCTTCTTTAAATTCGAAAGTAGTTCGTGATGAAGTGAGAATTTTCTAAAATAGCAAAATGAAGTATGATGCAAAATTGTTAAAGGGCCAAAACAAAGCTCCTCTCAGGCGATAGAACTGGAAAGAAAGTAATTAATACACTTCAAACATGCTATCATGGGGAGCGTTTTGAACCGTGGGGGATCCAAGAAAGATTTTCTGAGGAAGCTAAGTATGGAGCGTGTTCATGTTCAGCCTTGTTTGATATCTTCTCAATATTATTCTTAAAAATCGATGAATTAATATTGAGACAACAACTCATTGTGGACAAAGTTCTTGAATCAGTTATAAAACATATACTATTATTGAATCAGAAAACATATTGAATCAGTCTATTGAAAATTGTCATCTAGATTACATGTTTATTATTAGTTATACTATGTTTTACAGGGGGATATCGAATAAATTAAGTCGATGAAAAAAATGTATTAGGCGAGCGACGCCGAACCCAATACAGTTTTTTATCGACCCAATATATTTTTGTATCCCCCTTGTAAAACATTTGCCACCCAAATTTATACCACCACTGGCTTTTGGCTGGTGTTTTTTGCGTCAACATATTTTAAGGCATCTCGGTGACGTCAATATCGTAAAGCATCCTAGTAAAAGCATGAATATTAAGGTAATATCCTGTCAGTAGCATAATGCAACATAATATTCGGTTTCTCTCGACTAATGAGTCATATATGATACATATTCAAGTAAAAATTGGAGCTTTTAAAATAAGAGGGTTTTTGGTCAATGGCCCTGTGGCAAGTGACGGTTAATGAACCTATGTTTCTTTAACGAGTACGCGTTTTACCTTATGGTAACGTCATGGTTGTTCCGTGCGGTACGGTCACCGTTCCTTCTTATCCCTAAAGAATTGCTCTCACATATCGACAGAAATATCCCTATAGAATTGCTCAATTGCTCTCACATATCGACAGAAATATCCCTATAGAATTGCTCTCACAAATCGACAAAAGTATCCCTATAGAATTGTTTTTTTTTTGTTTGCTTTGGTTCCTGTTTTATCCTGATTTTGTACGCCTTCGGTTTCTGATTTTCTGAATATTCGATTTTGTGCTTTTTACAGGGATGTATGGTCATTATCCATATTTGTCAATTTCACATATCGAAAGAAAATGATTTTCGGTAAAAAGTCTTCTTTTTACATTTATGTAAGATATCAAGTCTGAATTCGATATTTTCTTTATTCTGAAGTGCGTAACGAGCCTTGTCCTCGAACTTTTTGGATAACCCTCGTAAACTGCCATTCATATAAGTTACAAGCGGTGCTGAGTATACTAGAATTCCTACGTCATATTCAGTGAAAGGTTATTTCACATTCGTGTACCTTATGTTTACGCCATATAAGGGAGTGTTTTTGTCCAGAGACTAGAACTACAGTCCATATAAGGAAGTGTTTTGTCCAGTGACTAGAACTACAGTCCATAAATGAAGAGGTTAATCATCTAGTTGGATCAAACCGTGCGGTGCCGTGATTCCGTACATAGTTTTGTTTGTATTTCTTCTTTATTTTCTTAAGTAAAATTTACAAAACTGAGCTGTTGTAGTAGGGCAATCCCTAAAAAATCGTCCAGGTATATGAAAAGTTCATAGTTTTTGCAAACACTTCGATAGTTTATCGACGACAGAAAATCATCCTTTTGACAAATTCTTGAAGTGTTTGCAAAAACTATAGACTTTTCAGACATATAACTATAAGCGATATGGACTTATGCATTAGGCATTGCCCTACTGCAACGTCTCATAAATTTTGTGCAGTATCACTTAAAAGGTGAAATTTAAAACAAAAAAAACCTTCGTAAGGAATCACAACATCATACGTTTCGATCCCATGCGGTGTTAATGCCGTCAAGTGTATTTGATAGCGCAGATTACAGAAAAATCAGATGTTCTGAGGAAAGGCATATGGTACAAACCAAAACATACAGTATACATGTATTTGGGTATCAATATGTTATTCTCTGACAGCATAGATATTTTGTTAGTAAATGTTATTTTTTTAAGATGACGTACGGCTCCAGATAAGCACGGATACGTTTCTGACCTACTATATCGTCACTGAGGAAGTTCTTCGCTCTATACGGGGAATTCATCCTACACTATGAGTTCCCATTATCTTAGACCAATTGAACCGTCCAACCATAGAAAATACTTGCTAGCCAACAGCGGATGCTTACTCCTCCCGGGCACCTGATCCCACCTCTAGCTTGTAGGGGTCAGTCGATGCTCAACATAGCGCTCTATTGTGAGTGCTGTTGAGATTATCGTCAGGATCTTATTTAAATCATTTGCATCTTCCTTAGTACAACGAGATAATCACCGAATTTGACAGGTTTCCATGGACTTGTTGCGACGGATGTTGTATGCAATCAGGAGATTGTCCTCGGACACCTGATCTCATTTCGGAATGTTGTTCATTCCGGGGTCCGCAATCGTTTCGATGGAATTTCTCACGATTTTGCCATGCCTTCTCAACTTTGAGACTGAATAACTGTTAGGTACTTCTGTGATGTTTATTCTTATTATTATTAGTGGTAGAAACTGGATAAGGTATTTCTGCCGAATTGAAGCGACAGGTGTTGCATGCAAGCAGGAGATGCTGACTCTTCCTTGGTACCTGTTCTCACTCCTATATTGGGAGATCGCTTCTTATCATGTAGTGGAGTTTTTGATAGTTTGCTTTGGTTCCTGTTTTATCCTGATCTTGTATCCTTTCGGTTTATGATTTTCTGGTGACAGAAGGGTTATATCCACGGTATAAAAGGCATTTGATGATTTAAACACAATTTCGATGGTAATTGTGTGAAATATGTCACCATAAAATGCAGGTTGTGAAATACCGAAAGTAATATATTCTGTTGCTTGTATGGGTCAAAATATCAAAAGAAGTTAACAATAATTTTTGTAAAATTTCCAGAAAGTCTTTACTACTTTGTGAAAGCGATAACCTGGATCTTAAAGATACTTCGTAATTTGTGAATTTCTACTATGAAAATCCACAAATGAGTCACAATCAAACTTAATTTGTTAAAGTAAAGCTTTATTCTATAAATAGATGAACAGAAATTATGTAATAAGGCTGTTAAATGATGAAATCTTTGAAAATTGTATGACCATATTCAATGCACAGTATTCTCTCAGCAAGCCCTAATAGTTACATTGCACAAAGAAAGAATGACTCATTAAATGCTTTTATAGATTTGTTTCTAGATTACACAGATGCTTAAGTACAATTTAAATGGATTTTATATATAACATGAAAAATAAACAGCGTAACGATAATGAGTGATAGAAATGACAAATATGGATAATGACACAAAACAAGACTGATAACTAAGATATGTATTTCAATGAAAGGTACATGTTGAACAGTACAATTACATGTAAGCAAAACTAATCCCTAACATTCAGAATTTAAAAACCTGAATTACATGTAGTATCAATAGACATACAAATTTTGATACTTATTGCGAGAAAAGAAAAAGCGGACAATCCCATATCTTGGTAGAATCACGGCGGACATCACACACTTGTTTATTTTGGGTTCTTAGAGCGGATCATCATCATGTTGTCTGGTCTTAGTTCACTCTTTTCGAAGCCCATAATAAATGTGTGATTGGTCATACTATAGCCACAGTTGTTGTACCACCATCCCCCTTTGTTAATGGTTGCACAGTTACCATCATTGTCGTTGTCAAACGTAGTGAAGACCATGCCCTGTACATTCCAGTCCTGGTTTCCATCTCCTCCAAGGATATCAACTGAAACAAAGTTGGTAGACTTCAACTTACATCTATCGGTATAGTTATCACAAAAGGTAAGGAGAGAGAACTCCTGCAAAAACACAAATGTTAAATCTGGACAGAAGTGAATTCCTGAAAAATGAAAAACGTAATTATTCCAGATTTCAATGAAAATATGAATATTTAACCACCTGTCGATTGCATTCGGTAATGTTTTTTTTATTGAAATATATTAAAATTCAGCGTAAAAGCATAGATACAAAATGACGTTTTTAAAATTTTGTTTTTCTTTAACATTTAGTAGTCAGCTTAAGACAGAATTACGTGAGGAATATACCTCTCAGATCAGTATATTTTTCTAAATATTTATTTCTATGAGGTGATCATGATATTATATTTGATACGTACTGGTTATATTCAACACATACTCATGCTTAGAACTTCAGATAGAAGTAATATAAGTCCATATGTCTACGTCCAGCATTGACTGCTTAAACGGAGTCAGGACATTTGAGTATACATGTGTGCCCTTTCCTTATTTCATTGGTATTTCCTATGTCACATGTCTGGCTCCTTATTCAGCCATTCTTTGTAATATTTTACGTTCTTTCATTTTTTGTTTGTTTCTTAATTGTGTTTAGCATGGAAGCTGCATTTTCTTATTTGCGTCTTGTTTAAAATCTTATAACAATTTCAAAGTAAGATACTGTGCTAAAAGCTCATTTCTTACCCATTGATCCTTCAAATGAATTTTCATCGAAAGACAATCTGTACTTGTATTCCTCTGATAGGACCGTCATGTTTATGTATTTAGCCCATTTCAACCCATTCGCTTGATGTTCAATTTTGAAGTAAACCTCAGACGGCCTCTGCTTGGTTAATTCATGAATATTGTCATTTCCTGAAATATAAAAAGATTTTTTTGCAATTGACATATCAGTTTATGTCAATTTACCATACACACGTCGATTCCTATTTTATTAAAGACCATAAGTTTAGAGGAGTTCGATAGAATTAAGGCCTGTTGTCTAATATATAAATTCTATCAATTAAATTTCATGCGTTTTTTAATTTTTTAATATTTTGTGGAAATTCAGAAATTGAACAGTAGCACAACCGGTCGGAAAGGGGAGGGATGTACAATCCGGAAATATGCTTTTTGATTCAAAACATTTTCCAAACAGAGGAACCTATGTTTTGCAAATTTGACTCAGTATAATACCTGAAATGTAATCTGTTGATAAATTACAGAGTACCGAATGACAATGGAACATGATCGCGTTTTCCGGTTGCTTGGTGCACTATGGGTATTTTACACAACCTATAGAATATAAAGCAAGAGACCCGGGTAGCACGATGAATCCCTGTGGTCGAAGTTGCTGCTTTTTTTACCTTTTCACCGAGTACAGAAACCTTTATTCTCTTTGTATTCTCTTGACATGACTCATGTATGCGTCCATCTGAACTGATCTAACGATGGCTGATTGATATTTTGTGAGCCTCCTATTGATAGACTTGAATTTTATCAGACATTTTGCATAATTGTTCTACATAGTCTCCTTCAGTATCTATACACTTTTGCCACGAAGCTCATGACATATCAATCAGCACTCGTATCTGAAACCCGGGCACCTGATCCCACCTCTAGCTCGCTAGGGGTCCGTCGATGCTTAATTTTGTTCTCTATTGTGAGTGCTGTTGAGATTTTCGTCAGGATCTTCTTTAACTCATTTGTGTCACACTTATGCCCTTTGCCGTGTGGAGCTCGTAAAAAAGTTCCCCGCGAGGGGTTTAACAGTAAGTGTTTTGAATATATTTCCCTGACATTGTCGCCATAGCACTTTCTATATTGACATAACGTCAGACAGTGCAGACATGTAGTTCTTGTGTGAAGAAAGCTATACAGAAAATACGGAAAGTTTAACGTCCTCCTATCAATTCATGATACATTTCAATACTCGTAACTCAAATCTGTAAAGTGAAAAGGTACGGATTACTTACCAATCCAGTAGAATGGTCCTGTTTCATTTCCAAAGCCATGTTTATATTCCTGCCATGATCTATTCATATCAGTAGAACTATCAGGATCTCGTGATACTATGACCTAGAATTACAATTACCAAATTACTGATTAAATGAAAATTAAAAAGTTACAGATTACCCCTCTCTTACCAGTCCTGTAGAATGGCCCTACTTCATTTCCAGGATCTCGTGATACTATGACCTAGAATTACAATTACCAAATTACAGTTGTACTGATTAAATGAAAATTAAAAAGCTTCAGATTACCCCACTCTTACCAATCCAGTAGAATGGTCCTACTTCATTTCCAAAACCATGTTTATATTCCCGCCATGATCAATTCATATCAATAGAACTATCAGGATCTCGTGATACTATGACCTAGAATTACAATTACCAAATTACTGATTAAATGAAAATTAAAAAGTAACAGATTACTCCTCTCTTACCAGTCCTGTAGAATGGCCCTACTTCATTTCCAAAACCATTTTTATATTCCTGCAATGATCTTTTCATATCAATAGAACTCTCAGGATCTCGTGATACTATGACCTAGAATTACAATTACCAAATTACTCAGTTTGAGTTCATTCAATGATTAGAAATTGATTCTTAAAATTCAACAAACCGTCCATCCCCCTCCGTCTGTTTCCATGTCACAATATGCCTGGAAGTCCCTATCCCCTACGATCAGGTTATACACACCATTCTGTGCATCAGAATTCCTTGTCTTGTACCACATGCAATCCATAATCCCTGAAGGAACAGATTTATAATTGTGAAGATACAAATAAAACGAAAAGGTAACTTAAAACGTGACGACGGGACTCCATGACGAGTCTTGTTTAAATCTCGAGATGACTAGGTCCTGATTCTCTGTCCTATCTGAAAGTTGGTCAGACTTCTCGGGCTATTGATCTCGAGCTCCATTTCATAGAATCTGTGTTACGAGAGGCCGCTGCGTTAAATCATCTCGATCGTTATGTCACCTTACAGTGAGAATTTTTTTTCTATACAACAAATGTGCGTCTATGGACACCTCGGAGTATCCAAAAATGTGTGAGGGTTGTGTGCACGAAATCCGGATTATCACACCATTTGCTAATAGCAGATGGCTATCCAAAGTCGGCGCCTGGTGCACATTGGTCTCCCTCCTTTTATGTGTTGTCATTAATGTTTCATGTTTCTGTATGTCTGTATCGATTATTTTGTATGATGTTCTAGTGAATATTGATGTGTCTTTTTTCGATTTGTAGCTTTGTCGAATGTCATTTATATGTCACTTTTTTGTGTGTTTGTTTCGCCGGATGAGTGCGAGGTGGTCATGCTGGAGATCCTTCCTTTTCTTTATAATACTCTCCTTTCTTATGATTTACGTATAGGTAAATCGTCGTAGTCTCTGTACTCAAAGTATGTCGCCGGACATTTGATTGGATTTTTTTTTGGTATTTCTTTAATATTGTTGCTACCATTAAACCTTCTTTACGCAATATTTTCATCAAATACTTCGTTATTTAAAACAATATCCCGGCATTTCTTTAGATGTAAAATAACACAAATTTTTCTAGCATCATTATATACCAGCATAGGTAAAATTTGTAAAGGCATAAGAGGACAAGCTCATTATAGCACTGACATCTAGAGCAACATTATCTCTCTGACAATACATATCCATGGCCAGTTTTTGTTACGTTTATATTTTGTGTAAAATTATTTCCTGTTATTGTTCATCATATGAAAGATCTTCCTTTTCTTTTGCTATGGTTGCAGGGTGGTTATGCTGGAGATCATCCCCTTTTCTTCAGTGAGAAATATTTCAAATAACGCGTGTTCAGACTCGAGTATTACTCACATCTCATGGTCATCTAACAGTGAGGAGGTTGTTTTACTCCATCATTGTGCGTTATTTGAGATCTCTGGGTAATCGGAAAAGTGGGAGAGGTGTGCGCACGTAATCCAGGCTAACCACATCGTCTGTTACTTGCATGGCAGATGGCCGTCGTGAGTCGGCGCTGGTTGCCCACGGTCTCGTTGGTTTATGCTTGGCCTTTTGTGTTAAACGTCTTCAGATTCAATATGTCTATAATGTGAGTTGGTATTCCTTGTCCCTTTTGCGTCTCTCTCTGTGGATGTCTGCTTTGTGTTTTTGCATTGGGTATTTTGGACTTTTGCTATATGTGTTGCAACCGAGTGTTGTTGAAGATTTTCTCCTTTCGCATCAAAATTTAGGTTTATGTATATATGAGTATTTCGACGAATTATGTTACATCCGTGATGATCATGCGGAAATAGATAAAGTCCAAAAAGGTTATATACGAGGGTTATCCGTAAAGTTCGTGAACAAGTCTTTAAATAAGGAAAATTAGGACCAGAGATATTATTTTTAGTGTACCAAATATGATCATATGCTATTTGCGAATTACGAAATGTAAACAATTATCGTATTTTGATTTCATTATTACGATCATGACTTCGTAATTAGACATAGAATGATGACCTGGTGCAAGGTAATTCTTTTACCGAAATATGTTGTTTATCGTTTTATTTATTTCATTTCCATTGTTGACAATAATTATGACACAACACATGTAGAATTTGAACGTTTCAAGATGACAAAGAACATCGATGTGAAGGTAATATGACGTGATCGTCATTGTTCGAAAAAGAGACGGGTTTTTTTTGAAAGGTGGAGCAGAGAGCAGTGATAAAAGCTTGCGTAGGCTTCAGAAAAACACCGACAGAAACCCAGAGATTCCTTAAACACACGGAAAAAGCATGATAAAATTAGCTGTTCCCAAGTCTTCAAGTGACAAAGAGGAATTTTTGGACGTTACGGACAGTTTACAGGATAGTATGCGCTAGGGAAGAATTTCTATCAAAGATAGAAGTGATTTTAAATGAAGAACGTGGCGTGATTCAAACTGATCGGCGACTAACCATTCGGGAAATTGCAGGTAACTGAAATTTAAAAAACAAATCGTTGATTAAATCTTATCCCACGACGAATCATGTCTTTGCTGGATGGGTTCCGAAAATTCTTGGAAATTTAGATTAAGCTAGGAGAGTAGAATTGCGAAAATAGTTTATAACGGATAACGTTAAGGATTCTCATGCCGGTGCTCCGGGTATGAGAAAAGTCTTTTTTTATACTGAATATAAATATACCTATCTGTGCTTTGTTTGTGATAAAATTAGGTATATTATTAATATGAAACTTGAATTTAAAAAAAGGGTACTTTTGCTAGAAGCATCACTGATGAGAATTTAATATTCGAAACACGTGTCTGGTGCAAAAAAAAAATTGTTTGGAATTTTCTTCATGAAGGTATAGAGTTGGAACACTTCCGTATTATTTCATTTATTTCACCATTGTTTGCTAGCTTTTATCAAGGCAGTCAACGACCTTTACGAACAATCCTCGTACACGACATTTTAAAGCTGACTTAAAAAGTTTTGCTAAAGAGATGACTAAGGACAGAAGCATCCATTCACATATATATGTATTGCAAAAGCTCAGACCTGACAACAAGAAACAGTTGTATATATGCAGACTCTGAGTTTTTTGTTAAAGTATAAAATGCTTGAGTGAGAGAATAGTCCTGTAGAGCCCATACCATTGCTTTGAACCATAACATCCTTCATCCAATTTCTTTGAGATGATAATCCATTTGATAGGCGACGTTGCTCTTTTTTAAGTACTTCTATTTCCTTTTTCATGTCAACGTTCTTTTCCGCATTCATTCTAGCTATCTCCTCAAGTATCGGGCACTTCGTAATAGGCATGACGATCTGGCACTCTGCCAATCTAATGAAGGTTGCTACTAAAGGATATATCCACTTCATCTGAAAAAAGGGAAAATATAATAACAAATATCTGAATGCATTTTGCTTTTGTTATCAAGAAGTGAGATCAAGAGATCCACTCGCTTTATTAATAAGATATTCCCAAAATTTATATAAAACACATGTTCATTATGACAGAAACATTACTGGACATGTATGTATGACAAATATGGATAATGACCATATCCCTGTCTACAGTACAAAATCGATAATTCAGAAAATCAGAAACCGAAGGCATACAAAATCAGGATAAAACAGGAACCAAAGCAAACAAAAACAAAAACCTCCACCATATGAAAAGAAGCGAACTACCGATATGAGAGTGAGACCAGGTGCCCAGGAAGAGTAAGCATCTCCTACTTGCATGCAACACCCGTCGCCTCAATTCGGTAGAACTGTCTTTGATTGTCCTACCAAACTGCCATTTGTCACTTCGCTCGTGCTTTAATATACTAGTATACAACAAATCTATAATAGTACTCAGTTAAGTATATGATTAATTTTTTTGACTATATATACGTATCAGTGCTCAATAGTAATCATTCTATTTGTTTTTTACTTTTACTTTTCACATGAATATTGCAATAAATTGTAAGGCCACACCATATTTTCTCACAGGAGCTATTTTAATATTTAGCGTTATTTCTATCAAGAGAATTTCAACCTTTCAAATGATTTCCGCATCTTCTGTCCTACTTAAAAATAAGCTGATGTTTCTTCCTTGTTTATAAACTTCTGTGAATCGCCTCTTGCTTTAAAAAATGTCAAACAAATTTCCGTCTTTCCACTCAAGAACTTCATCGGAGAAAAGAATATTATGATCATGAAATGATAATGTTGTCTTTTTAATGATGACTCACAATTGGGTACTTGTTTTAATCATTTTATACCTTGTTTTGTTACTATTTAAGAATGTGAGAGACTTTCGACATCATTTTGGGCATTCTGAAAATATATATATAAAAAAAACGCTTTTTCACCATTCCATTTTTAAGAATTTACTGCTTGATTAATTTGTATTTGTATCAGGGAATATATCAAGATTACTTTCAAAATGCGTACATGTATCAGTAATTGACATGCCATATGAATTTGAAGACATGTAACATTTGTACCACTTGGTGAGTGTCACTGCTGGTGGCCAAAAAATTGTTAACAAATCTGAATATTTGGTCCTGTTGCATCATATCCCATCTATCCTGCTGCCTCTCCTGGTATTTTTGTGGACATTACTTTCAAAGTCTTTGTGATATTTCATTGTTTATTAAATTGAGGATCACTTACGAGGGTTAAGTACCCGAAATGTGCATGTCTGGTTCATATTGCAAATGTTTCTGTTCTTAAATGATGCTATGAATTTGAAGACGTGTAACATAATAACGTTTATCTAAAATGTTGGTCACATTTTCTTGGGCGGTACTTCATTTTAGTGAAATGCAATGGGAATGTTAAATACATGTATTTCATTTTTAGTCATTATATTTGTTTGTTTCTGTTCTTGTGTTGCTATTTTGCAATTCAGTGATCTTATTGCCTGATGAGTGTTTTTCTTCGTAACGTGGTCTTTCTTGACCAGATCTTCCTCATCTTTTGTCAAAAAGTAGTTTACATTATTTTATGAAGTTTTCAGTTGGAGAGGTGATTGGGATTTTTTTGGGTAAGTGTTCCGCTTTTTGTCAGTACAACATGTACAAGGCTCGTAGTTTTCCTAGATATTTTTTTCCGTTTAAATGTGCATCGTAAATTTCTAGACCACAATTAATGCTCTCGCATGTCTTCGTCTTATATTGGGGATTTATATTTAGGGTTTAAAAAAATGTCAAAGAATTTTGAGTTTTAGAGTAAAAATAGCTTTTGATAAACATTTCATATATGATTAAAGTATTTTTCCTATTTTTTATTTATCGTAAATTATGTATTTAATTTTTTTGGAATTCTTTGCAATTCAACAGAAATGATAATCATTTTTAAGAATTTAAACTGTACATGGTTCAACAAATAAGATGAAAATTAATTTTAATGTCTCATGTTGTCTGATATGTTGGCATGAGGAGGTCCTTGTAGGAATAAACTTCCTAGGACTTGGTGGGCTGCCGTCATACCCTCCCACATACATGTAAGACCTCTTTACAAACTAAGGGATTTTTTACCGGACCCTTAGAGGTGAAAAGCGAATGCGCTGATGGGTACTTATTTTAAATACAATTCGTAACAACAACAAAATTAAGTAAATAGAAATCACGTCAAATACGAAATGGAGAATTCTTACCTTATGATCTATGTTCGACGATATTAATGTACAAAGATCAACAAGATCTAAATTTCTATTTCGGCAGAACATGTAATTCAATTGCTTTGATATGAATTCAAAGGACAATTTACTTTTTTTTTACTTTCGGAAATCTGTTTCCGATTTTTGCACGAGTCGAGTTTCCAGACTACTTAAAAGTTTCAATGATCTTTTATAATTTTCTATCAAACAGTTACTGTTTCGGATCCCGATATATCTGCACTCTTTCCGGGAAACGTTAAACGACTTCAACCGAAGTTGATCGAACTTGGCTATATCTGCCTTCGGGGACTCCTGGTCCACCAGCAGTGACACTCACTAAGTGGTACAAATTTCAAACATCGTCAAATTCTATAAGATCATTTCAGAACAGATAAATTTGCAGCATGGACCAGACATGCACGTTTCGGGTTTTTAATACTAACCCTTGTCAGTGATCCTTAATCTTATCAATGTAATGTTGCCAAAGATTGTGAAAATTATCATGTTTACAAATTTACCGAAAGATGTAGCAGGATGGGTAGGATATGATGCTACAGGACCCATGTTTGAGAAATTTAAAGAAATTTTGATACAACATGCACGTTTCGGCTACTTAACCCTCGTCAGTAATCAATGTTTGATGTTTCCCTCACGCCCCTAACTCACTAGTTTGTCATTATGTCTCAGATAACAGCTTGAAATTGCAAAATTTGTTAAGTAAATATCACATCTTTTATTGTTAAACTGATTCGATAGCAGTAATAATCCAAGATTTAACATCAATCATCAACTGAAGGAGGTTTACATCTTTGCACCATCCCTCCAATGCTATTTCTGTCATATATTTCATTTACAAGTTGCTATGCTACTGAATCGACCCTACACAAAATTTGGAACTTCGTCCTCTCTGCTAAGCAAATGACCACAATTCAATTCAAAATAAAACCAGAGGGCGCTACTGAAATACTATTGGCAGTGTCAGAAACTCACATAGGCATTTGTCAAGTACCGATGATAAAGATTTAATGTCCGAAACACTTTCCTGGTGCATTAATCTTCTTCAAGAATGTTAAAGTTGGAAGAATGCCGTATTCTTCCTCTGGTGATACTAAGTATGTCAGAAGTTTTAGAAATATAAAACTTGATCATCTTTATTGCACAAATGATTTTTAACCCCCGGGAACATGCCAAAATTAACGGTATTCTTGTTAATATTCACATGGACAAATGTGGATTAAATCCATGAAAGCAATTCATTATATTCGGAACTCAAAACTTACTTAGTAATACTTACGTTGTGTATTTTTGGTTCTTCGCATGCTCATATCACGTTCATAGAAAATTTGGAGCATATTTTCGAGGAGGGTGTTTCATCGAATTGAAACGCTGTAAAAATGTTAATGATAACTTCTAATGTTATTCCAGTTCTGCTTTGACCATTTACTCCGATTGCCCATTGGTCTCTTCGATTTATGTGTAGTCTTTGTGATTGGGGTATTGATGCGGTAACGTGTACCTTTTGTGTCTCTTGTTTTAGATATATGTGTGTTTGGTCCATTGCTATTGGTTCTTCAATAGAATCTTGTTGGATACCACGTCCTTACTTATCTATTTGTTTGTTTGTTTGTGTGTGTGTGTTGATGTCTTGCTGTTTACAATTTCTTATTATAATGTGGTTTGTCTTTCTTTGCAACATACTCTTCCTTTCTTTTGCATAGATCTAGAGTTAAGTTTACAGTTTTTCTTACGTTAGTTTTTGGGGTAGATTTCAGTGTTATATCCCACTTTTTTGTCATAACAAAATATTCTTGCCTGAGAATTTTTCCATACAGTTCATTTATCACATTGTACAGCCATTATGCATTTCTATATAAAGAGTCAATTCATAATCAAATGCTATGATAAGTTACGTATCCTTCTGCTTGTATGCGATTGATCAATTTTGGAGGTGTGTCTCCGTAAATGTGCCTGACCGGTCGATACACTAGCCTAATAGTCTAAACTGTGTTACAATTTTGACCTTTCAGATATCCGTCATTAGTTGAATTCAGACACATTCATATTCAATATCATGAATTAGAATTGTTGTTATTGAATTATTGAAATTTGTATTGCATTGCATACAAAAGAAATTTGAAATATTGTTCTCTTTACTACATAGAGCATCTGTACGATGGGGAACTACTTCTCGTAGAGTAGGATTCCACCAGCTTCTACGTCTTGGAGAGGTTCACCTCTAGTTCTTGATTTCACAATGAAAATACACCCTTTTTTTGCAGGATATAAAAAACAAAACAAAACACACAGCTCGCTTTATAATACATCTCATTTGAGATCCTATATGTATACTCATCTAGAGCACAGCTGTCAATGTCCCCGCATGCATTTGTCAAAATTGAAGATATATTAAGCGTTTGGAAGAATATGTCAAAGAATACGGGAATGTTATGAAATAGATTTTGATTATATTTCATATATGATTAAATTAATCAGTGGCGGATCTAGGATTTCATAAAAGGGGGGGGGGGGCAAGGTTTCAGCTCGAAGAAAATTGTTCACGGAAAAACTGACCAAAAAAGTTCGAGACGAAAAACGTGAATCTCAAGACTTCTGATCTAATTAAGAAGTGGGGTGGGGAGGGGGGAGGGGAATTGATTCATTTACTTTAGTTTATAGGTGAACTGGCGAGCGTAGCGAGCCAGAAAATTTTTTTAACATATGAAGTTTTCATTTGTTTTCAAATTAAGTCATCCGTACATGTACATCTATATAAACAACTTTATTCCATATTGGCGAGCGGAGCGAGCCGTAAAATTTTTGGAATAGATGGTAACCCGTTACATTTTGTCATAAGAATACAATCTCTCTCTCATTTTCCATGCTCCATTTTTGTTTGACCAATTGGGGAAGTTTGGGAAGATAAGGGCATTACAACTCCACAACCTGGTTAGATCGACCCATGAAAATGAAGCATTTGGTAATTATTCAAGTGTCAATTTGATTTTGAATTTTGTATATATTTTGTTTATGACAAATGAATCCGTTCAAACACAATGACAAAGAAAGTTCAAGACAAAGTGAAGACGAAAAAAATAAAATTAACAACTAATGAAAAATTTAGTGCGGCGAGCGAAGCAAGCCGAAAATTTCCCCAAAAGTAAAGAGAATAAGCATAAAAAGAGTGCTCTGAATCAATAACTTTGGGTGAAAAAGGGGGGGGGGGGGGGTGGGGACCCGGGCCCCCTGCCCCCCTCCCTCTAAATCCGCCACTGTTAATCATTTTTTATTCTTTATCGTAATATAATGCAATTAGCTAAAAGTTAGATATATGAAATCATTAGCAATATATCAGCGTGGATGTTTATTCTAATTACAATTGCATAATGAAAAATTAAATCAAGCCGAAGTAATTGATTTATGTGTTTTACGACCCGAACTTTTCTGAACGGCACCCTATCATAAAAGTCATAAAAATGCACAAACACATGATCAGTACGAAGGAATTTGGAAAGGAAGACTGGGAACAATAAGAACAAAATATACGTCTGACTTTCTTGGTGAAAAAATAACTATTATCTCCTGATATAAATAATACGGAAGAGCTCCTTATTACTAAGTGCACCTTATTACTAATACGGAGGCGTTCCACATTACTAATGATACAGACATGATGGTATTCAAGATTATTCATCGATATTTTTACCTGAAAGATTCATGTTTGTTTAAGATATTTCATCAACAATTCTACAAAAATTAAAAAGGTACGTAAAACGCGGACTAAAAAATATCTAATAAAATGGCCTTAGAGAGAAATCACATAAACAACGAAATAAAAATATCTTACCTTTTGATTTGTGCTCGACTTTTTTCATGTACCAAGCTGCTAAATCAACAAAGTTCTATTCAGGCAAAACATTTACTTTAAAATGCAAACTCAAAGAACTACTCATTTTTACTTAAGGAAGTCCGTGTCCGTTTCGTTCGCTCGAATTTCAAACCAGTAATTAAAATTTTCAATGATTTCTTTTTTCTCTATTTTTTCTATCAAGCAGCTACTGTTTCTGATCCCTATACATAAGTAGTTTTTCCGGGAAATGTAAGATGTTTCCTTAAGGCCCCCTTACTCACAAGGGATACACTATGTCTTGGGACACAACTCCTTTACTCCAAAACAATCCATTACACATTAAGATTTTACCAGGTTATAAGAAAAAAAGATGAAAATCTGCCGAATTCATCCTAAAAATGAACTCACAAACTTGTATTATAAAGCATTGTAGAAGTTTCGAAAAAATATGTGAATCCCTTGATGTAATGATATAAATGTTAAAATTCAATATGAAATTTATTTTAAGCCCGCAACTTACCTTGACTTTTGACCCTAGTAATGTTATCTGTAGAAGTCTTTTATATATTTGTTTAGGTCAATGTAGCAAATTATTAATTCCTAGCTCAAACAGGTTGATCTTAATCTTTTTTTACATGACTTACGGCATTTACATGACTTACGGCATTACACCCTTTCCCCTTACGCATAATTACTTATTCAGTATGAGAAATGAAATACGTAAACAGTACTAAACACGTTATATAGACGAAAGGTCATGCCTTCTCATATAAGTATCTCAAATTGAAAAACATTCTGCAAAAACAAATCTTTAATGAATTTTCAATATAGGGAATTTATTTCAAGCGGAAGTGCAGGTTCTGTGAATATTTTGGTCATATCGATTACTTGAATTATCAGGCATCACAAAGTAACAAAGAAAAGTTAAATTTTTGAAAAAAAACTGTAAAGAATTCCGTATGGCAAGCAAAAGTTTCTTTCCATCTTATAATAATACAATGGAGTATATTAACTCGGGTGTTCGGTTAGAAATATTTACTTAGTCTAGTATATTATTTTCTGTTCGCTAATCTATTTGGCAAATTTGAGGTTCCTATGTCATACGAGTCAATTACTACCGAGTGTGCAGAAAAATACATTACCAAAAGCAGAAGATGCCTTGTTCGATATGTATATTCTTATATGCATCAATTCAAAACATGAGTGTACATGTAGGAGGCGACTAGGTCTCTATTTCATGTACATCGCGATTCACTAGTCATTGTCCATGCGACAAGGTCTGTATCTCCCTTACATAGGGTTTCACTGCCATGATTCAGGAGACCAGGTCTGTTTCTCCACTACATCATGATCCATGGTCATGGTTCAGGAGATAAGGTCTGTATCTCTCCCCTACATAGGGATTCATGGTCATGGTTCAGGAGATTAGGTCTGTGTCTCCCTTTCATCGTGATTCAAGTCATGGTACAGGAGATTAGGTCTGTATCTCCCCTTCATCGTGATTCAAGTCATGTTACAGGAGATTAGGTCTGTATCTCCCTTTCATCGTGATTCATGGTCATGGTTTTGGGGATTTGGTCTGTATCTCCCCTACATTGTGATTTATAGTCATGGTACAGGGGATTAGGTCTATAAGTCCCCTACATTGTGATTCATGGTCATGGTACAGGAGATAAGGTCTGTATCTCCCCTACATCGGGATTGATGGTCATGGTCCAGAGGATTAGATCTGTTTCTCCTCTACATCGGGATTCATCGTCATGGTTCAGGGGATTAGATCTGTATCTCCCACATTGTGATTCATGGTCATGGTACAGGAGGCAATGTCTGTATCTCCACTACATTGTGATTCATGGTCATGGTACAGAAGGCCATGTCTGTATCTCCCCTACATTGTGATTCATTGTCATGGCTCAGGAAGTCATGTCTGTATCTCCCCTACATTGTGATTCGTGGTCATGGTACAGGAGGCCATGTCTGTATCTCCCCTACATTGTGAATCATGGTCATGGTACAGGAGGACATGTCTGTATCTCCACTACATTGTGATTCATGGTCATGGTTCAGGAGGCCATGTCTGTATCTCCCCTACATTGTGATTCGTGGTCATGGTACAGGAGGCCATGTCTGTATCTCCCCTACATTGCGATTCATGGTCATCGTACAAGAGGCCATGTCTGTATCTCCCCTACATTGTGATTCATGGTCATGGTACAGGAGGCCATGTCTGTATCTCCCCTACATTGTGATTCATGGTCATGGTACAGGAGGTCATGTCTGTATCTCCCCTACATTGTGATTCATGGTCATGGTTCACGAGGCCATGTCTGTATCTCCACTACATTGTGATTCATGGTCATGGTACAGGAGGCCATGTCTGTATCTCCACTACATTGTGATTCATGTGATGAGGGTTAAGTACCCGAAACGTGCATGTCTAACCCACGTTGCCAATTCATCTGTTCTTAAATGATGCTATTCAATTTGAAGACGTTTACATTTATACCACTTGGTGAGTGTCACTGCTGGTGGACCAGGAGTTCCCGAGGGCACATGTAGCCAAGTTCGATCAATTTCGGTTGATCGTTTCTTCAACGCATTCTAAATTTCTGTTATCAAAATTTCTTGAAATATCTAAAAAGTGGGTCCTGTAGCATCATATCCCACCAATCCTTCTACGTCTTTCGGTACACATTTTGGACATAGTAACTTTCATACTTTTTTGGCATATTACATTGTTTAGACTTAGGATCACTGATGAGGGTTAAGTACCCGAAACGTGCATGTCTGGTCCACGTTGCCAATTTATCTGTTCTTAAATGATGCTATTCAATTTGAAGACGTTTACATTTATACCACTTGGTGAGTGTCACTGCTGGTGGACCAGGAGTCCCCGAGGGCACATGTAGCCAAGTTCGATCAATTTCGGTTGATCGTTTCTTCAACGCATTCTAAATTTCTGTTATCAAAATTTCTTGAAATTTCTAAAAAGTGGGTCCTGTAGCATCATATCCCACCAATCCTTCTACGTCTTTCGGTACACATTTTGGACATAGTAACTTTCATACTTTTTTGGCATATTACATTGTTTAGACTTAGGATCACTGATGAGAGTACCCGAAACGTGCATGTCTGGTCCACGTTGCCAATTCATCTGTTCTTAAATGATGCTATTCAATTTGAAGACGTTTACATGGTACAGGAGGCCATGTCTGTATCTCCCCTACATAGGAATTCCCTGGTTATGGTCAAGGCGATCAAGTCTCTATCCCCACTATATCGGGATTAACTGGTGCTCCGTTGGTGAATGTTTTGATTGTAAGTTTGGTTTTATTGCCATTAGTTATAACTAATAGATTCTGTTGAGTTGCGTTCACATTTACGCACTGATTAGATAGACAGACAGCATCTATTTACAAAGTAACATATATTATGTTTAAATTCGTAAAAGCTGTGTTATATCTTTTATAATAATTGTATTGTTTATTCATCACATTTCGATAGAGAGTATATTGTGACTTCTATATATCTAAATATCAAATGTTTGGAACGAAATCTTAGACTGATTGATTGTATAATTGCAAATTAGATAGATAAAGAGGTAGACATATACATATTTATCTGCTAATTCTTGACATGTGGATTCAAAAGTTTTGTTTGCGTTTCAATTTGATCATGAGGCCCAATAGAGATACGTATACATGTAAGCTCGAAAATTGTGTACGTAAAGAGCAGTCGAATCGCACTCTTGTGAAAAGGACGGGATCTCCAACAAAATTCGGTTGCAGCACCCACAGCGCAACCCCCGATTCACCCAATTAAAAAACTCAGAGCAGACGTAGCAGATGCTACAGTACCCAAGTTTTAGAAATTCAAGAAATTTTGATACAGTAATGTTTTAATGCGTTGACCAATCAAAGATGATCTATCTTGGCTCCATGTGCTCTCGGGGACTCCTGGTCCACCAATAGTGATACTCAATAAGTGGTACAAATGTTCAACGTCTTCAAATTCAATAGCATCATTAAAGAACAGAAATATTTTCAGCATGGACCAGACATGCACGTTTCGTGTACTTAACCCTCGTCCTTAATCTAAACAATGACTTCTCACTTCCATATCGGGAGTTCGCTTCTTTTCATATGGTGGAGATTTTTGTTTGTTTGCTTTGGTTCCTGTTTTATCCTGATTTTTTATGCCTTCGGTCTCTGATTTTCTGAATTATCGATTTTGTGCTGTATACAGGGATATGGTCATTATCCATATTTGTCATTATTGCCAAAAATTGTGAAAATTATTGTAATGTCCAAAAAATTACCGAACGACGTCGCAGGATGGGTGGAATATGATGCTACAGGACCCACGTTTTCGAAATTTCAAGAAATTTTGATACAGTAATTTTCTAATACGTTGAAGAGACGATCAAATGAAGTTGATCGCACTTGGCTAGATGTGCCCTTTGGAACTCCTGGTCCACCAGCAGTGACACTCACCAAGTGATGCAGATGTTTAACGTCTTCAAATTCAATAGCATGATTTAAAAACAGATGTTATCATGATTCTGCAAATGGGATTTTCACAGAATGTATTTTTTCTTAGACTGCGAATAACAAATATGGATAATAATGATATCCCAATACATTGTACTAAATCCATAATTCAGAAAATCATACACCGAAGGCATACAAATTCAGGATAAAATGGCAACCAAAGCAAACAAACAAAAATCTCTACCACATGAAAAGAAGCAAACTCCCAATATGGCAGTGAGACAAAGTGCCCAGGAGAGTCAGCATCTCCTGCTTGCATGCAAAACCCGTCGCTTCAATTCGATGAAATTGTCACATCCGATTACTTCATTTTCGGAGGATTTTTAAAATAAGTATTCTAACTCTTTACCTACTTGAAGAAAATTTTGAACCAAACTTAATGCACAGACACGCGTATTGGGATATTTTGTGACTGGATAATTCAGATGGTATAATACAGATAATACGGAAGTGTTCCAACTCTATACCTTCATGAAGAAAATTCCAAACCAATTTTACTCCACCAGATACGTGTTTCTAATATTAAATTATCATCAGTGACGCTATCATCCACAACTATGGACAATGGGACATCATAGTTTATGGCGAGTTTCTCATATTATCCGCAGTACTTCCTCGTTTAATAAAAAATATAGAATTTTAAAGAAAATTTTATATCAATGAATGATTCTGGTGTAAGGAATGGATGCGTGATCTGATGTCATTTTTAAGAGCTTTATGACTTTAAGGTAGTAGTCTCACCATACCCAAATTACTTCCCCACATTCAATTTATTTCATAATTACAATATGAATTAACTATGATGTCTTGCATCATTTACTAAAGTTTAAAAGAAATCGAACCAATCTTTTTGCGTGGGTTACAATTCAAAATCTCCAAATTTTCCCCCCTTTCAACGCAGAAAATGGCGACTTTGTCACGAAACTTGTTCTCAGATTTTCAATGATCCTGCAAATTTATTAATCATCAGCTTTGAATTTCAAAGATGATACATACATAATTCTTTTCAGTAAAATTTTGATGTTTTAATATCGCCATGCTTATATTAGAGGCGAGTTTTATAGAAAATAAGGATAAACATGTACCTGTCTGAAGTTCCGAAAACTGTCACATTTACATAGCTCATGAAAAAACGAATCATTATAATTTCGGTAAAAAACTAATGGAAAAAAGATTCATTATCAATCTCAAATCTGTGCAAATTACAGGGAAATCCAATCTATTTTCACCGAGTTAGCGCCATTTGGGTTACCCCACCCCTTCTTTTTACGTCGGGTTACTTAACGTCGAGGTTACGTATAGCGTTGTATGTCTAATTTCGGCACATTTATATATAAACATGCTTACGCGAAATTGTGAAATTAATTTGAATAAATAACAGTTATCATTATCTCAGAATTTATAAGAAAAGAGGGGATCTCCAACAACAACTAGTTGCAGCATCAACAGCAACCTCCCAAAACAGTAATTCATGCATTTGACTCAGTTGATATTCCGATTAAACACGGGAAGCAACCGAACAAAAAGTAAAATAAAAAAAAAAAAAGAAATAAAAAGAAGGAAAATTAGAATAAAAAAGGAAAAATAGGATGGACTGTCCAATGCGCGGGTATCGATGGAGTCGAGTTATTTTGAAGAACTGAACCTCCCCCCCCCTTCCTGGACCTCTCCTTTTGAAATTCGTACAATTTGTTTTTTATTTTTCCGATATTTTTAATAAAAAGTAATTATCCCAGATTACCAAGCCGGACCCCTTATCCCCTTTCTACTATACATTTTTTTCTTCTTTATGAACTTCTTAATAAACGAAGGAATATTATAAAGATAAATATACTCTATTTACAATAATCATGCTCAAATAAAATCGAAATAATCATGGTCATAATTACCGGCATCAGATAACATCAAATTTTTTTCGACATTTACGGAATGAAACATGCCGTAGGTCAAGGGATTTGTGTAGACATTGAAAATATCAGAAGAATAATTAAGAAATGACTGTAATAATTTTTCTGTCTATCGATGTATAGACAAAAACCGCTTCGCGGATTATATTTTGTTTGTGCATCGGTTTTTGTCTATACATCGATAGACAGAAAAAATATTACAGTCATTTCTTATAATTTAATTAAATCACTATTTAATCATCTAGTTTATTTTGCAATTGAAGTCATTTTAGCGTGGTTGATTTTTCAAGTTCAAAACTGGCGACGTGATATTTTAACAGGCCTAACGTAGCGGCGCTCGCTGTTAGTGACGTCATAATAGGTGACATTGTCTATACAGCTATAGATAAAATTTCGCGCCGTTCGTTTGTATAGGCGTTATACAGACATTACGGGAATAGTTAAATTATTGAAATATATAAATTTCGGAAACATATTTAATCTATAAGTAATGCTCAATTTCAAGAATAAAACATAGAAAATGAAATTCATACTTATGAAGATAGATAATGATATATAGAGCAACCATAAAATAAAATCCCGTTTACCTCCGTGTACCGCTCGGGAAATTCCCCTTCTATAACGCCATGATAAGTCATGCAGAAGCTTGTCGTGAAAACAAATGATGGTATTGTTACGCCAGACAACAAACGTTCGCGAGATCGATTTTGAGTTACGTGCCTTACCCTGAGACTACCATCTTAAATTTCATTCGATGTCTATCTTTATCGAGGATCACTGACGAGGGAAAAATACCCGAAACTTGCATAACTGGTCCTTGCTGCAAATACATGACTTGTATATCTAGAGGAGTATCCGAAAGAATCCCATCGGAAAGCTCTAGATCAATTATGACGTCATAATAGAAACGGCGACATTAGCGCGTTTTTCGCTAGAACGTCAGCAATACGTATTGTAAAAATAAGGGGGGAGGGTAACACAATCACTATAACTTTTAAACTGACGGTCAAATTTCAGTAGGAACTTATCGGTGTTTCACTTGACATATGGAGAATATAATAGTTTTACGGAAAATAAATGAAAGGATTTCAGATAAATCGACTTAATGATTAAGAATTAACAACTCAAAGATGTTCTGAAAATAAACATAAATTTATCTCCTTTTGACATTTTAGTGGAGTGCCTTATGTAATGCAGTGGGAATTTTATGATTAAAGCAAACCACTATGCTAAAGTTATTAACTATGGGCTAGTATTACAGAAAAAATTTGATAGACCTCTGAGATATGTGGCAGTTGCGATATTTTGGGGGCAAAAACCCCTTTTCTACGCAAAAACCATGAAAAACTGGAAATAATTTATAAGTTTTGCATTAAAAATGATGACAGAAATAAAAAGATGGAAATTTACTTAATTTCTGATGCTCTTTCGAATTAAATGAGTTTCAAATTCGAAATCCTATATCATATGTGTATTTTTGGACGAAAAAGCCCTTTTCTGGGCTAAAATCATGAAAAATTGGAAATAATTCATAACTTAAACATAATAGCTGATTTCAAAAATTAAAAGATGTTTACATACTCAATTTCTGATGTTCTGTCCAATGAAATGAGTTTTCAATTCAAATTCTTATATTAAATGTGTTTTTTGGGAGAAAATGCCCTTTTCTAGGCCAAAACTATGAAAAACTGGAAATAATTGATAACTTTTGCATAAAAGATAGTAACAAAAATTTAAAGATGTGAATATACTAAATTCCTTATGTTCTTTCCATTGAAATGAGTTTCCAATTTGAATTCATGAAAAACTGGAAATAATTCATAACTTTTGCATAACAAAAGATAACAAAAATTAAAAGACATTAGTACACTTAATATCTTATGTTCTTTCTATTGGAATGAGTCTTAAAGCCAAATTTTTATATCAAATGTCTTTTTTGGGGCAAAAATCTATTTTCTGTGCAAAAATCATGAAAAACTGGAAATAATTTATAAGTTTTGCATTAAAAATGATAATAGAAATAAAAAGATGTAAATGTACTTAATTTCTGATGTTCTTTCGAATTAAATGAGTTTTAAATTCGAATTCCTATATCAAATGTGTTTTTTTTTTGGGGGGGGGGGGGAGGAAATGCCCTTTTCTAGGCCAAAATCATGAAAAACTGGAAATAATTCATAACTTTTGCATAACAAAAGATAACAAAAATTAAAAGATTTTAGTATACATCAGTTTTAATGTTCTTACAATTGGAATGAGTCTAAAACTCGAATTTCTACATCAAATGTCTTTTTTGAGGGCAAAAATCCATTTTCTATGCAAAAATCATGAAAAACTGGAAATAATCTATAAGTTTTGCATTAAAAATGATGACAGAAATAAAAAGATGGAAATTTACTTAATTTCTGATGCTCTTTCGAATTAAATGAGTTTCAAATTCGAAATCCTATATCATATGTGTATTTTTGGACGAAAAAGCCCTTTTCTGGGCTAAAATCATGAAAAATTGGAAATAATTCATAACTTAAACATAATAGCTGATTTCAAAAATTAAAAGATGTTTACATACTCAATTTCTGATGTTCTTTCCAATGAAATGAGTTTTCAATTCAAATTCTTATATTAAATGTGTTTTTTGGGAGAAAATGCCCTTTTCTAGGCCAAAACTATGAAAAACTGGAAATAATTGATAACTTTTGCATAAAAGATAGTAACAAAAATTTAAAGATGTGAATATACTAAATTCCTTATGTTCTTTCCATTGAAATGAGTTTCCAATTTGAATTCATGAAAAACTGGAAATAATTCATAACTTTTGCATAACAAAAGATAACAAAAATTAAAAGACATTAGTATACTTAATATCTTATGTTCTTTCTATTGGAATGAGTCTTAAACCCAAATTTTTATATCAAATGTCTTTTTTGGGGCAAAAATCTATTTTCTGTGCAAAAATCATGAAAAACTGGAAATAATTTATAAGTTTTGCATTAAAAATGATAATAGAAATAAAAAGATGTAAATGTACTTAATTTCTGATGTTCTTTCGAATTAAATGAGTTTTAAATTCGAATTCCTATAACAAATGTGTTTTTTTTTTTTGGGGGGGGGGGGAGGAAATGCCCTTTTCTAGGCCAAAATCATGAAAAACTGGAAATAATTCATAACTTTTGCATAACAAAAGATAACAAAAATTAAAAGATTTTAGTATACATCAGTTTTAATGTTCTTACAATTGGAATGAGTCTAAAACTCGAATTTCTACATCAAATGTCTTTTTTGAGGGCAAAAATCCATTTTCTATGCAAAAATCATAAAAAACTGGAAATAATCTATAAGTTTTGCATTAAAAATGATAATAGAACTTAAAAGATGTAAATATACTTAATTTCTTATGTTCTTTCGAATTAAATGAGTTTCAAATTCGAATTCCTATATCAAATGTGTATTTTGGGGCTAAAAGACCTTTTCTATGGTAAAATCGTGAAAAATTGGAAATAATACATAATTTAAGCATTTTTACTGATTTCAAAAATTTAAAGATGTTTATATTTTCAATTTCTGATGTTCTTTTGAATGAAATGAGTTTTTAATTCAAATTCTTATATCAAATGTGTTTTTTGGGAGAAAATGCCCTTTTCTAGGCCAAAACTATGAAAAACTGGAAATAATTGATAACTTTTGCATAAAAGATAGTAACAAAAATTTAAAGATGTGAATATACTAAATTCCTTATGTTCTTTCCATTGAAATGAGTTTCCAATTTGAATTCCTATGTCATATATGTTGGGGGGGGGGGGGGGGGACAAAATCCATTTTCTATGCAAAAATCATGAAAAACTGGAAATAATTTATACCTTTTGCATAAAAAAATGATAACAGAAATTAAAAGATGTAAATGTACTTTATTTCTTATCTTCTTTTGAATGAAATAAGTTTCAAATTTGAATTCTTGTATAAGAGGCCTTTGAAATTGGGAAAAATAACAGCATTTAATCAAAGATCGGGAAATTATAAATCAATTTGAATGTCTTTTCACTTGAAATATAGAGCTTTTACCTCCTGGGGATTTTATTATTATTTTCCAAGAGGTTTTCACTTGGGAAAATTGGTCCATTAATATGGACTATGAAATTGAAATACTAAATTATATGATTGTTCTATTGTAAAATTTCAGTGTATCATAAGAACATTTCAACAAGTAATGTCTCATGGGTATATAAAAATAAAAATGTATAACATTTAGTCTCAAAATAGATACTATATTGCATTGAGAATTTGGCCAAATATCGGACCCAAATTAGGCTGATCAAGAGCCCTGATCAATACACATGTGTTTTAGAGTAAAAACATTGTCCAATAATAAGCTACATGAGATTTTATTGTAAACAAATTATGTTTTTTATTAAGCATAGAAAATAGGATTCAAAATTTATTTGTCAAGAAAAATGAAGTCATGTATATGTACATTTTGTGTAAAGTTTAACATTTTTTCAATTTTTTAAAAAATCAGATTTTAATTGAATGTCATATATTATCTCCAATTTTCCATGGTTTTTTTTTTTGCCCAGAAAACTCATTTCATTCGAAAGAATATCAGCAATTAAGTAAAAAATCATCTTTTAATCTTTAAATCAGATCACTTGCTAAAGTTGTAAATTATTTCCAATTTTCATATGTTTTTTCTATTAAAGGGCTTTTTGCCACCAACCCCCCCCCCCCATATTTGATATAGTCATATGAAATGAAACTCATTTCATCCGACAGAACATAAAAAATTCAGAATTCTTACATCTTTTAATTTCTGTTATCATTTTTTATGCAAGCGTTATATATTATTTCCAGTTTTATCATTATTTTAACATAGAAAATGGATTTCTGCCCCTTTAAAATAAATTTGATGTAGGAATTCAAATTGGAAACTCATTTCATTTGAAAGAACATAAGAAATAAAGTACATAACCATCTTTAAACTTTGTTACTATTCTTTATGCAAAAGTTATGAAGCATTTCCAGTTTTTCATGATTTTCGCCTAGAAAAGGGCATTTTCTCCCAAAAAACACATTCAACATAAGAATTTGAATTGAAAACTCATTCCATGTGAAAGAACATTAGAAATTGAATATATAAACATCTTTTAATTTTCGAAATCAGTATATATGCTAAAGTTATATATTATTTCCAATTTTTCATGATTTTAGCCTAGAAAAGGGCTTTTTTGCCCCAAAACCACATTTGTTGTAGGAATTCGAATTTGAAACTTATTTAATATGAAAGAACATCAGAAACTAAGTACATTTACATCTTTTAATTTCTGTTATCATTTTTAATGCAAAACTCATAAATTATTTCCAGTTTTCCATGATTTTTGCATAGAAAATGGGTTTTTGTCCCAAAAAAACACATTTGACATATGAATTCGATTTGGAAACTCATTTCAATGGAAAGAACATAAGGAATTTTGTACATTAACATCTTTTAATTTTTGTCATCATTTTTCATGTAAAAGTTAGAATTCATTTCCAATTTTTCATGATTTTGGCATAGAAAAGGGAATTTTCTCCCCAAAAAACACATTTAATATAAGAATCTGATTTGAAAACTCATTTCATTCAAAAGAACATCAGAAATTAAATATGTAAACATCTTTTAATTTTTGAAATCAGTTAACACGTTAAATTTATAAATTATTTCCAATTTTTCACGATTTTAGCCTAGAAAAGGGTTTTTTGCCCGAAAAACTACATTTGATATCAAAATTTGAAGTTGAAACTTATTTTATTCGAAAAAACAACAGAATTTAAGTATATTTACATCTTTTAATTTTTGTTAACATTTTTCATGCAAAAGTTATAAATTATTTCCAGTTTTTCATGATTTTTGAATAGAAAAGGGTGTTTTACCCCCAAAATATCGCAACTGCCACATATCTCAGAGGTCTATCAAACTTTTTCTGTAATACTAGCCCATAGTTGATATCTTTATCATAGTGGTTTGCTTTAATCATAAAATTCCCACGTCAGCTTATTTTCTTACATAAGGCACTCCACTATTTCTTTTCAAAGTCTTAGCGATAATTTATAATTCTAAACATATCCGATTGCCCACATCATATCTTAATGAAAGTTACAGAACTAGTTAATATTCTGCCTCTACAGAAGATTTGAAACTGTTTTTATCACCCAAAGTGTGTTAATTTTGACGTCACATTTACGGCCCATTTTGGGCTTTCAATGGGAATATATGTACGCTGGTAGCTTCAAACCTTACGGTAAAAAAATGATGAAGCTTTGCATGTAAAAAAAAGTATGTTTCAATTATTAATATTCATTTTTAATTTTTAGGAATAGGATAGGATCTTTATTAAGTCTGGCTGTCCTGGACCTCCGTAAATGATGATATTGAATTTGAAGACGTTTACCATTCAAAGAGTGTTATATATATCTTCTATACTTTAGAATATGTTTTGTATCTAGTTCACTTATGTTTGTAACTGCATGCGACATTGCAATATAGCATATTTTTTTCTACAGATATTAAAATCTTGGGAGGAAGGAGGTTGACGTAAGATTACGTCATTTTTAACGTACTTTGCACCACTTTGGGTTTTGACGACCAAGCTAAATAGAAGAAACTTTCAGCTTTTATTTGATATGTTATCTCGCCATATGCCTTTCATGACTTTTAAACTCCTGAAGTAGAACATTTTTTAAGTTTGGGTAAGGTAATATTCATGCTGGACCCTTTCTCTTTAAGGTATATTGTTAAAGTAGACAACACGTGGAAGGGTCTCTGAAAATTTGTTATAAATAAACTTGAATTGTCAATATTGAAATATATGTTCTATGGAACCAATGATATGTACTGGACACGTATTTCGCATACCCAATCCTCATAAACATTCTACATGTCAAACCGGTTAAATAAAGCCAAAGTGAATTTTCCTGGTACCATCTACATCATAGACTGTTAATATCTTCTTGCCAAAAATGAGCTGCTCCAATTTTTTGTAGGATGTATTCAAAAGCGTATTTAAAAGAAGGGACGGGATTTCCATCCAGGCCCGGTTGCAGTACCAACAGCAAATCTCCATAACTCCCGATGTGAAAGCACAACGACCAAACCAGCAAAAAACTAAAAAACACAAAATACTACACATAAACCAACGAGACCAATGGGTGATCGGTACCGACTTAGGGTGGCCATTAGCTAGGCATGTAGCAAATGGTGTGGTTATCCGGATTACGCGCGCACAACCTTTACACTTTTCCGGTTACTAAAAGGTCTCGAAGTACGCGCAATTGAAGTGTGAAACAACATCTTCACTGTTATATTTCCATACAATCAAAACAGCAAAACGCAGGGGCTTAAAAGAAAAATGGCGCTGTCTACAAAATCGACTGTAAATTTCCTCTTGCCAAAAGTAAGCGGCTCCAAATTTTGTGTAAGGTGTATTCTGAAGCTTAGTTAAGTGAAAAATGCGGTCAAATAATTGATGTAGGGTAGACGCAAGAAGCTTTTATCTTACCATGACTGAAAACATTATGCCGAGAGCCCAGCTAAGGAAAGAGCTATGCAATGCGGCAGATACCCCCTTAGTTTGAGAAAATTAGGTTTAATTAGATGACAGAAAATTTAGAGTATATTTCAATGCAGTGCATAAACAAGGAGAGCGATATCATCAGGGAAGCCTTCAGAAATTGTCAATATCAAAATATATTATCTAAAAAGAAGGGAGGAGATCTCCAACAAGACCCCGTTGCAGCATCAACAGTAAAACACCAAAACACCCGATGCAAAAACACAAAAGACGAGTACAGCACGAGACGGAAAAGAGACACACGACATGTAAACATCAAACACAAAAGACTACACATAAACCGACGAGACCAATGGGTAACCGGTGCCGACCTTGGACGGCCATCTGTCACGCAAGTAGCAAATGGTGTGGTTATCCTGGATTACGTGCGCACAACCCTCTCACTTCTCCAATTACCCAGAGGTCTCGAAGATCGTACAATTGTGGTGAAAAACAACCTCCTCACTGTAAGATGACATCATACAAACAAGACCGCGAAACGCAGAGGCCCCATAGACACAGATGAATATGTAAATGGATATAAAAAGAGGGCATGTGTAATACAGTCCGTGCTCTGTCGGCTGTAGCGAGCTCATGTATGTAATCACCCGAGGAGTCCGACTGACATTCAGAAAGGACAGGTTGTCGGGGCCCTGTCTTCTCTAAAGAGGTTTGGACAGGTCCCGTCATGGAGTCCCGTCGTCACAGTCAGTCAGAGTGCAAGTCTCAAGGATGCGCTTGTACAAGACTGTAGATTGGTCAAGTACCAAGCCTAGTGTCCGTCTGGTGACATTAGGATCATACCCACGGTATAAAAGGCGTTTGATGATTCTTACGCATTTTCGATGGTTATGCTGCCTACCTTTGATCCTTTTTATTTTGTTTATCATATCACCATAAAAGACAGGTTGTGTAATACCCATAGTAAAGTACTAATTTTGTTACATTAGACAAGTGTTTGGGATATTAAATCCTCGTCAGTAGTACTTAATGTCAAAGAGGTTGAATAAAGACAAAGCGAATTTTCCTTGTCTAAATATAGACTGTTAATGTCTTCTTACCAAAAAATGGGTTGCTCCAAATTTTGTGTACGGTGTATATAGAAGCGTCTTTAAGTGGCAAATATAGCTATGCTAATATATTAGACCAAGCGATAATTTAGAGGGGGTTCAGGACTCCTTCCATTTCTTTTGAATACATTTTCCCCCATTTTGACATATAATTTGTTTAAAAACTACAGGTCCGTCCCCCTTCCTGGCGTCTTTGACCTCAGCCACTACCTGGAAAAAACGAGATCTGTCTATGTCGACAGACAAAATTTAGTATTCAATTTCTTTTAATATTTTAAAGCGGATGAAAATTTAAGAAGTAAATAAGAAGGACACTGATAAATCATGTTCTTTAGAATGTAGGAAAGATAACTCTAGAAATGTTTACAAATACATGTAGCTGTATTATTTACGCTGATAAGATTTGTATTGTTATAATATAAACTTGTTTATTGATACCTTAGTGTTTTATGCTTTCATCTAGCTTGTGTGTCTCATCAGTACATGGATATAATACATGTTTAATTCCCCAAAAATATTCTGAAGAATGAGTTTTGAAAATGTCTATGAGTTGTATGTGTTTTGTGCATTGCCTAATCATCCTCTACACCAGTTTCTAGTGACGTACAGATGGAAAGATGTATCAAACATACTGGTATATGCCTAAAATCACTCATTTTATCAGTTCATCATAACAAATACATTTGTAACTGACAAAATATTGTAATATTTTTAAAGATTCATTTTGAAGTAAACATTCGCTCTATTTTAAACTTAAAACGAAATGTAAGAAAAGTAAGATAATTCACACATAGTAAGTCTCAGAAGAAAACACCCTTAATTTATATTTTCTAATGAGTCAATATTTTAATCATTTTCTAAAGACACCCTTTGATATCGTGCATTTAATGCGAGCCATATGTTAGTTGCTTTATATTTCATTAATACATTTTTGATCGAATTGGTTTATCCAATATAAAATGTGTTGTCCGTATGGGATAAATTTATTAGACTTCGATCAAATTGAACGATTTTCGCTGCATATAAGCCTCTTAAGAATTATATGGATCATTATACACCAAAATGCGATGTGAAAATCCGAAGTGTTCTTTAAGGATCACCTCCTTATCTTCAATCCTCAATTTATAACAGATTTATAATAGAACTAGACAATATGAGTAGAACAAAGGGATTATCAATTTAAAAGTAGATCACCGAAGAACTTCCTTGATCTTTCGCCGTATTAGTTATATTTCCCAGAATTATATAGTGCTATCGTATGTAGGATGAACAAAATCTTCAACTTCTAACAAATAATTACAATTGATCCAATTATTATCAATTTATTTATTTATCTATTCATTTACATGCATCCAAACTATTGGCTCTGAAACATACATTGCCTTATTGCATTTACAACGTTGTCTCAATTTGATCCTGTGATTGTTTTGAGATAGTTAGATATAGTCTGACTTTGTGGCATCAATCTATATGGTGTATTAAATTCAATGGCATCATTAAAGGACAGATAAATACATCAGGTATATTATCATGTATCTAATCTAAAAGGATCGTTTTATCGGCGGAATTTTACAAAATGCAAATGAAATGAACAAAATGATAAACAACATATTTAGGTAAAAATTCACCGTGCTCATCATGTGTCTAATTACAAAGTCATAGTTGTAATAATAAAATCAAAATATGATACTTGTTTATGTAACCCCTCTTGGTCACAAGAATAACTGACGACATCATCGTTTCCACACTTTATTAACATACAACGGTAGGGCCCTGTAAATAATATATAAAGAACATGTAACATCTAACACAAATATACATTTAACAAATGTTCATTAAAACACATTATTTCATTATAGGACATATTTCATACATTCCGTTTCTAGTCGTTTTCTTTTATAGATAAATTATGAAATACTCAGCTTGCGGACAAAGAGAGATAACTCTTGTCTAAACCTTTCTCTTCATGAGTTTTAAAGTTTTCGTCGTATAACAAGAAATCGTTATTTCAAGTACTAAATTTATGAAATAATTACCAGATATGGGCCAGGCTCTAATAACCCACCATGGAGTCTATAACAGGCTTCACACTCTCGTGATAAGTCCTTAATACAAGTGAGTTAAAGAAGATCCTGACGATAATCTCAACAGCACTCACAATAGAGCACAAAATTGAGCATCGACGGACCCAAGGCAAGCTAGAGGTGGGACCAGGTGCCCGGGAGGAGTAAGCATCCCCTGTTGGCTAGCCGCACCCGCAGTCGATGTTTATGCACGAAAATAAAAATAATATATTAAATGCATGCACTGTCTGTGGTAATGTCTATATAGAAAGTGTTATGGCGACCATGTCAGGAAAAAATATTCAAAACACTTACTGTCATACCCCTCACGGGGAACTTTTTTACGAGCTCCACACGGCAAAGGGCATAAGTGTGACACAAATGAGTTAAAGAAGATCCTGACGATAATCTCAACAGCACTCACAATAGAGCACAAAATTGAGCATCGACGGACCCCTAGCAAGCTAGAGGTGGGACCAGGTGCCTGGGAGGAGTAAACATCCCTTGTTGGCTAGCCGCACCCGCAGTCGATGTTTATACAAATGACAATACTAAATACCTATATGGAACGCATTTTCATCGTTATCGCATAAAACTTGTGAATTTAATAAAGAAATGTATTTAACTTATGAATTACCGTTTCAATATCATTCAATAGTGTGACACGAAATCAATTTTAAACCAAAACTAGAAGATAACCTCAAGCGGCTTAAACAATAAATATATATTCAAAAATGTATGACAAATTTACAAAATACAAGTAAAAAGCGATATGCGTTTAACAATACGCTAAATGAAAAAGGTATAGAAAATAACTTACTTTTATCAAAAAACCCATAGATGCAACTTGATACAAATTCTTACAATGCGCCTCGTGTCTTTACTGAAGTACTACAAGGTGTGGAATGAAGCTAAAATACTACATGGCGAGTGCAAATCGTGCACTCGTGAAGCGTACAATTTTAATGAAATGACCAATCGATATCAACTAAGTAGTACAGTGAATATCCAGGATTAAAAGGGTAGTCTCATACAGTATATAAACCAGGGGAAAAAGTAGGAATTGATAAATTACTGAATACGAATAAAATATCAAAAATAAGAGAGACTGAATAAATTAGAAGTGATTATTTAACAAATACAAAATATTTGAATTTAAATAGAAATAAAGAATTTAGACAAAATCAAAAATAAATCGAATCTAGAAATACCACATTTAAACTTTGTAATTCGCAAATAGTATATGATAACAAATATACTAAAATTAAATATCTTTGATGCCAATTTTCCTTTATTTAAGACTTGTCCACAAACTTTACGGACAACCATCGTACATTGATCCAAAGGAAACACATTTTCACTGACAAAAATGCTGGCGGGGGCATTTGTGTTTCACAAAAATAATTTTTATTCCTTTTTCTATCTGTAGTTTAAAGCAAATTCCATTAAATTTGAATAACCTACTAAAAACTATATGACCTTCGCGGCATATAGCCGTTTGATAATTCTTTTAATATCAGAAAAAATTCAATTGATCATCATGGACCAATATGAGTAAAACCCTGGTCAAAACCAGCATTGCGTGTTTTTGGACGAAGGTGTTCGTAGAGGCTATGAGCGTATGCGCGTTTTACCGCATACGCAAGGAAGGAAGAGGCAAGAGTGCGAAAGGAGTTATATGGTTATATGGTTATACGGTTATATGGAGTGATTAGATGCATCATATGCTGCACATGTAGCAAAAACGTCCTACGTGCAGACAACGTGCATGTAACCTACAACGTACGATCTCCGTACGTCTTCCGCGTTATCTTAACGGTGTTGTACTTGCACTTACTACTAATGCACGGGTCCCTCACTCTCTTACACGAAAAGTGCGTTGGACGTATTTACAACGTTCTCACAACGTGCGTGTCGTACTTATTGATGAATCAGTAGACCGAACGCAGACAGGATGCAGCGAGTGTTCTGCATGCACTAAAACTGTTATTGCTGTCTTCGTGTTACCAAATCAGTACGTAGGCCGTACTGTCCATGCACTGATAACGCACTGAAACAGTGCGTATCTCCAAATTTGCCTAGGTTTTTTGCACGTAGACAGCACCTACTTGCACGTACGATGGTTTGTGACCGCCGTTTGATGGACGTTCCCATGAGATGAGAAGTGTTCTTTAATTATCTACTCCTTATCTATGTCCTCAATATAAGAGGACTAGACTAGAAATAAAAGATGAGAGTATTTCAATGAAAAAAATAACTTCGTTGATCTTTCGTCGTATAATATATGTTTCAAAGAAATTCTGTTTTATTTGAACTGAGGTAAATATAAAGTGACATAAATGAGAAACTAATATGTCCACAAGGGCATCATGTAGCCAAATACAATCGACTTTCGTTGATCATTTCTACAATCGCATTAAAAATGTCTGTTATCAAAATTTCTAAAATTTTTAAAACTTGGGTCTTGTAGCTTCATATTTCTACCATCCTGGACAGATATTTTCACACAATGGACATAATTTTTTGTCAATTTTCCTTAATTTAAGACTTGTCCACGAACTTTACGGACAACCATCGTACATTGATACCAAGGAAAACACATTTTCACTGACAAAATGCTGGCGGGGGCATTTGTGTTTCACAAAAATAAGTTTTATTCCTTTTTCTATCTATAGTTTAGAGCAAATTCCATTAGATTTGATTGACCTACTAAAACTATATGACCTTCGAGGTATATTAGTCATTCAATAAATTCTTTAAAATCAGAATAATTTGAAATGATCATTATGGACAAATATGAGTAAAACCCTGGTCAAAACCCGCATTGCGTGTTTTTGGACGTGTGTGTTCGTAGAGGCTATGTGCGTATGCACGTTTTAGCAAGAGTGCGAAAGGAGTTATATGGTTATATGGTTATACGGTTATATGAAGTGATTACATGCATCATATGCCATGCACGTAGCAAAAACGTCCTACGTGCAGACAACGTGCATGGTCGCGATAGAACTTTCTATATTGACATTACCTCAAACAGTGCATGTTTTAGATATTGTTTCATTTTTCGTGCATGGGCATCGATGGCGGGTGCTGGCTGGCCAAACAGGGGATGCTTACTCCTCCCGGGCACCTGGTCCCACCTCTGGCTTGCTAGGGGTCCGTCGATGCTCCATTTGGTGCTATTTTGTACTCTATTGTGAGTGCTGTTGAGATTATCGTCAGGATCTTCTTTAACTCTATTGTGAGTGCTGTTGAGATTGTCGTCAGGATCTCCTTTATCTCATTACATCGTACGATCTCCGTACGTCTTCCGCGTTATCTTAACGGTGTTGTACTTGCACGTACTACTAATGCACGGGTCCCTCACTCTCTTGCGTTGGACGTATTTACAAGGTACTCAGAACGTATGTGTCGTACGTATTGATGAGTCTGTAGATCGAACGCAGACAGAATGCAGCAAGTGATCTGCATGCATTAAAATTGCTACATGCTGTCGTCGTGTTCCCATATCAGTACGTAGACCGTGCGGACCAAGTACTGATAACTCACTGACACAGCGCGTATCCCCAAATTTGCCTAGGTTTTTGCACGTAGACAGCACCTACTTGCACGTACGATGGTTTGTGACCACCGTTTGATGGACGTTTCCATGAGATGAGAAATGTTCTTTAATGATCTACTCCTTATCTATGCCCTCAATATATAAGAGGACTAGGCTAGGAATTAGTAAGTACTTCAATGAAAAAAATAACTTCCTTGATCTTAATATATGTATCAGAGAAATTCAGTTTTATGTGAACTGAGGTAAAATAAAGTGATATAAATGAGAAACTAATATGGACCAGGAATGCAAGCGTACGAGGGCACATGTTGCCAAGTTCGATCGACTTCGGTTGATCAGTTCTTCAACGCATTCAAACATTTATGTTATCAAAATTTCTTAAACTTCTTAAACGTGGGTCCTTTAGCTTCATATGCCTATCATCCTGGACAGAATAACTTCACATACTGGACAGAAAATTTTCTCAATCTTTCGTCATTTTACATTGTTTAGATTTTAGGACCACTGACAAGGGTAAAGTACCCGAAAGGTGCATGTCTGGTCCATGCTGTAAAATCTGATGTTGAATTATTCAGATATGGGAAGTTTAAAAACACTTTGTATGTAGCTAGTGTTGCGACATTCCATCCATCTCTGAAATCTTTATTGATCACAACTAATGAATCAAGTATAAAGAACGGGGTACAGCTTACAATCAAAATAATAGTTAAAGTGATAAGTATGTCTGTTGTATTCCCGGATTCTCTCTTTTCCATTGTCTCCCTTTTAAAAGCATTTCTTTTCTCCCGGAATTTCAAGTATGACCTTATTAAAGCAACATATGATACTAAGATGACAAGCAAACAAGCGAGGAAACAGCTAGCAAGCAAGCCCATGCAAAGTTTTAACAGTAAGGAGTCCTTGTATGCATCATCCGTGAAACAAATATGCCCTCTTTTACCATTAATAGTTATTTTTTGCATATCCAAACAAAATTGCATTTGGAATAAGGCAAATAAATCCTAATATATCGCATCCAATGCAAAGTTTCAGCGCTAGACTTCTATCAATTTGAAAATCATTTGACAAGCAGACTTTTCTCCAACAGTGAATGCAAATCAGGGTCACGTGTGCAACAGAAATTGTGACGAGGGAATATTGAACGTATCTGAATACCTTACATAAATTTTCTGTTAGTGATGTAAAATCTGATGATATATTTACTGCATCCAATGGGATGACAAAAACGCAAATTGTCAGGTCAATTATCGCTAAGCTCAGAACAAAAACGACATAGGGGTCCTTTCTGTGTTTTGTGCTTCTCTGCTCTCTGTATCTCTGAAGGTTCAAAATAAGTGCATGGACATTTCCAACAGCTCCAATGATGAATAGAATGCACAAGAACACAAGAGCTGGAATACGACTAGCACCATTCGGATCATATATTCCATATCCATAGCCCGATGTAAGATTACTCATCGTATTCACCATTGTTGTTTGTACTGAAGACGTCATCTTCCTGTTATAAGAGATTTAAGAATACGACAATTCAAAGAAACTAAGAAATTAAACATGTTCAACAATTTGTTTATTAAACTACCATTTTGCCAACTTTTCTACATAGAATCGTCTACTTGAAGAACAATACCATTAACATGGAACGTTATTATCGGTAGCATATTTCAAAATTGATTCCTAAAACAAAGAAAATTAACAACGTAGTAAATCATTGAAAAGGTATTTTGTAGAAATTTTAAATCCTTTTCGGCATTAAATTCCACTGTTTTCTTTACCCGGAACATTCATATCAGAAGCACCAGAGTTCCCGAGGGCACATGTAGCCAAGTTCGATCATCATCGGTTGATCGTCTGTCTCTTCAACGCATTCAAAAATTTCTGCTATCAAAAAGTCTTGAAATTTCGAAAACGTGGGTCCTGTAGCATCATATCCCACCCATCCTGCTACGTTTTTTCGGTACATTTTGGATATCATTATTTTTCACACTCTTTGGCCATATAACAATGTTTAGATTGAGGATCACTGACGAGGGTTATGTACACGAATCATGCATGTCTGGTCCATGCTTGCAAATTAATCTGTTCTTAAAGAAGGGAGGAAATCTCCAACAAGACTCCGTTGCAGCATCAACATCAAAACACCAAATGCAAAAACACAAAAGACGAGTACAGCAAGAGACGGAAAAGACACATGACATGTAAACATCAAACATAAAAGACTACACATAATCCGACGAGACCAATGGGCAACCGGTGCCGACTTTGGACGGCCATTTATCACGCAAGTAGCAAATGGTGTAGTTATCCTGGATAACGTGCGCACAACCCTCTCACTTCTCCAATTACCCAGAGGTCTCGAAGAACGTATAATTGTGGTGTAAAACAACCTCCTCACTGTAAGATGACCTCACACAAACAAGACCGATGGTGCTATTGAATTTGAAGATGTGTAACATTGCAGGCACTTTTGCCTTTCTTATCATATGAAGTTTGAATGAGTGATGCATCATCAATATATCTGGAATTCTAATAAAAAATAAAAGTATTCCACTTAACCTTATGTATTGTATGCAGAAACAAACTTAGTATTTGTATTTACAAGAAGGGAGGAGATATCCAACAAGACCTTGTTGCAGCATCAGCAGCAAAACACCAAAGCACCCGATTCAAAAACACAAAAGACGATTACAGCAGGAGACGGAAAAGAGACACACGACATGTAAACATCAAACTTAAAAGACTACACATAAACCGACGAGACCAATGTGCAACCGGTTCCGACTTTTGACGGCCATTTGTCACGCAAGTAGCAAATGGTGTGGTTATCCTGGATTACGTGCGCACAACCCTCTCACTTCTCCTATTACCCAGAGGTCTCGAAGAACGTACAATTGTGGTGTAAAACAACCTCCTTACTGTAAGATGACAATACAAATATGTAAATGGATATAAAAAGAGGGCATATGTAATACAGTCCGTGCTCTGCCAGCTGTAGCGAGCTCATGTATGTAATCACCCGAGGAGTCCGAATGACATTCAGAGAGGACAGGTGGTCGGGGCCCTGTCTTCTCTAAAGAGGTTTGGACCGGGGCCGTCATGGAGTCCCGTCGTCACAGTCAGTGAGAGAGCAAGTTTCAAGAATGCGCTGGTACAAGACTGTTGATTGGTCAAGTACCAAGCCTAGTGTCCGTCTGGTGACATTAGGATCATATCCACGATATAAAAGGCATTTGATGATTCTGACGCATTTTCAATAGTTAAATCCCATACAAAACCAGGATAAAACCAGAACTAAGGCAACGAAACAAAAATATAAACGTATACCACATGAAGAGAAGTAAACTCTCTGCGAAAGAGTGAGATCAGGTGCTCAGGAAGAATGAGCATCTCCTGCTTGAATACAACACCCACCACTTTGGCGGCCTTTAGAAACAATTTGGCTGGAAGCATCACTGATGAGGATTTAAGATCTAAAACACGTGTCTGGTGCATAAAAATTGGCTTCAAATTTTTCTTGTTGAAGGTCTTTCTAAACTCCGAATGGAGGAAGGTTTTGATACAGAAAATGATTGATAGAATTATTTAGATGCAAGAAAGAAGTCAGCTGTAGGTATTTAGAGAGAGCGTAATCAACCGCGGGGATATTTAAAAATAATAAAAAATTATCCTTACCCTACTGTGTCCTAAGTTCTAGTAAGTGACCAATTGACAAGTTTTAAACGTACTTCAATTTCGGGAAGAGTTTATATCAGGATCTATGCAAGACAGTACATCACCATCTATTATCGACAAAGTCGTATTTTAATTTTATTTCTTGATAGCCCCTTAAACCTATTTCCATATCACAGCTCATCCGGTACGTAAGAGCATGAACTAATGTTTTGGATTTTCATAATAGATATCTACAAAATTATCAATAATACGGAAGTGTAAAAAGCCGAGGCACATACCGTTTGTGCATCGGCTTTTTGAGGTTATTTCCCATAACCAAGAAGAATTTTAGAATCATTCCTTAAGTAGATTCCATTGTACATGTATATTCCCTAATTTATATTTGGAAGAATGATATGAACTGGCGAGCAGGAGCGAGCAAGAATTTATTTTTGAAAACTGACCTACGTTTAATAATTGAGGATTCCCTTAAAATAACAACAATATTGATATGTATAATTTTCTTGAAAAATTTTTACTTTTAGACCAATTAGTGTGTGATAAAGTAAACCCTATGCCTTCAAAATCCCTAATGACATTTCTGGATCCTTGGATCCATTGCATCAAAGAAACGTATGGATACTTAGAATGCGAGGCTGCCAGTGGGCTAATTAAAAAGTTTCTCACCATCCAGTCGACTAAGCTGTTTCGTTGAGGATACTCCATTTTGTTTGTATATTTTCTTCCCAAAGACAAATTGATAAATGCAATTTAGAAGTTTCCCCTGATTTCCCCCAAATTCTTTAATCGGTACTCTCCGCTTTTCCCGCGAATATATACTGAAAGGCTTTTGATTGGTCAAGTTAACTTGCGTTATAATGGAATTTTTCTACCGCACACTCATGGTCAAGCAATTTATGAATGACTGTGACTTGAGTTGTCTAGTGCAAATGCACTATTTTCTAACTTTTCAGAATTATCAACACATAAGTTCCTATTGTGTAACCAGTTTTTTTGTGTGAATTCAATATGTTAGTATTGATATGTCATGTAATATTATGCCCCAAAAGTGGAGGGAGGGGCACAAACATGGTTGTGCCCCCACTTCTCCATGTTCTCAATGGGGGTATGTACCCCGGCTGCCCCTTCCCCTACGCCCTTGAAATTTATACAATACGGGAAGAAAAAACGCGCTTCCTCTTCAACATTCAACTTCTCTAGACCACCGTCGGCCCGAAACGAATTACCCTTTCAGTATTTTCGATCAAATATGATGCATTTCTTTGGCGGTTTGACAGGGTCATTTTATGGTAAAGGTTTTTTTTATGTCATTCAAGATCAATTACTGACATTTTTATGTACCTGAAAAAAAAGCTTAAAAGTATTAAATGTACTCTTAAGAGTGTAAAATTTACGCTTAAGAGAGTAAAATGTACACTGAAAAGTGTAAAATGTACACTTTAAAGTGTAAAATTTACATAAAAAAGTATATAAGATACAGAAAAATTTACACATAAACGTGTAGAATTTAAACAGAAAACGTATAAAATTTATAGACATAATTGTAAAATTTACAGACAAAAGTATAAGAAATAAATAAAAAAGAGTTTCAATCTGGCACAAATACGCTTCCGTGGAAACAAATATTATAATTTGTCAAAGACAAAGCGAGAAGATATTCTGTCGCTGGGTCAATTTTCTAGTTTGACTCATCTGCGTGGTTGTTTCACTTGTTGATCATTGTTTGATATTGTTCTCCTAATATGTGGAGAAAATAAAATCATCCGTACCCTGTGCATAACTTTATTCATAATTCAAGAAATTTTATTGAATTTTATTCAAGACAATTCAAATCTAGTACATATTCTTTATATTACGTTTATTTTTATCGCAGTATATCAAACCTGGTTACTTTTGCATGGATCCTGTGCTGAGTGATTTCGAAAACCTAAAAAGAAGTGTTATTTCAAGACATCGACTGCCTTATTGTAACTGTTTGGAATAATGTTTGTTGCTTGGTACAGTCTTTGTGCATGGGCTAAGGTAATTGCAATGTTGAACGTCTGCAATTCAATAGCATCATTTAAGAACAGACAAATTTTCAGTATGGACCAGATATGCACGTTTCGGGTACTTAACCCTCGTCAGTGATCCTCGATCTAAACAATGTAATACTGCCTTAGTGTTGTTGGAGATCGTCGCAATAATATTTTGTGGACGTGATTAAATAAACAAACATTTTTTTTATCGAAAGTAGAACAGTAGAAAATTATGTAAAATTTACAATATGAATGACAAATATGGATAATGACCACATCCCTTTATACAGCACAAAATCGATAGTTCAGAAAATCAGAAATCGAAGGCATACAAAATCAGGACAAAACAGGATCCAAAGCAAACAAACAAAAACCTCCACCATATGAAAAGAAGCGAACTCCCGATGTAGGAGTGAGACCAGGTGCCAAGGAAGAGTAAGTATCTCACTGCTTGCATGCAACACCAGCCGCTTCAATTCGGTAGAACTGTCACATCCGGTTACTTCCATTTCGGAAGACATAGAGTACAATCTTTGGTTGGATGATTCAAATGGTCTATGACAGAATATCATCCACCATTCTGGAGAGTGGGACATCATAGTGTATGACGAGTTCCCCATATCGACCGTAGAGCTTCCTCAGTTACGATATGAATTCCATTAATGAACAATTTATAGAATGTTTAGCTACTTGTTTCTCCTTAATTTCTTCGAATGGGATTACATACATGTTTAAATCATTACAAGGCGGTAAATAGTTCAAAAAGTGTAGAGATCTAATCATGTTAACTAGATTTCTTACGCAATACAAAAGAAGTTCAGGAAATACAATGGATTTGTAGCTCAGATTTGTTATGATATGTCCTTTGTATCTAGTCCGATTCTCAGAAAAGGAAACGGAATTTGGTTATCTAGTATATTGATCAAAATCGGTATACGCGATATGTCGGAATCCGTTTCCTTGAACGAACAGGCTCAAATAAAAGACTTTATAACAGATTCAGTTTCATACACTTAATGTAGTTATTGATGCTACTGATTCCACATTTCTATGTTTATTGGTAAGAATTTCTAGCCTTCGTTTTCATCATGATTCAGTGTTTTAAATTTATCATTGTTTTTTTTTTAGATTCTTTAAGTCTTCAAATTCTATAAATGAAATAATACCTATACTTTAAAAATACTTATTTATTTTTTCATCGAACTCTTTGTTTTTTACAAATAGGAATTACTAAATTTGCTGTATACTATTTAAAAAAAACGTTACTGCATAGTAAGGGTACGTAAAAGCATAGTAAAGATGTGTTGTTGAAATTTGTAAAGACAAATGAAATGTGTATTGTTGTTTTGCTGTAGGTGCTGCAACATGGTCTTGTTGGTGATTCCCTCCCTTCTTTAGTATCGATTTCTTGTTCACTTTCCAACTGTTCGATGTAAAGAAATATCTTTTTATCTAAATAATAAGAGAAAAGAAATAATGCACAGATTCAGCGGGAATTCACTGCAACCGGAAGTCCTGGGTTTGATAAATCATCAGGAATTACAAAGTAATGATGGAAAAATCAATTCCAAGAATTCAATATGATAAGAAATAACATATTTTAATTGCATGTTAATACAATTTGATTAAATTAACTCAGGTGTTCTGATAGAAATGTTGACTTGTATATACATTGATTTTGATTGCATATACGTAACATAACAGAATTTATTTCATTTATATCCTTATTTATTCACAGCAGTTGTCTGTTCCATTTTTCTTTTGAAAACTATGATTTTCATCTTGACTAGTCTAACGTGTAGTCTTTCTCTTGGTACATTATACAATTAATTACCTTGTGAGAGGTAGATATAGCAGTAAAGCAACCCAAAGAATATGTTATTCACTGTTATTCACCAGAATCTTATTTGCCGTAGGCCGACGTGACTAACGTATGCTGAGGGTTGCTTTACTGCTATATCTACCGAACACAAGGTAACATATTGTTTGATTGTATGATCATGAAATACAACGATTAGCTTGATAGCAATGATAGCATCCATTGCTGTAAGGAATTTATAGGTATTCTCTGATGACGCGAAAAATATACATATACCGCTACTATTATGAGACGTGATAACTACTACGCCAATTTTAGAAAGATACTGGGAAAAAATCTGAGAGTTGCCCTACATTAAGCTCTCTGGAGGTGGTTATGGTGATATATTCAGAAGCTCCTGACATGTTAGCCAATCAGTGATAGGCATATTTCCAAGTCATAAAATAATATCATATATTATCAAAAGTATGAAAATATTTTTACAGAGTAATGACACCTTGCCATCATGAATGTAATTGTCATTCAATGCACATTCATTATCTTGATTGAAGCAAATTAACATCGATTTTCTACTCTTTAATAGGCGGATCAAAATAATTTGGGGGAGGTCAAGTCTATATGAGGAGGGGTGTCCAAGAACAGTATGCGTAAAACAGGCTAAATTAACATTTTGGTCAAATTAAAGGTGTCCTTATACCTTTCAACATCATTCCTATAAAATTTGAAACGCTAGATAACTCTATTGCGTTTTTAATATTAATATTAATATTAACTTTTGAGAAAGAATCTGAAAAATATGAATTATCATTCAAAATATGAGAGTATTTTAAGAAATGTTGATTCATTAGAGTTATTTATATTTATTTACGTTTAAGAATAGGATATCATACCTTACATGTATACTCTGACATCATCAAAGTACATTCTTATTTACATATCAATGCAGTAACTTTTTCTTTTAACATCCATTTGCATTTCAGAAAGATAATCTGTCAAAGAACACATCATGTCATCTACCCAAACAATACCGTGGTCAACCGGATTGAACACCAATATGTCAACCATGGAATTAGGATTGGATGACCCAACAGGGATAAATCGAATTCCAGCAATGGTATGGACTGGTCTACTTCTTGTTATCGGAACAGTTGGAAATCTTCACGCTCTGATAATTTACATAAGGCTATACAAGCGACAGATGAAGATGACGGACATTAAGAAAAAAGAGAATCCATTTGTTGTTTTCGTTTTGAGCTTGACAGCTCTAGATCTGTTCACTTGTGTATTCATTCTTTATGTCGATATCGTAGATACATCAATGCAATTTACATTATTACCGGAAACTTTGTGTCAAATATTTCGATACTTCCAGACCTTTTTTCAGATCAGTTCAATTTCACACGTAACAGTGATCAGCATTCACTGTTTCCGGAAGATCTACTTCAGAAATAAAAAGCAAATTATTCGAACTACTTGCTTTCAAACTCTGCTTTGGATGTACTGTGATTGCTGCCTTATTCAGTATACCTTCAGCCATAATGTCCGGATATCATACCCAAGTCGTCAACGGAGAAAGCGGATCTGTTTGCTTTGTCAGTGACTCCTACAATGGTACACTCGGGGCCAAAATTTACATGGGATTAATGGCTGCTCTATTCGGTCTTTGTGTGATAATCCTATTTACATCATACATTGCACTGATCAGGTTCCGAGTGTTATATCATCAAAAGAAAGCCCCGAAATCAGAGAAGCCAAGGAAAGCAATGACCATACTCATCATCCTAACAGTGATTTTCCTTGTCAGTTATTTGCCATTTTTGATATTAGGTTTGATTGGAGCTGCTAATGAAAATTTCAGGAAGGGATGGAGTGTGACATATTTTGCCTTTTATAGAATTATTGCTAGATTTCCATATCTGAATAACACTCTCAACCCAATCATTTACGGTTGCAAAGATCCAGAATTCAGAAAAATTCTCGGACAGATTTATGCGCCATTGTTGAGAAAATGTAAATGTTCCAAAAAGTAAGATACATGTACTAGGAATGGGTTAACTTTCCGTATCTTCTTAGCAACAGGTTTTCCATCACGAACAGGCTTTAAGGATTTTTCGATTCACTTGACACAGGAAACCATATATAATGTGACGGAATGGTATCACGGACAGTCGTTTATAATTGAATTTCAATCTCCATTTAATTGACAGAGGAAACAATATGTAATGAGACGAGGAGCTAATATTTTTCGTATCAGTCTTTGTGGACATATGCTAGGGCGTAACTTCATCTCTTTATTTATGTGTTGTCTTTTCTGTTTTATGTCTTTGTGGACATATGCTAGGGCGTGACTTCATCTCTTTATTTATGTGTTGTCTTTTATGTTTTATGTCTCTATGGTGTATTCAGTGTTCCTTGTCCATTTTGTGCCTCTTGCTACTCATGTCTGTTCTGTGTGTTTTTTAATGAGTTGTTCTCGTGTTTTGCTATGGATGCCGCTACCGAATTTTGTTGGAGATCCCCTCCTTTCTTTAATATGAATGTTTAGATCGAGCAAAGGAAATTATGAAAAATCAGTATTTCTTTGAAAATATTATAAGGAAGAAAAATTACACTATCTGAACTCATGTCAGTTCAGCTCGAAATATACTGGTAGAAAAAAACTGAAATAAAAAGAAATTTCATGTGGAAAAATCACTCCATTGACGCTTATTTCTAAAATCTATTTACAGTGCAAAAGACCCTTTTATACTTCAGCATACGACAGAAGTGTACGTAAGCGTTACTTGGCCCTTTATCGATTTGATAGCAAAGATATTATTTTGCGATTTCGAAAACTTGTCAATGACATTCCATTCAAACTATCACCGAATTTAAAATAGGTTAACATCTTAGCACCATCCCTCCTATGCTATTTTAAACATATATTTTATTTGGATATGCTACTGAATGGACCCTAAATGAAATTGGGAGACGTGCACTCTCTGTAAAGTAAATGTACGTCTCTAAATTCAAAACATTAAAGAGGGCGCTACTGAAATGAATTTTGGTGACTTAAATATGGTTTTAACATTCGAAACACGTGTCTGGTGCAGGAAAAATTGGTTTGGAATTTTCTTCATGAAGCTATAGAGTTGGAACACTTCCGTATTATTGGTACTCACTCTAGGTGTTATGCTTGGAACAACATTGGATAATTAGAGTGCTCCTTACGTTGATTGATATGACGACAGTAGATGCTCTTTATTCTCGTTAAACAGAACTTTCAGCCGCTTACTCTGCAGTAATCCCATCTTCATCTGTAAAAACTCATGCACTGCAAGCCTATAATGACCCTTTTTTAAAAATATGTGCTGCCCACAATATTTTATAGGTGCTTGTTTGTCGATTTTCTGTTAATTATTTTTGGATGATATGTGAGCTCGGACATGCTGGTTGTTTTCTTCTTAACATTATTTTGTTCCTTACTTTCGTTGGCGTCATCTACATTGAATTTAATTTGTAAATTTAGCAAATCCATACAAAAGGAATAATCATTGATTGCCCTAAGAGTGTGCAAAAAGTTCTTAAAGATTCTATTTGCCTTTGCACGTCTGATTATGAAAATAATTTTGATTTTAAAGGAATAACAGCTGAAGACCATTTTTGAAAAAATCCGAATATGATCGAGATATTTTATTCTACCGAGGTTTTCAATATTTAGATAAATGTTCTTTTGAAATATTCCCGTGCACCATATGCGCATTTAAACAAGTTATGTATCATCAGTGATGATCAAGGCTGAAATACAGGAAATCCAAATAATATGAAATGATATATAAAAAATTAGCCTGATCCTATGCCAAAGAACCTGCATTGCACGTTACACTTTTTTAAGTTAAAACGTCATGATTCCCTGTGCTCTTTGCTCCAAACGTCATACTGTGACGTATATGTTTTGTAAAAACGTCCTTAAATTCAGTAACATCATTTAAAAGCAGATAAATATGCAGCATGGACAAGCTACAAGATATTAGATTGTAAACGGCGTTCTCCGCTTATGGAGTGCAAGTAAGTTCATTATTGAATAATTTCCAAATAGGTTTGTTTACACAAATCAACGCATTTTGATTGGTCCAAAATACACGTTCATATCTCAATGAAGACGAAAAATACCGGATAAGCCGGAACTACTTTCATCAAAATCAATTTTGCTAAGATCGGTTTTTGAATGATAAAAAATGAAAAAACAAAATATTTTAACAAAATTATATGACAATTTCGATGACGTAATAGTGTACGCGATTTTTACGGCGTTTTCGGTTACTATGAACCTGTTTTGAGCCCCTTTGACCTTTCTCTGTCCTTAGATTTTGATGATAGACAAAAACGTAGTAAAATCACGTGGGAAACAGAATCTCCCATCTATTTTCTTCAAAATTACAATCGCATCGTAACAGTTTTTGGTCGAGCATCCGCGTTTGAAATTTTCCAACGGCTGACGACTGTCAGCGTTGTGAATGAAAACTTCAAAAGGACCAAAGATCACTGTTTCAAGCAATTTCTATGAGATACAATCGTTCTGAACCTATGAATTATTGAAAATAGAAATTTTTCTGGTGATGTTTTTTCACCGAGATGAAGAATTTAGAACAAAATGTTAACAGAAAATGAAAGATCCAAAGACAGCGAGCTACCTCAGCCTCGATCAGTCATGAATATTCACAATTAACTTGTCACTTATGAAATAACTAAATCCTACGAAGATATTCTGATACCAATAGATCATAATCATGCCGTTTTCTGCAAGTATTAAGGAGATCCAGAACATATCCGAAAGAACCCCATCGGAAAGCTCCAGATCAATTACGACGTCATAATAGATACGGTGATATTTGCGCATTTTTCGCAAGAACATGAGCATTAGGTAACGTAAAAAGTAGAGGGCAGGGGTAACAAATTCACTATAACTTAAAAACTGAAGGTCAAATTTCAATAGGAACTTATTGGTGTTTAACTTGACATAAGAAGGAAAAAATATCAAGTTTTTACGGACTAAGATGATGTGACATCGACTCATCACGTGACAGTTCTCCGCCAATGAGAGTGGGAGTATTAATAGATTATATGATAAAATATGTTATGTGCATCTCAACAATCAATGTGTCATCAGTGATACTCAAGGTTGAAAGAAGAGTAGGAACAAAATTCTATACAAGATCAAATATGTATTCTAAGGTGTCTGTTAAGGACATAGTTATGCAACGAGGGAAATACTCATTAGTTTTAGAAAAAAATATTATCAACCTTAACATCGGAATATTTACAGAATTTGATATACTTCATGTCTGTGGAGAAGCACTGTATGCAGTAATACTAGTCGGACGATATACTCGGGTACAAATTTAATGTTTACATAGGATATCTACTAGTTATAATATATACATGTTAATTAAATGTAATAATCAGCTTTGTATCCCTAAACGTAATTCCTAAACAAATTTTTTGCATGCAATCAGGAGACGCTGACTCTCCCCGGGCACCTGGTCTCACTTCGGAATTTTGTTCATTTCGAGGTTCACAACCGTTCCTATGGAAAATCTAATGATTTACTTTGCCTTTTCGACAATGAGACTGAATAACTGATGGGTACTTCTGTAATGTTTATTTCAAAAGTTTGAAATATGCTGGTTGCTAAGTCTGTCATAATCTTCGTTGCTTCCTCATTTCGTGTATTTGTTTGTTTTCACCTAGAATAAATACTGTTATCAGTCCGTTTAGTGCAGACAGTCCTACTTCCTTTTTATACATGTACGTATGTTGCATTTGATTTTTCATTGATATTTTTCCTTGTTTCTTTCTGGTTTTGATGTAAACGCTTACTTTGTCTCAACTTAATTATTTGTTGAATAAGTACCCGAAACGTGCATGTCTGGTTCATGCCGCAAAATCTCTTCTTAAATGATGTTATTGAATTTGAAGACGTTTAACAATTGATAGTATTACGAGCTGTCCTTAGTTTTGTCTCTCTCACTTTGATAACATGAACGTTGTCCTTTTTGCATATATTTTTACATGTATACAATCTAAATTGTCATTCCAAACGGATGTTTGTTTTCTTTGTCGAATTATTTTCCTGCCTGTAAATTTAAATAGGTCATTGGTTATTTCATTTTTTTCATTTTCATTTTAGGGGGGTTACAGACTCCGTTTTTTATTCCGTTTTTTACAGATTTTTATTTATTTATTTTGTTACATTTTCGGTTCCGCTAACAAACTTAACGAAACTTAACATAAACTATTAGATACAACGAAAGCCTAATGAGCTCAAATGGTAGCTGATGAAATTATTTTTTCGCGTTATAACGCGAAACTTTGGCGTAATATCGCGAAACTTACGCCTTATAACGCGAAACTTTCACGTTTTAACGCGAACTTAACGCGTTATATCGCGAACTCTTGCGTTATATTGCGACACTTTCGCGTTTAAACGCGAAACTTACGCGATATAACGCGTAAAGTTCGCGTTATAACCCAAAGTTTCGCGATATAACGCGAAACCTTCTGCACGTTAATTTGCGCGATTTTACGCGAAATTAACGCGTTATATCGCGAACTTTACGCGTTATAACGCGAAACTTACTCGTTATATCGCGAAACTTACGCGTTATATCGCGAAACTTTCGCGCTTTAACGCGAACTGTACGCGTTATATCGCAAAACCAATAAGCAGGCTATGTACGATGAATATATGTATGAAATATCAATGGCCTTCCATTGATAGTATAAAGTTATCTTACGCGTTATAACGCGAACTTTACGCGTTATAACGCGAAAATTACTCGTTATATCGCGAAACTGACGCGTTATATCGCGAAACTTTCGCGCTATAACGCGAACTGTACGCGTTATATCGCGAAACTTTCGCGCTATAACGCGAACTGTACGCATTATATCGCAAAACCAACCAGCAGGCTATGTACGATGAATGTATGTATGAAATAATAATGGACTTCCATTGATAGTATAAAGTTATCTGCGTTAAATTTTCTCGACTGTAAATGAAATATAGGTCAAAAGTTAGTGTCAGACTGAGAGCAGTTTAAAAGTATGGTAAACATGGTGAATGTATTTTGGAGTTACCTGATCTGGTCACTCAAGAATAAAGTATGATTCAGATCATCCACACCAGAATTGCAGTAAGCATCCTCGGATACATCACCCATACAAGTTTGGCTGATCAATGATAAGCTGGATCTGTTGTATGTTGAATCATTTATACATGTGTGATGTCTTGTAATCCTATTTGATCAGAATGATTTACGTTGAAATGAATATAAATCTTCGTGGTGTTTTCTGCTTTCTGACGTCGTGGATTACATATTTCGGTTATCATTTCCTTGATTTCATTTCATCATGTACATTTCCAATCTTACCCTCTTTCTTAGAAATTACATCGTTTTGAAGGAGGATTTTCAAATATGTATTGAACTAGTTAGGATTTTTTACTTTTGTTATAACCATAAATACCCCCCCCCCTAAAAAAAAACCTCGTTAACTGATCTTTTGTTATTGTGTATATGTTTTTAAGTTAGACGTATTATTATTTCGTTACTTGTTAAAAAATAAATTGATTTCCACCTGTATTGCCTTCTACACATATTTTCATCATTATTATTTATTGGTTCAGGAGAATGGACAAACGATTTTTTTTTCATGTTTCACTAATTTCTTACATTCATGTATACATATCAGATAGCTTGAACTAGGAATAAGAAAGGTTTGATAAGCCAACAACAGGACATAAATCCTTTCACGAATTTATGAATTCAATTCAATTTTGTTGAATGTTTAAGCATAATGAAGGTCCAAATCTTCAATGGAAATTCAGAAAATGTAAAGAGAATGGACGCATTTGGCTTCAGGTACACGTGAAAAGATGGCTTCAGTTTAAAAATAAAAATCTGATGTCTGGGTTTCAAATGATATATCCTAGCGGGTACAGTAGGTATTTTCATCCCACATCTGGCAAATTCCTTGCAATCTGATTGGTCGAAAAGAACATTATGTTTTATAATGTTATTGACAGGATATTATCTCAATATCCTGCTTCTACTATGACGCTTTACGCCTTTTACGTGATCAAGATGCTTAAAAAATGTTGACGTAACATTCACAAACCACAGCCACTGCGGAATAATTTGTTATACAGTATTTAACAGTTGTGGTAATAAATTTATATTGGGTCGAAGAAAAGTGTTGTATTGGGCTCGTCTTCGCTTCGTCCAATAAAATTGTTTTGATCGACCCAATATATTTCTGTATCCCCCTGTAAAACACTGTATAACTTATAGTACCAGACATCGACGCTATCTTCGCTTACATAACCAAGTCGCCGACAAACGATTCTATTTTTCAGAATCGATAATTCGGAATTTTCTGTAATCTTACCGTCACGCGAGACTTGGCTTGATATAGCTGACGCTATCACATACGAAGAAATAATGTAATTTCACTCGTATCAAGGATTTTGATTGGTCGTTGGAAGCATATTATACCTTCATAAATTGGTTTGCTTAATATTTGACACGCCAACTTCTGGAAATGCTTTCCGTTAAATTACTGTGAACAACCAAGTTCTTCCCCATTATAAGAAAACCGTTTCTCTTTTCGGAGGGTCTGCAACGCAAGACAATTGGATATAAAATGGGACTAAGTTAGGAATATTTTCTCTTTTAAAATCGTCATTCTTCTGACCAGGACACTGCCGTGGTTGCTAAAAGCAACCATCTAAGCGGATACTTTCCTCCGCTCTTGTTGTTTCAATATTGTTTGTAGTTTAAAGTTGTTTATTGAATATGAACAGAAGGTAATCAAAGTTTCTCTAGTATTTGATTACATTATAGGGATTAACTTTAACAAGTTTGCAATCTATTGAGATATAATATGGTTTGAGGCGGTGCACACTTTTTTATATTAATTTTATAATCCGCTTCGCGGATTATAAAGTGGATTATAAAGCGGATTATAAAGAGTGCACCGCCTCAAGTCACATTATATCTCAATAAATTGCAAAATTGTTAATCCTTAATCAAACCCCCAACCAGGAAAATCTAGACATGTCAAGTCGACGCAACTTAGGTAATATTTGTTCACGTTCGAAAATGGATTATTAGAGAGGTTTAGTTACAAGTTTAAGCGCGACGTGTGCGTATGACGTCATCTCTTCCTGTGATCTTTGTTCAAATGACGTCATGGACGTTATGGACGTGTAAACAACGCTTTACATAAACAACAGAACAAGTAACTTCTTTGAAATTTTCCAGATTTATTATTTATCGAACTCATCTGGTGGGAACCAATGAAAATACAATTCTGACTCAAGTTTCATTAGTATTGTACATATTTCTATTACTTTCTTATCTTGAAACACATTGTAAATTTATACATAAATATACTTAATGTATGCGATCTTTAAATAACAAGGTTGTGCAATTTGTACATCGACGGCGGGTGCGGCTAGCCAACAGGGGATGCTTACTCCACCCGTGCACCTGGTCCCACACCTAGCTTGCTAGGGGTTCGTCGATGTTTAATTTTATGCTCTATTGTGAGTGTTGTTGAGATTATCGTCAGGATCTTCTTTAACTCATTTATTGAAATTTAAATCTATTTCATCTTCTAAAGATTGAAAGCAAGTTAGAATATTCTGTCAGAAATAATAAATATGTACAAATATTCAACATATCTTGTTCAATGAATAAATGAAGTCAAAACCCGAATTCAGAATCAAAAATTACAATCTAAAGGCTTACAGTAAACATTGATTATAAATTATAAAACAGAGCGATTAAAGAAAATTCGGATTATTGGACGTGGACAAAAATCACAGCTCAATAGAATACAGTAGAAACATTAGATGCTATAAATCTATATCAACATATAAACATATCCACGACTGTTTTTCAATTCGATAATTATTTGGCTCCCACGAGATAAAAGGTAGCGTTATATTTCTCGCACATTGGATAGGCTGATTCCCCTTTTCAGTGGTGCTGGATAATTCGACCTGGCACCCCTGATCCGGCACTGTTGATTGTTCCTTTATGACGTCACAGAAAAAACTGATGAACATTATTTCACTTGCACATACACTTAGCATGAGGTTCAGTTATTCCGATGCGTAAACAAGAGGACTTTGAAGGTTTCAATGAGAAATATGGATAATGACCATATCCCTGTATACAGCACAGAATCGATAAATTAAATTCAGAAATTCAGAAACCAAAGGCATACAAAATCAGGACAAAACAGGAACCAAAGCAAACAAACAAAAACCTCCACCACATGAAAAGAAGCGAACTCCCGATATTGGAGTGAGACCAGGTACCCAGGAAGAGTAAGCATCTGCTGCTTGCATGCAAGAGAAGGGAGGAGATCTCCAACAAGACCCCGTTGCAGCATCAACAGCAAAACACCAGATGCAAAAACACAAAAGACGAGTACAGCACGAGACGGAAAAGAGACACACGACATGTAAACATGAAACACAAAAGACTGCACATAAACCGACGAAACCAATGGGCAACCGGTGCCGACTTTGGACGGCCATTTGTCACGCAAGTAGCAAATGGTGTGGTTATCCTGAATTACGTGCGCACAACCCTCTCACTTCTCCAATTACCCAGAGGTCTCGAAGATCGTACAATTGTGGTGTAAAACAACCTCCTCACTGTAAGATGACCTCACACAAACAAGACCGCGAAACGCAGAGGCCCCAGAAACACAGATGAATATGTAAATGGATATAAAAAGAGGGCATGCGTAATACAGTCCATGCTCTGCCGGCTGTAGCGAGCTCATGTATGTAATCACCCGAGGAGTCCGACTTACATTCAGAGGACAGGTGGTCGGGGCCCTGTCTTCTCTAAAGAGGTTTGGACAGGGCCCGTCATGGAGTCCCGTCGTCACAGTCAGTCAGAGTGCAAGTCTCAAGGATGCGCTTGTACAAGACTGTAGATTGGTCAAGTACCAAGCCTAGTGTCCGTCTGGTGACATTAGGATCATATCCACGGTATAAAAGGCGTTTGATGATTCTGACGCATTTTCGATGGTTATGCTGCCTACCTTTTATCCTTATAATTTTGTTTATCATATCACCATAAAAGACAGGTTGTGTAATACCCAAAGTAATGTACTCTGTTGCGTGTATAGATCCGAATTTTAAAAGAAGTTGACTGTAATTTTTGTAAAATTTCCAGAAAGTCTTAACTTGTTTATGAAAGCGGAAACCTTGACCTAAAAGTTTTTTGGTAATTTGTAAATTTCTACTGTGAAAATCCAAAATATCAGTACGTGCTCTAGCGTACCGGATGAGCTGTGATATGTAAATGCCGTATGACGGTAATCTTGGAACATCACCGTCAAGCCATGCAGGGAAAATTTACTATGTTGAATCAAAAATCATCCCTTTTGTCATATACACTTGTATGAATCTTTCTGTTTACAATTTTGATATTTAGGTCCAAAAACGGTGTTTCTGTATTTGTAACGTTTGCCTTGTTAAGTGTTAATTCTTGTGGATAAATTTCATTCTTATATAATTCAAAAGCAGGATTGTCAATAGTAAGAATATCATCCAGATACCTAGAAGTATTATGAAACATTTCAGATCATCAAATTTTCTTTGCTTTTGAAGATTTTGGATAAATTCTTTTTACATAAGTGTATAAAATAAATCTGCAACAAGAGGCGCACAGTTAGTACCCATAGGAACTCCTACAACCTGCTTGTATAGATCCTCACCAAATCTAACATAAATATTGTCCAAGAGGAAGGACAAGGCATTACACAGGTTACTACATGTCCATGATTTGTATGATTTGTAGTCTGTCGAGGAAAAGAAACCCTTCGATTCAGATGTACTGTTAATGTAAATTTTCCACTCTCGATCAAAACACCATTTAATGAGATTAGATATTCGATCATTAATTTTGTCATGAGGAAGTGTGGTGTACATATTAGAGAAGTCGTATGAAGAAATCGTATTGGTTTGGAAATTTCCAGATTTCATTTTGTCAATCACATCCCCTGAATTCTTAATAGACCAAAATAAATTTACATCGTTCCTGTTTAGAACCGTTTCACAATATCTAGTTATGTGATATTAAAAATATGAAAATATTTTACAGAGTGATGACACCTTGACATCATGAATGTCATGTCCAAAATGCACATACCTTAATCTTGATTGAAGCAAATTACCATCGATTTGCTACTCTTTAATAGGCGGATCAAAACAATTTGGGGGAGGTCAAGTCCATATGAGGAGGGGTGTCCAAGAACAGTATGCGTAAAAACGGGCAAAATTAACATTGACCAAATTCATATCAACTTTTGAGAAAGAATCTGAAAAAGATGAATTATCATTCAAAATATGAGAGTATTTTAAGAAATGTTGATTCATTAGAGTTATTTACATTTATTTACGTTTTAGAATAAGGTACCATACCTTATACTCTGACATCATCAAAGTACATTCTTATTTACATATCAATGCTTTTAACATCCATTTGCATTTCAGAAAGATAATCTGTCAAATAATACATCATGTCATCTACCCAAACAATACCTTGGTCAACCGGATTGAACGCTAATATGTCAACCATGGAATTAGGATTGGATGACCCAACAGGGATAAATCGAATTCCAGCGATGGTATGGACTGGTCTACTTCTTGTTATCGGAACAGTTGGAAATCTTCACGCTCTGATAATTTACATAAGGATATACAAGCGACAGATGAAGATGACGGACTTTAAGAAAAAAGAAAATCCATTTGTTGTTTTCGTTTTGAGCTTGACAGCTCTAGATCTGTTCACTTGTGTATTCATTCTTTATGTCGATATCGTAGATACATCAATGCAATTTACATTATTACCGGAAACGTTGTGTCAAATATTTCGATACCTCCAGACCTTATTTCAGACCAGTTCGATTTCATACGTAACAGTGATAAGCATTCACTGTTTCCGGAAGATCTACTTCAAAGATAAAAAGCAAATTATTCGAACACTTGCTTTCAAACTCTGCGTTGGGTGTACTGTGATTGCTGCCTTATTCAGTATACCTTCAGCCATAATGTCCGGATATCATACCCAAGTCGTCAACGGAGAAAGCGGATCTGTTTGCTTTGTCAGTGACTCCTACAATGGTACACTAGGGGCCAAAATTTACATGGGATTAATGGCTGCTCTATTCGGTCTTTGTGTGATAATCCTATTTACATCATACATTGCACTGATCAGGTTCCGAGTGTTATATCATCAAAAGAAAGCCCCGAAATCAGAGAAACCAAGGAAAACAATGACCATACTCATCATCCTAACAGTGATTTTCCTTGTCAGTTATTTGCCATTTTTGATATTAGGTTTGATTGGAGCCGCTAATGAAAACTTCAGGAAGGGATGGAGTGTGACATATTTTGCCTTTTATAGAATTATTGCTAGATTTCCATATCTGAACAACACTCTCAACCCAATTATTTACGGTTGCAAAGATCCAGAATTCAGAAAAATGCTCGGACAGATTTATGCGCCCTTGTTGAGAAAATGTAAATGTTCTAAAAAGTAAGATACATGTACTAAGAATGGGTTAACTTTCCGTATCTTCTTAGCAACAGGTTTTCCATCACGGACAGGCGTTTATAATTTTTCGATTCACTTGACACAGGAAACCATATATAATGTGACGGAATGGTATCACGGACAGGCGTTTATAATTTTTCGATTCACTTGACACAGGAAACCATATATAATGTGACGGAATGGTATCACGGACAGGCGTTTATAATTTTTCGATTCACTTGACACAGGAAACCATATATAATGTGACGGAATGGTATCACGGACAGGCTTTTATAATTGAATTTCAATCTCCATTTAATTGACAGAGGAAACCAAATGTAATGTGACGGAAAGCTTGTATTGTTAGTATCACTTTTTGTGGACATATGCTAGGGCGTGACTTCATCTCTTTATTTATGTGTTGTCTTTTCTGTTTTATGTATCTATGGTGTATTCGGTGTTCCTTGTCCCTTTTTCGCCTCTTGCTGCTCATGTCTGTTCTGTGTGGTTTTTAATGAGTTGTTCTCGTGTTTTGCTATGGATGCCGCTACCGAATTTTGTTGGAGATCTCCTCCTTTCTTTAATATGAATGTTTAGATCGAGGAAAGGAAATTATGAAAAATCAGTATTTCTTTGAAAATGTTATAAGGAAGAAAAATGACAATTATGTATTCTCTTATCAGTTCGAAAAATACTGGGAGAAAAAATACTGAATTGAAAAAAAAAATCCATGTTGAAAAAATCACTCCATTGACATTTATTTCTAAAATCTATTTATCTTAATCATTTGCAATAGTGTTGCTTCAGATGGAAATATGATTTGCTTTTGCAAAGGTTTGAATTTATCAAAATGTTATTGGACTTATGGAAAAATGTCAAAATGAGGTGAAAGACCCTTTTATACTTAAGCGTACGATAGAAGTGTACGAAAGAATTACTTGGTCCTTATTGATTTAAAACCATAGATATTTTTTTGTTATTTCGAAAACTTAACATTACATTCAAACTATCACCGAAATTAAAGGAGGTTAACATCTTAGCACCATCCCTCCTATGCTATTTTGAACATATATTTTATTTGGATATGCTACTGAATCGACCCTACAGGGAATTTGGAGGCGCGCACTCTCTGTAAAGTAAATGTACAAATCTAAATTAAAAACATTAAAGAGGGCGCTACTGAAATGAAGTTTGGTGGCTCCGCTGGAAGCATCACTGATGAGAATTTAATATTCGAAACACGTGTCTTGTGCAGGAAAAAATTGGTTTGGAATTTTCTTCATGAAGCTATAGAGTTGGAACACTTCCGTATTATTGGTACTCACTCTAGGTGTTATGCTTGGAACAACATTAGACAGTTAAAGCGCTCCTTACATTGATTGATATTGCGACAGTAGATGTTCTTTATTCTCGTTAAACAAAACTTTCAGCCGCTTACTCTGCAGTAATCCCATCTTCATCTGTACAAACCTATGCACTGCAAGCCGTTTATGACCTTTTTTTAAATATGTGCTGCCCACAATATTTTATAGGTGCTTGTTTGTCGATTTTCTGTTAATTATTTTTGGATGATATGTGAGCTCGGACATGCTGGTTGTTTTCTTCTTAACATTATTTTGTTCCTTACTTTCGTTGACGTCATCTACATTGAATTTGATTTTTAAATTTAGCAAATCCATACAAAAGGAATAATCATTGATTGCCCTAAGAGTGTGCAAAATGTACTAAAAGTTTCTATTTGCCTTTGCACGTCTGATAATGAAAATAACTTTGATTTTAAACGAACAACAGTTGATGACCATTTTTGAAAAATCCGAATATGATCGAGATATTTCATTCTACCGAGGTTTTCAATATTTAGATAAATGTTCTTTTGTAAAATTCCCGTGCACCATATGCGCATTTAAACAAGTTATGTCTCATCAGTGATGATCAAGGCTGAAATACAGGAAATCCAAATAATATGAAATGAAATATTTAAAATTAGCCTGATCCTATGCCAAAGAACCTGCATTGCACATTACACTTTTTACGTATAACGTCATGATTCCCTGTGCTCTTTGCTCAAAACTTCATACATTTTCAAAAACGTCTTCAAATTCAGTTGCATAATTTAAGAGCGGATTAATTTGCAGCATGGACAAGCTACAAGATATTAGATTGTAAACGGCGTTCTCCACTTACTGAGTGCAAGTAAGTTCATTATTGAATAATTTCCAAATAGGTTTGTTTACACGAATCAACGCATTTTGATTGGTACAAAATACGCGTTCATATCTCAATGAAGACGAAAAATACCGGATAAGCCGGAACTACTTTCATCAAAATCATTCAATTTTGCTAAGATCGGTTTCGAATGAAAAACAAATTTAAATATTTTTGTTAACAGTAGCCCCTAGCTATGTATACGATATCAGAATATATGAAAATTGTATGACAATTTCGATGACGTACCGGTGTACGCAATTTTTACGGCGTTATTCGGTTGCTATGCGCCTGTGTTTGAAGCCCCTTATACCTTTCCCTGTCCTTACATTTTGATGATAGACAGAAAACGCAGTATAATCACGAGAGGAACAAAATCTCCCATCTATTTTCTTCAAAATTACTATCGCATCGTAACAGTTTTTGGATCGAGCATCCGCGTTTGAAATTTTCCAACGGCTGACGACTGTCAACATTTTCAATGAAAACTTCAAAAGGACCGAAGATTTGTTTCAAACAATTTCTATGAGATACAATCGTTCTGAACCTATTAATTATGGAATGTAGAAACTTTTCTAGTGATATTATTGCTCCGAGATGAAGAATTTAGAACAAAGTATTATCAGAGAACAGAAAATGAAAGATGAAAAGACGACGAACTACTTCATCCTTGATCAGTCATGAATATTCACAATTAACTTGTTACTTATGAAATAACTAAATGCTACGAAGATATTCTGATACCAATAGATCATAATCATGCCGTTTTCTGCAAGTAATAAGGAGGTCCAGAACAGTATCCGAAAGAACCCCATCGGAGAGCTCTAGATCAATTATAACGACATAATAGAAACTGTGACATTGACGCTTTTTCGCAAGAACGGCAGCATTAGGTAACGTAAAACTTAGAGGGCGGGGTAACAAAATCACTATAACTTAAAAACTGACGGAACTTATCGGTGTTTCACTTGACATATGAAGAAAATGATATTACGTTTTTATGGAAAATAAATGATAGGGTTTCAGATAAACGGACTTCATTATTAAAATTAGCAACTCAAAGATTGACTTGAAAATCGACATTCATTTATCTCGTTTCGACAATTTCTTTTAATCGTCTTAGTGATCATTTATAATTTTATACACATCCGATTGCCCACATCATATCTTAATGAAAAATACAGTACTTGCTAATTTTCTTCCTCTACAGAAGATTTGTAACTTTTTTTCGTTCCCTAAAGTGTGTTTCTTTTAACGTCACATTTACGGCCCATTTGGGGGCTTTCAAGGGGTATATAAGTACCTGCGTAGCTTTGAAACTGACCGTAAAAAATGATAAAACTTTGGATATAGAAAAAGTATGTTTGAATTATTAACATGTATAATTTCTTTAAATAAATCAATTAAATAATTGGATCGTATTTAAGTCTGGCTGTTCTGCAGGACCTCCTTAAATCTATAAGTACAGAGAATATGTCAGTATCAACTACAAGCTCCTGTGTGTACAATCCAAACACACATAACTTCCATGTCGGCGACTTTGAACTTGAATTGCAGAATGCGTCATCAAACAGCTACATCAGATCATCTGATGATGTAATGAATTGGTAAAATTGCACTACAGACGGGGAACAATTTTTTTGACATATATTTGACTTAAAACTAGCTGCGTATACATAATTTCTATTTTGTTTGGGAACTAGTTCCCCTACGGGCGCTACGGAGTTGATATTGGCATACGCAATGTACTAATTTACTTATTTCTTTGGTATATTTGTGACGTTTGGGATAAATGGGGTTTGGAAAATACGCGGTTTTACACAATTTGTGATATGACAAATCAAAAGTTCACACTTCCATAACCAGAAAAAAAAAATCACACTTAGGTTTTTCACCATTGTAATAAAGCAGTTGTTTTCATATTTTGCAGCGCAACAATTTCTGTTTGTCGTTGTTAGTCCTCCGTTGCAATGTCACCCATAAAGCAATACATGAGACAATTTGATGGGTATAAAGAGTTAAACTATGTCACATGCAATAGAATAGGGATTTGTGGTACACATGTACCGACATGTATATGTTAGATATGCTGTTGGAAACAAAAGCCCCAACGGTATAACTGCGTTTCCAATAGTATATTCAACATATACACATCGGAACCACAAAACACAGCACGGTTATACCCTAATTATGGTGTGAATTTTTTTTAATTTGTAAATACTGACTGAGGCGACAGCCCAAATTGTTTTATCATATCGTGAACTTAATCAGTATTTATACAGGTACATTTTCGAATTGGCTGGCATCAACTTTTCTTTGAAAATATTTCAAGATTGGTTGATATCAGCATTTTCCGTCACTGAATCATCCTGAACGTGGTAGAATTCATTCAATGAGTCAAATGAAGATTATTTCAAAGTCAAAATCCGTCGTTATTCTTAGAGAGGCTAAACATTCAAGGATTTGATATTGGCTTCAGAGTCCTTGCTTCTGATTTCGAAATGGCGTTAATGACGCCACAGATTTGAATTTCGCACATTTTCGATTTCATGGTAAAACGGAAGTAAGAGTATTTGCAGTAGTGTTATTTGATGAAATCACTCCTAACATGATGTGACATTGACTCATCACGTGACAGTTCTCCGCCAATGAGAGTGGGAGTATTAATAGATTATATGATAAAATATGTTATGTGCATTTCAACAATCAATGTATTATCAGTGATACTCAAGGTTGAAAGAAAAAGTAGGAGCAAAATTCTATACAAGATCAAATATGTATTCTAAGGTGTCAGCTAAGGACATAGTTATGCAACGAGGGAAATACTCCTTAGTTTCAGGAAAAAAAAAAGAATTATCAACCTTAGCATTGGAATTTTTACAGAATTTGATATACTTCATGTCTGTGGAGAAGCACTGTATGCAGTAATACTAGGCGGACGATATACTCGGTGACAGATTTAATGTTTACATAGGATATCTACTAGTTATAATATATACATGTTAATTAAATGTAATAATCAGCTTTGTATTCCTAAACGTAATTCCTATACATTTTTTGCATGCTATCAGGGGCCGCTGACTTTCCCCGGGCACCTGGTCTCACTTCGGAATTTTGTTCATTCATAGGTTCGCATCCGTTCCTGTGGAAAATCTAATGATTTTACCTTGCCTTCTCTACTATGAGACTGAATAACTGATGGGTACTTCTGTAATGTTTATTTTAAAAGTTTGAAATATGCTGGTTGCTAAGTCTGTCATAATCTTCGTTGCTTCCTTATTTCGTGTATTTGTTTGTTTTTACCAAGAATAAATACTGTTATCAGTCCGTTTAGTGCAGGCAGTCCTACTTCCTTTTTATACATGTACGTATGTTGCATTTGATTTTTCATTGATATTTTTCCTTGTTTCTTTCTGGTTTTGATGTAAACGCTTACTTTGTCTCAACTTAATTATTTGTTGAATAAGTACCCGAAACGTGCATGTCTGGTTCATGCCGCAAAATCTCTTCTTAAATGATGTTATTGAATTTGAAGACGTTTAACAATTGATAGTATTACGAGCTGTCCTTAGTTTTGTCTCTCTCACTTTGATAACATGAACGTTGTCCTTTTTGCATATATTTTTACATGTATACAATCTAAATTGTCATTCCAAACGGATGTTTGATTTCTTTGTCGAATTATTTTCCCGTCTGTAAATGTAAATAGGTCATTGGTTATTTCATTTCTTTAATTTAAATTTAAGGGGGGGTTACAGACTCCGTTTTTTATTCCGTTTTTTACAGATTTTTATTTATTTATTTTGTTACATTTTCGGTTCCGCTTAAACTTAACGAAACTTAATATAAACTATTAGATATTACAAAAGCCTACTGAGCTCAAATGGTAGCTGATAAAATTATTTTTTCGCGTTATAACGCGAACTTTGCACGTTATATCGCGAAACTTACGCCTTATAACGCGAAACTTTCGCGTTATAACGCGAACTTTTCGCGTTATATCGCGAAACTTTCGCGTAAAATCGCATAAATTAACGTGCAGAAACTTTTGCGTTATATCGGGAAACTTCGGGTTATAACGCGAACTTTGCGCGTTATATCGCGAAACTTTCGCGTTATAACGCGAAACTTTCGCGTTTTAAGGCGAAGTTAACGCGTTATATCGCGAACTCTCGCGTTATGACGCGAACTTCACGCGTTATATCGCGACACTGTCGCGTTTTAACGCGAAACTTTCGCGATATAAAGCGTAAAGTTCGCGTTATAACCCGAAGTTTCGCGATATAACGCGAAAACTTCTGCACGTTAATTTGCGCGATATTACGCGAAATGTACGCGTTATATCGCGAACTTTACGCGTTATAACGCGAAACTTACGCGTTATATCGCGAAACTTACGCGTTATATCGCGAAACTTTCGCGCTATAACGCGAACTGTACGCGTTATATCGCAAAACCAATAAGCAGGCTATGTCCGATGAATATATGTATGAAATATCAATGGCCTTCCATTGATAGTATAAAGTTATCTTACGCGTTATAACGCGATCTTTACGCGTTATAACGCGAAACTTACTCGTTATATCGCGAAACTTACGCATTATATCGCGAAACTTTCGCGCTATAACGCGAACTGTACGCGTTATAACGCAAAACCAATAAGCAGGCTATGTACAATGAATTTATGTATGAAATATCAATGGCCTTCCATTGATAGTATAAAGTAATCTTACGCGTTATAACGCGAACTTTACGCGTTATAACGCGTAACGTACTCGTTATATCGCAAAACTGACGCCTTTTATCGCGAAACTTTCGCGCTATAACGCGAACTGTACGCATTATATCGCAAAACCAATAAGCAGGCTATGTACGATGAATGTATGTATGAAATAATATTGGACTTCCATTGATAGTATAAAGTTATCTGCGTTAAATTTTCTCGACTGTAAATGAAATATAGGTCAAAAGTAAGTGTCAGACTGAGAGCAGTTTAAAAGTATGGTAAACATGGTATGTATTTTGGAGTTACCTGATCTGGTCACTCAAGAATAAAGTATGATTCAGATCATCCACACCAGAATTGCAGTAAGCATCCTCGGATACATCATCCATACAAGTTTGGCTGATCTAGAACCCATGATAAGCTGGATCTGTTGTCTGTTGAATCATTTATACATGTGTGATGTCTTGTAATCCTATTTGATCAGAATGATTTGCGTTGAAATGAATATAAATCTTCGTGGTGTTTTCTGCTTTCTGACGTCGTGAATTACATATTTCGGATATCATTTCCTTGATTTCATTTCATCATGTACAATTCCAATCTTACCCTCTTTCTTAGAAATTACATCGTTTTGAAGGAGGATTTTCAAATATGTATTGAACTAGTTAGGATTGTTTACTTTTGTTATAACCATAAATAACCCCCCCCCAAAAAAAAAACCTCGTTAACTGATCTTTTGTTATTGTGTATATGTTTTTAAGTTAGACGTATTATTATTTCGTTACTTGTTAAAATATAAATTGATTTCCACCTGTATTGCCTTCTACACATATTTTCATCATTATTATTTATTGGTTCAGGAGAATGGACAAACGATTTTTTTTTCATGTTTCACTAATTTCTTACATTCATGTATACATATCAGATAGCTTGAACAATGAAGAAGAAAGGTTTGATAAGCCAACAACAGGACATAAATCCTTTCACGAATTTATGAATTCAATTCAATTTTGTTGAATGTTTAAGCATAATGAAGGTCCAAATCTTCAATGGAAATTCAGAAAATGTGAAGAGAATGGACGCATTTGGCTTCAGGTACACGTGAAAAGATGGCTTCAGTTTTAAAATAAAAATCTGATGTCTGGGTTTCAAATGATATATCCTAGCGGGTACAGTAGGTATTTTTACCCCACCTCTGGCAAATTCCTTGCAATCTGATTGGTTGAAAAGAATATTTTGCTGTATAATGATATTGACAGGATATTATCTAAATATCCTGCTTCTACTATGACGCTTTACGCCTTTTACGTCATCAAGATGCTTAAAAAATGTTGACGTAACATTCATAAACCAAAGCCACTGCGGAATAATTTGTTATACAGTTTTTAACAGTTGTGGTAATAAATTTATATTGGGTCGAAGAAAAGTGTTGTATTGGGCTCGTCTTCGCTTCGTCCAATAAAATTGTTTTGATCGACCCAATATATTTCTGTATCCCCCTGTAAAACACTGTATAACTTATAGTACCAGACATCGACGCTATCTTCGCTTACATAACCAAGTCGCCGACAAACGATTCTATTTTTCAGAATCGATAATTCGGAATTTTCTGTAATCTTACCGTCACGCGAGACTTGGCTTAATATAACTGACGCTATCACATACGAAGAAATAATGAAATTTCACTCGTATCAAGGATTTTGATTGGTCGTTGGAAGCATATTATACCTTCATAAATTGGTTTGCTTAATATTTGACACGCCAACTTCTGGAAATGCTTTCCGTTAAATTACTGTGAACAACCAAGTTCTTCCCCATTATAAGAAAACCGTTTCTCTTTTCGGAGGGTCTGCAACGCAAGACAATTGGATATAAAATGGGACTAAGTTAGGAATATTTTCTCTTTTAAAATCGTCATTCTTCTGACCAGGACACTGCCGTGGTTGCTAAAAGCAACCATCTAAGCGGATACTTTCCTCCGCTCTTGTTGTTTCAATATTGTTTGTAGTTTAAAGTTGTTTATTGAATATGAACAGAAGGTAATCAAAGTTTCTCTAGTATTTGATTACATTATAGGGATTAACTTTAACAAGTTTGCAATCTATTGAGATATAATATGGTTTGAGGCGGTGCACACTTTTTTATATTAATTTTATAATCCGCTTCGCGGATTATAAAGCGGATTATAAAGAGTGCACCGCCTCAAGTCACATTATATCTCAATGAATTGCAAAATTGTTAATCCTTAATCAAACCCCCAACCAGGAAAATCTAGACATGTCAAGTCGACGCAACTTAGGTAATATTTGTTCACGTTCGAAAATGGATTATTAGAGAGGTTTAGTTACAAGTTTAAGCGCGACGTGTGCGTATGACGTCATCTCTTCCTGTGATCTTTGTTCAAATGACGTCATGGACGTTATGGACGTGTAAACAACGCTTTACATAAACAACAGAACGAGTAACTTCTTTGAAATTTTCCAGATTTATTATTTATCGAACTCATCTGGTGGGAACCAATGAAAATACAATTCTGACTCAAGTTTCATTAGTATTGTACATATTTCTATTACTTTCTTATCTTGAAACACATTGTAAATTTATACATAAATATACTTAATGTATGCGATCTTTAAATAACAAGGTTGTGCAATTTGTACATCGACGGCGGGTGCGGCTAGCCAACAGGGGATGCTTACTCCTCCCGTGCACCTGGTCCCACCTCTAGCTTGCTAGGGGTTCGTCGATGTTTAATTTTATGCTCTATTGTGAGTGCTGTTGAGATTATCGTCAGGATCTTCTTTAACTCATTTATTGAAATTTAAATCTATTTCATCTTGTAAAGATTGAAAGCAAGTTAGAATATTCTGTCAGAAATAATAAATATGTACAAATATTCAACATATCTTGTTCAATGAATGAAAGAAGTCAAAACCCGAATTCAGAATCAAAAATTACAATCTAAAGGCTTACAGTTGACATTGATTATAAATTATAAAACAGCGCGATTAAAGAAAATTCGGATTATTGGACGTGGACAAAAATCACAGCTCAATAGAATACAGTAGAAACATTAAATGCTATAAATCTATATCAACATATAAACATCTCCACGACTGTTTTTCAATTCGATAATTATTTGGCTCCCACGAGATAAAAGGTAGCGTTATATTTCTCGCATATTGGATAGGTTGATTCCCCTTTTCAGTGGTGCTGGATAATTCGACCTGGCACCCCTGATCCGGCACTGTTGATTGTTCCTTTATGACTTAAAGAAGATCCTGACGATAATCTCAACAGCACTCACAATAGAGCGCAAAATTAAACATCGACGGACCCCTAGCAAGCTAGAGGTGGGACCAGGTGCCCGGGAGGAGTAAGCATCCCCTGTTGGCTAGCCGCACCCGCCGTCGATGTTTATGAAGTATGGAAATGAAAATATAAAAACTTCATGACGTCACAGAAAAAAACTGACGAACATTATTTCACCTGCACATACACTTAGCATGAGGTTCAGTTATTCGGATGCGTAAACAAGAGGACTTTGAAGGTTTCAATGAGAAATATGGATAATGACCATATCCACAGCACAGAATCGATAAATTAAATTCAGAAATTCAGAAACCAAAGGCATACAAAATCAGGACAAAACAAGAACCAAAGCAAACAAACAAAAACCTCCACCACATGAAAAGAAGCGAACTCCCGATATTGGAGTGAGACCAGGTACCCAGGAAGAGTAAGCATCTGCTGCTTGCATGCAAGAGAAGGGAGGAGATCTCCAACAAGACCCCGTTGCAGCATCAACAGCAAAACACCAGATGCAAAAACACAAAAGACGAGTACAGCACGAGACGGAAAAGAGACACACGACATGTAAACATCAAACACAAAAGACTACACATAAACCGACGAAACCAACGGGCAAACGGTGCCGACTTTGGACGGCCATTTGTCACGCAAGTAGCAAATGGTGTGGTTATCCTGAATTACGTGCGCACAACCCTCTCACTTCTCCAATTACCCAGAGGTCTCGAAGATCGTACAATTGTGGTGTAAAACAACCTCCTCACTGTAAGATGACCTCACACAAACAAGACCGCGAAACGCAGAGGCCCCAGAAACACAGATGAATATGTAAATGGATATAAAAGGAGGGCATGCGTAATACAGTCCATGCTCTGCCGGCTGTAGCGAGCTCATGTATGTTATCACCCGAGGAGTCCGACTGACATTCAGAGGACAGGTGGTCGGGGCCCTGTCTTCTCTAAAGAGGTTTGGACAGGGCCCGTCATGGAGTCCCGTCGTCACAGTCAGTCAGAGTGCAAGTCTCAAGGATGCGCTTGTACAAGACTGTAGATTGGTCAAGTACCAAGCCTCGTGTCCGTCTGGTGACATTAGGATCATATCCACGGTATAAAAGGCGTTTGATGATTCTGACGCATTTTCGATGGTTATGCTGCCTACCTTTTATCCTTATAATTTTGTTTATCATATCACCATAAAAGACAGGTTGTGTAATACCCAAAGTAATGTACTCTGTTGCGTGTATAGATCCGAATTTTAAAAGAAGTTGACTGTAATTTTTGTAAAATTTCCAGAAAGTCTTAACTTGTTTATGAAAGCGGAAACCTTGACCTAAAAGTTTTTTTTGGTAATTTGTAAATTTCTACTGTGAAAATCCAAAATATCAGTACGTGCTCTAGCGTACCGGATGAGCTGTGATATGTAAATGCCGTATGACGGTAATCTTGGAACATCACCGTCAAGCCATGCAGGGAAAATTTACTATCTTGAATCCAAAATCATCCCTTTTGTCATATACACTTGTATGAATCTTTCTGTTTACAATTTTGATATTTAGGTCCAAAAACGGTGTTTCTGTATTTGTAACGTTTGCCTTGTTAAGTGTTTATTCTTGTGGATAAATTTCATTCTTATATAATTCAAAAGCAGGATTGTCAATAGTAAGAATATCATCCAGATACCTAGAAGTATTATGAAACATTTCAGATCATCAAATTTTCTTTGCTTTTGAAGATTTTTGATAAATTCTTTTTACATAAGTGTATAAAAATAAATCTGCAACAAGAGGCGCACAGTTAGTACCCATAGGAACTCCTACAACCTGCTTGTATAGATCCTCACCAAATCTAACATAAATATTGTCTAAGAGGAAGGGCAAGGCATTACACAGGTCACTACATGTCCATGATTTGTATGATTTGTAGTCTGTCGAGGAAAAGAAACCCTTCGATTCAGATGTACAAATGTACATTTTCCGCCCTCGATCAAAACACCATTTAATGAGATTAGATATTCGATCATTAATTTTGTCATGAGGAAGTGTGGTGTACATATTAGAGAAGTCGTATGAAGAAATCGTATTGGTTTGGAAATTTCCAGATTTCATTTTGTCAATCACATCCCCTGAATTCTTAATAGACCAAAATAAATTTACATCGTTCCTGTTTAGAACCGTTTCACAATATCTAGTTATGTGTTATTAAAAATATGAAAATATTTTACAGAGTAATGACACCTTGACATCATGAATGTCATGTCCAAAATGCACATACCTTATTCTTGATTGAAGCAAATTACCATCGATTTGCTACTCTTTAATAGGCGGATCAAAACAATTTGGGGGAGGTCAAGTCCATATGAGGAGGGGTGTCCAAGAACAGTATGCGTAAAAACGGGCAAAATTAACATTGTACATTGTACATTTTCCGCCCTCGATCAAAACACCATTTAATGAGATTAGATATTCGATCATTAATTTTGTCATGAGGAAGTGTGGTGTACATATTAGAGAAGTCGTATGAAGAAATCGTATTGGTTTGGAAATTTCCAGATTTCATTTTGTCAATCACATCCCCTGAATTCTTAATAGACCAAAATAAATTTACATCGTTCCTGTTTAGAACCGTTTCACAATATCTAGTTATGTGTTATTAAAAATATGAAAATATTTTACAGAGTAATGACACCTTGACATCATGAATGTCATGTCCAAAATGCACATACCTTAATCTTGATTGAAGCAAATTACCATCGATTTGCTACTCTTTAATAGGCGGATCAAAACAATTTGGGGGAGGTCAAGTCCATATGACGAAGGGTGTCCAAGAACAGTATGCGTAAAAACGGGCAAAATTAACATTGACCAAATTCATATTAACTTTTGAGAAAGAATCTGAAAAAGATGAATTATCATTCAAAATATGAGAGTATTTTAAGAAACGTTGATTCATTAGAGTTATTTACATTTATTTACGTTTTAGAATAAGGTACCATACCTAATACTCTGACATCATCAAAGTGCATTCTTATTTACATATCAATGCTTTTAACATCCATTTGCATTTCAGAAAGATAATCTGTCAAATAACACATCATGTCATCTACCCAAACAATACCTTGGTCAACCGGATTGAACGCCAATATGTCAACCATGGAATTAGGATTGGATGACCCAACAGGGATAAATCGAATTCCAGCGATGGTATGGACTGGTCTACTTCTTGTTATCGGAACAGTTGGAAATCTTCACGCTCTGATAATTTACATAAGGATATACAAGCGACAGATGAAGATGACGGACTTTAAGAAAAAAGAAAATCCATTTGTTGTTTTCGTTTTGAGCTTGACAGCTCTAGATCTGTTCACATGTGTATTCATTCTTTATGTCGATATCGTAGATACATCAATGCAATTTACATTATTACCGGAAACGTTGTGTCAAATATTTCGATACCTCCAGACCTTATTTCAGACCAGTTCGATTTCACACGTAACAGTGATAAGTATTCACTGTTTCCGGAAGATCTACTTCAAAGATAAAAAGCAAATTATTCGAACACTTGCTTTCAAACTCTGCGTTGGGTGTACTGCGATTGCTGCCTTATTCAGTATACCTTCAGCCATAATGTCCGGATATCATACCCAAGTCGTCAACGGAGAAAGCGGATCTGTTTGCTTTGTCAGTGACTCCTACAATGGTACACTAGGGGCCAAAATTTACAGGGGATTAATGGCTGCTCTATTCGGTCTTTGTGTGATAATCCTATTTACATCATACATTGCACTGATCAGGTTCCGAGTGTTATGTCATCAAAAGAAAGCCCCGAAATCAGAGAAACCAAGGAAAACAATGACCATACTCATCATCCTAACAGTGATTTTCCTTGTCAGTTATTTGCCATTTTTGATATAAGGTTTGATTGGAGCCGCTAATGAAAACTTCAGGAAGGGATGGAGTGTGACATATTTTGCCTTTTATAGAATTATTGCTAGATTTCCATATCTGAATAACACTCTCAACCCAATCATTTACGGTTGCAAAGATCCAGAATTCAGAGAAATGCTCGGACAGATTTATGCGCCCTTGTTGAGAAAATGTAAATGTTCCAAAAAGTAAGATACATGTACTAAGAATGGGTTAACTTTCCGTATCTTCTTAGCAACAGGTTTTCCATCACGGACAGGCTTTAAGGATTTTTCGATTCACTTGACACAGGAAACCATATATAATGTGACGGAATGGTATCACGGACAGGCGTTTATAATTGAATTTCAATCTCCAACGGAAAGCTTGTATTTTTTGTATAACTATTTGTGGACCTATGCTAGGGCGTGACTTCATCTCTTTATTTATGTGTTGTCTTTTATGTTTTATGTCTTTGTGGACCTATGCTAGGGCGTGACTTCATCTCTTTATTTATGTGTTGTCATTTATGTTTTATGTATCTATGGTGTATTCAGTGTTCCTTGTCCCTTTTGTGCCTCTTGCTGCTTATGTCTGTTCTGTTTTCTTAATGGGTTATTCTGGTGTATTTCTATGGATGCCGCTACCGAATTTTGTTGGAAATCCCCTCCTTTCTTTAATATGAATGTTTAGATCGAGCAAAGGAAATTATGAAAAATCAGTATTTCTTTGAAAATATTATAAGGAAGAAAAATAACACTTATCTGTACTCATGTCAGTTCAGCTCGAAATATACTGGTAGAAAAAAAAACTGAAATAAAAAGAAATTTCATGTGGGAAAAATCACTCCATTGACATTTATTTCTAAAATCTATTTACAGTGAAAACGGCCCTTTTATACTTCAGCATACGACAGAAGTGTACGTAAGCGTTACTTGGCCCTTTATCGATTTGAAATCAAAGATATTATTTTGCGATTTCGAAAACTTGTCAATGACATTCCATTCAAACTATCACGGAAACTAAAATAGGTTAACATCTTAGCACCATCCCTCCTATGCTATTTTGAACATATATTTTATTCGGATATGCTACTGAATGGACCCTAAATGAAATTGGGAGACGTGCACTCTCTGTAAAGTAAATGTACGCATCTAAATTCAAAACATTAAAGAGGGCGCTACTGAAATGAATTTTGGTGACTTAAATATGGTTTTAATATTCGAAACACGTGTCTGGTGCAGGAAAAATTGGTTTGGAATTTTCTTCATGAAGCTATAGAGTTGGAACACTTCCGTTTTATTGGTACTCACTCTAGGTTTTATGCTAAGAACAACATTAGACAGTTAGAGCGCTCCTTACGTTGATTGATATGACGACAGTAGATGTTCTTTATTCTTTAAACAGAACTTTCAGCCGCTTACTCTGCAGTAATTCCATCTTCATCTGTACAAACCCATGCACTGCAAGCCGTTTATGACCCTTTTTTTAAATATGTGCTGCCCACAATATTCCATAGGTGTTTGTCGATTTCCTGTTATTTATTTTTTGAGTATATGTGAGCTTGGACATACTGTTTGTTTTCTTAACAATGTCATTAATTTGTTCCTTACTTTCGTTGGCGTTATCTACATTGAATTTAATATTTAGATTTAGCAAATCCTTACAAAAGGAATAATCATTGATTGCCCTAAGAGTGTGCAAAACGTTCTTAAAGTTTCTATTTGCCTTTGCACGACTGGTTATGAAAATAATTTTGATTTTAAACGAACAACAGTTGATGACCATTTTTGAAAAATCCGAATATGATCGAGATATTTTATTCTACCGAGGTTTTCAATATTTAGATAAATGTTCTTTTGAAATATTCCCATGCACCATTTGCGCATTTAAACAAGTTATGTATCATCAGTGATGATCAAGGCTGAAATACAGGAAATCCAAATAATATGAAATTAATAAAAGAAAAAAAAAGCCTGATCCTATGCCAAAGAATCTGCTTTGCACATTACACTTTTTACGTATAACGTCATGATTCCCTTGCTCTTTGCTCAAAACGTCATACTGTGAAGTCAATATTTTCAAAAAACGTCTTCAAATTCAGTAGCATAATTTAAGAGCGGATTAATTTGCAGCATGGACAAGCTACAAGATATTAGATTGTAAACGGCGTTCTCCACTTACTGAATGCAAGTAAGTTCATTATTGAATACTTTCCAAATAGGTTGTTTACACGAATCGACGCATTTTGATTGGTCCAAAATACACGTTCATATCTCAATGAAGACGGAAAATACCGGAAAAGCCGGAACTACTTTCATCAAAATCAATCAATTTTGCTAAGATCGGTTTTTGAATGATAAAACATGAAAAACAAATTCAGATGATTTTGTTAACAGTAGCCCCTAGCTATAAATACGATATCAGAATCCATGAAAATTGTATGACAATTTCGTTGACGTACAGGTGTACGGCGATTTTTACGGCGTTTTCGGTTGCTATGCGCCTGGTTTTGAAGCCCCTTATACCTTTCCCTGTCCTCAATTTTTTATGATAGAAAACGCAGTAAAATCACGAGAGAAACAGAATCTCCCATCTATTTTCTTCAAAATTACAATCGCATCGTAACAATTTTTGGGTCGAGCATCCGCGTTTGAAATTTTCCAACGGCTGACGACTGTCAACGTTTTAAATGAAAACTTCAAAAGGACCGAAGTTCACTGTTTCAAACAATGTCTATAGTCGTTCTGAACCTTTGAATTATGGAAAATGGAAACTTTTCTAGTGATGTTATTTCACCGAGATGAAGAATTTATAACAAAATATCATCAGAGAACAGAAAATGAAAGATGAAAATACGACGAACTACTTCAGCCTCGATCAGTCATGAATATTCACAATTAAATTGTTACTTATGAAATAACTAAATCCTAAGAAGATATTCTGATACCAATAAATCATAATCCTGCAGTCTTCTGCATGTAATAAGGAGGTCCAGAACAGTATCCGAAAGAACCCCATCGGAAAGCTCTAGATCAATTATGACGACATAATAGAAACTGTGACATTGGCGCATTTTCGCAAGAACGGCAGCATTGCGGAACGTAAAAGTTAGAGGGCGGGGGTAACAAAACCACTATAACTTAAAAATTGACGGTCAAATTTCAATAGGAACATATCGGTGATTCACTTGACGTATGAAGAAAATAATATTACGTTTTTTACGGAAAATAAATGATAGGGTTTCAGATAAACGGACTCTATTATCAAAAATTAACAACTCAAAGATTGACTTGAAAATCGACATTCATTAATCTCCTTTCGACAATTTCTCTTAATCGTCTTAGTGATCAGTTATAATTCTATACACATCCGATTGCCCACATTATATCTTAATGAAAAGTACAGTACTTCTTAATTTTCTGCCCCTACAGAAGATTTGTAACTGTTCGTTCCCTAAAGTGTGTTCCTTTTAATGTCACATTTACGGCCCATTTGGGGGCTTTCAAGGGGTATATATGCACCTGCGTAGCTTTGAAATTGACCGTTAAAAATGATGAAACTTTGCATATAGAAAAAGTATGTTTGAATTATTAACATTCATAATTTCTTTAAATAAATTAATTAATTAAATAATAGGATCGTATTTAAGTCTGACTGTTCTGCAGGACCTCCTTAAATCTGTAAGTACATAGAATCTGTCAGTATCAACTACCAGCTCCTGTGTGTACAATTCAAACACATAACTTGAATTGCGGAATGCATCATCAAACAGCTACATCATATCATCTGAGGGTGTAATGAATTGGTAAAATGGCACTACAGACGGGGAACAAATATTTTTGACACATATTTGGCTTTTTTAAAACTAGCTACGTATACATAATTTCTATTTTGTTTGAGAACTAGTTCGCCTACTGGCGCTACGGATTTGATATTGTCATACGCAATGTACGAATTTACTAATTTCTTTAGTATAATTTTATTTGTGAAGTTTGGGATAAATGGGGTTTGGAAAATACGCGGTTTCACACAATTTGTGGAACGACAAACCAAAAGTTCACACTCCTATGATAAAATAAAATCAAAATTGAACAGTCAATTCTTAAGAACACTTAGATTGTTCGCCATTGTAATAAAGCAGTTGTATTTCAATTTTTGTTGGTCGTTGTTAGTCCTCCGTAGCAACGTCACCCATTAAGCAATGCATGAGACCAAGAGTTAAACTATGTCACATGCTATAGAATAGGGATAAACGTATTGAAGTTTGTGGTACCGACAGGTACAAAATAAATGTATATGTTAGTTATACTATTGGAAACACAAGCCCCGACGGTATAACTGCGTTTCCAATAGTATATTCAACATATACCTATAGGAACCACAACAAAGGAGGGGATCTCGTACAACACTCGGTTGTAGCAACCACAGCAAAACCCCAAAACACCCAATGCAAAAACACAAAGCAGACAAGCACGGAAAGAGACGCATAAGGGACAAGGAACGTCAACGCACAACACAGAAACATCAAACACAAAGGACTACACATAAACCAACGAGGCCAATGGGCAAGCGGTGCCGAGGCACAAAACGCAGCACGTTTATTCCTTAATTATGGTGTGATATTTTCTTAATTTGAAAATACTGACTGAGGCGGCAGCCCAAATTGTTTTATCATATAGTAAACTTAATCAGTATTCATACAGGTACCTTTCCGAATTGGCTGGCATCGACTTTTCTTTGAAAATATTTTAAGATTGGTTGATACACAAAATGTATAAGCATTTTCCGTCGCTGAATCATCCTAAACGTGATAGAATTCATTCAATGAGTCAAATGAAGATTATTTCAAAGTCAAAATCCGTCGTAATTCTTAGAATTTTATTATTTGATGAAATCACCCCTAACATGATGTGACATCGACTCATCACGTGACAGTTCTCAGCCAAAGAGAGTGGGAGTATTAATAGATTATATGATAAAATATGTTATGTGCATTTCAACAATCAATGTATTATCAGTGATACTCAAGGTTGAAAGGAGAGTAGGAGCAAAATTCTATACATGATCAAATATGTATTCTAATGTGTCAGTTAAGGACATAGTTATGCAATGAGGGAAATACTCCTTAGTTAGAAAAAAAAAAAGAATTATCAACCTTAGCATAGGAATATTTACAGAATTTAATATTATATATGATACTTCATGTCAGTGGAGAAGTACAGTATGCAATAAAATTTGGCGGACGATATACTCGGTGACAAAGGAGCTGTAAGAATAAGACGTAAAATCTGCCCTGAAAATGTCAAAATTTCAAAATAGGAAATTTTAAGAATTTTTTTTCAGTAGAAATATCGACTAACCTGCATAATTTAATCTAATGTCAGGTTGAATAAATTATCAATAACAATACCGATATTTATTAAAATGTACGTTTTTTTCTATTGAAATCAATGGAAAACGGAAAAGTTTTCTACAACATTGTTCCACCCCGAGTTACAGAATGCCACTTTTCCCAAAGGTGTATATCATTAATAGCAATTTTCTGACCAAGTGGGGTTCTGTAACTCGGGGTGGAACAATGTCCCACAGGCGAAAAACGAAAAAAGGGGGGATGGCCTATTTTTTAAGAATCTGACTTAAAAGCGGTTAGATAAATAAAAGTTGTCCATTTCTTCCAGTTATACAATGAAACAATCTATTCTGAGTGGATTCTGATGAAATATACAACATACATGAATAAAATAAACGATGTGAAGATGTCTATTTCTACACAGTGTGTATTTCGCGCCTGAAAGCTGTGGCTGTTGTTTAGTACAAAATAAAACGGTTTTCAGTTTCCGGATTGCGTATTTTACCGATTACATGGACATACTGGTTTCAAAGTTATTTTTTCTTCTTCATTTTTAAAGTAAGAGGGGATCAAAACTTAAAACACTTAAATTTTATGTAAAAAAATGCATTTTTTTTGGTATATTTTCGCTCAGTATTTTACGTTTTCAGGCATTGTTACCCCCTACATATTCAAGCCGTAATTATCAAATCTTACATAAATTATATTACAATAAAATACTTATGAGAAATCTTCTAATACATAATATTTTAATCCTTAACAACCTTTTCCTTCAAAAGAAGGACAGCGCACGAGAAATAATCGAATGATTTCAGGGCTAAATCAAGGCCTTATTCTTACAGCTCCTTTAATGTTTACATAGGATATCTACTAGTAATAATATATACAGGTTAATTAAATGTAATAATCAGCTTTGTATTCCTAAACGTAATTCCTAAACATTTTTAGCATACAATCAGGAGACGCTGACTCTCCCCGGGCACCTGGTCTCACTCTGGAATTTTGTTCATTTCGAGGTTCGCAAACGTTCCTGTGGAAAATCTAATGATTTACCTTGCCTTTTCGACTATGAGACTGAATAACTGATGGATACTTCTGTAATGTTTATTTTAAAAGTTTGAAACATGCTGGTTTCTAAGTCTGTCATAATCTTCGTTGCTTCCTTATTCCGTGTTTGTGTTTGTTTTTCACCCAGAATAAATACTGTTATCAGTCCGTTCAGTGCAGGCAGTCCTACCCCCTCTTTATACATGTACGTATGTTGCATTTGATTTTTCATTGATATTTTTCCTTGTTTGTTTCTAGTTTTGATGTAAAAGCTTACTTTGTCTCAATTGAATTATTTGTTGAATAAGAACCCGAAACATGTCTGGTTCATGCTGCAAAATCTTTTCTGAAATGATGCTGTTGAATTTGAAGACGTTTAACAATTCATATTATTACGAGCTGTCCTTAGTTTTGTCTCTTTCGCTGTGATAACATGAACGTTGTCCTTTTTTAAAAATATATCTTAACATGTAGAACAATCTAAATTGTCATTCCAAACGGATGTTTGTTTTCTTTTGAGACTTATTTTCCCGCCTGTAAATGTAAATAGGTCATTGGTGTTTTCTGTTTTTTTTATATATTCTAGGGGGTTTACAGACTCCGTTTTTTTATTCCGTTGTTTACCGATTTTTATTTATTTGTTTTGTTACACTTTTCGGTTCCGCTAACAAACTTACCCCAACTTTACATAAACTAGCTATTACATGTAGATACGGACATGATGATATATGAATCAATAAGTTTTGTAAAATAAAATAGATTATAAAAAATCAGTAAGTTGCATGTTGAATCATTTATACATGTGTAATGTCTTGTAATCCTATTTGATCAGAATGATTTACGTTTAAATGAATATAATTCTTCGCGGTGTTTTGTTCTTTCTGACGTCATGGATAACATATTTCGGATATTTCATTTCATCATGTACAATTTCATCTTACCCTCGTTCTTAGAAATTACATCGTTTTGAAGAAGGATTTTCAAATATGTATGGAACTAGTGAGGATTTTTTACTTTTGTTATTACCATTAATAAAAAAACCGAAAACACTCTCAACTGTTCTTTTGTTATTGTGTATATGTTTTTAAGTTAGACGTATTGTTATTTCGTTACCTGTTAAAAAATAAATTGATTTCCAACTGTATTGTCTTCTATTCATAATTTCATCAATATCATTTATTGGTTCAGGAGGATGGACAAACGTTTTATTTTCGTATTTCACCAATTTCTTACATTCATGTATACATATCCGATAGCTTGAACTATGGAGAAGAAAACTTTGATAAGCCAACAACAGAAAATAAATCGTTTCGCGAATTTATGTCTTCAATTCAATTATGTTGAATGTTTCGTCATAATGAAGGTCAAAATCGTCAATGGAAATTCAGAAAATGTACAGAACAATGAATGTATTAATGACATGTATAAAGGAGATCCTATTCAAAGTGAATTAGTTTAAAAAGCCTAAAAGGGTAAGTTTTTCGTGTCAACATCTGAAATAAAAAAGTCCCAAATTGCATCCATCAGACGTACAAGCAAAGTTTGACGTCATTATCCGTCTTATGTGTACAATTGTGTGTATCAATTTGACGGTTGCACAACAAAAATCTTTTAAACTGTGGTGATTTCACAAGACAATGGACGCAATTTGCTTCCGGTACACGGGTAAACATGGCTTCTGCTTTAAAATAAAAATCTAATGTCTGGGTTTCAAATGATATATCCTGGGGGGTACAGTAGGTATTTTTACCCCACCTCTGACAAATTCCTTGCAATCTGATTGGTTGAAAAGAATATTTTGCTGTATAATGATATTGACAGGATATTATCTAAATATCCTGCTTCTACTATGACGCTTTACGCTTTTTACGTCATCGAGATGCTTAAAAAAATATGTTGACGTAACATACACAAACCAAAGCCACAGCGGGATTAATTTGTAATACAGTGTTTAACAGGTGTGGTAATAAATTTATATTGGGTCGAAGAAAAGTGTTGTACTGGGCTCGGCTTCGCCTCGTCCAATAAAATTGTTTTGATCGACCCAATATTATACGTTATTACGGTTCTAGACAGGTAATATGGTCTGATATACCTTGTCTGGAATTTATATTTCCCGAGCCGAAGGCTATTCGTGATTTATCCATTTTGAATAAATCAAATACGGATACGATCTTTTAATGGTGAAGAAAATTTTACAATCCATCAACAAATAAAAAAGTTAGAAATTTTACTGTCGACGCCATTTTGAAAAGACAATTTGTAAGCGATTTGCAGTATGACAAAAATGTTATTACGGTTCCAGACAGGTAATATGGTCTAATATACCTTGTCTGGAATTCATATTCCCCTCGCCATATTACCTGTCTGGAACCGTAATAAAATTTTTGTCATTCTGCAAATCACTTTTAAATTGTATTTTCCAAATGGCGTCGACAGTAAAATTTCTAACTTTTTTATTTGTTGATGGATTGTAAAATTTTCTTCACCATTAAAAGATCGTATCCGTAAATGGTTTATTTAAAATGAATAATCCACGAATGAAATTCATTTTAGCAGAAAATCAAAATAAAAGATCTGAAGCGAGAGAAAATTTCAAAACGTTTGAAGGTTTTTACGGGAAAAATCTCGCTATGACGTAAGAAACAATAAGGTATCCATGACGTCACAAATTTCCATATTTACGGCTGCAGACGGGTAACATAGTCTCATAATCACGGCTAAACAACCAATTAGATCCCTAGAAATTTATTTGCAGTATGACAAATTTCTGTATCCCCTGTAAAACACTGTATAACTTATAGTACCTGACATCGGCGCTATCTTCCCTTAGATATCCAAGTCGCCGACAAACGATTCTATTTTTCAGAATCGATAATGATTAAGAATTGAATGTTCAGTTTTGACAGTTTATTGGAGTATGAACTTTGGTTTGTCGCATCACAAATTGTGTAAAACCGCGTTTTGCAGTTCAAGGTCGCCGACATGGCAGTTGTGTTTGGATTGGACACACAGGAGCTGGGAGTTTATACAGACAGATTCTCTGTATTTATAGATCTAATACTCGTAAAACGGCATGATTAAGATCTATTGGTATCAGAATATCTTCCTAAGATTTAGATATTCCATAAGTGACAATTATATTGTGAAAATTCATGACGAAACTGTATCCTGATCGAGGCCGAGGTAGGTCACCGTCTTTTGCCAGTTTTTATCTCTCATTTTCTGTTCGCTCAATAATGTTTTGTTTAAAATTCTTCATCTCGGTATACATGTAAGTACATCACTAGAAAAGTTTCTAGTTTCAATAATTCATAGGATAAGAACGATTGTATCTCAAAGAAATTGTTTGAAACAGTGATCTTCGGTCCTTTCATTCAAAACTTTTGCATGATGACAGTCGTGAGCCATTGGGAAATTTTAAACGCGGGATGCTCGACCCAAAAAATGTTACAATGGGAAGAAAATAGATCGGAGATTCTGTTTCTGTCGTGATTTTACTGCGTTTTCTGTCTATCATCAAAATTTAAGGACAGGGAATGGTCTAAGGAGCTTCAAAAACAGGCGCATAGCAACCGATAAACGCTGAAAAACCGCGTACACCGGTATATCGAAATTGTCATTAATTCTGATATCGTGTTTATATCTAAGGACTACTCTTAACAAAAATATGTTTGTTTTTGGCATTTGTATCATTCAAAAGCCGATCTTAGCAACATTGAATGATTTTGATTAAAGTAATTCCGGCTCATCTGGTATTTTTTCGTGTTCATTGGGGTATGAACGTGTATTTTGGACCAATCAAAATGCGTAGATTCGTGTAAACAAACATATTTAGAAATTATTTTAGAATTAAATGTAACCTTACCGTCACGCGAAACATGGCTCGTATATAACTGACGCAATCACATACAAAGAATTAGAGCCCTAACCAAGCAAATCTAGTCAAGTCGACGAAACTTAGGTTCTATCCGTTCACGTTCGAAAATGGATATTTATTAGAGAGGTTTAGTTACAAGTTTCAGCGCGACGTGTACGTATGACGTCATCACTTCCTGCGATCTTTGTTCAAATGACGTGACGTATAGTTACACGTTATGGACGTGTGAACGACGCTCTACGCGTAACGACATAACGGGTAATCCGTTTTATAAAGCACGTTTAGGATTCTTACTATCCTTGCGAATCCTTTTACGAATCTCGATGTATTTTCCTCGCAGATTAAACCGATTGAAAAGAAGCTAGCTACACGCACACCTTACTACATAGATATACCTATACCAAGTAAGTGTAACTAAACGACGTCTTCGTGGACGTTGACGTGTACATGTACGTCATACGTACACGTTGAGAGAACTTGTAACTAAACCTCTCTAATATTACGACGATTTAAATCATTTTGACCAATTTCAGCACATCAAATTACGATCTGTACCGTACAATCATACGAAAATAAAAGGAGACCACAAATGTCAATTTCTAATATAATAAATGATCTTTCGCCTCGTTCCTCATGTTTTGCTCAGATCTTTATTTCTCGCACATTGGATAGGCTGATTCCTCTTTTCAGCGGTGCTGGAGAATTCGATCCGGCACCCCTGATCCGGCACTGTTGATTGTTCCTTTATGACATCACAGACAAACTGACGTACGTTATTTCACGTGCAGATACATTTAGCATGACGTTCAGTCATTCTGATGCGTAAACAAGAGGACTTTGAAGGTTTCAATGTGCGATAAAAATAATCAAGCACCACATTTAAGTTCCGGATAGAAAAATACCAGTCGAGGGTGGGATGATCAACGTCCCAACCTCGGCTAACGCATCGGTTGGGACTTGATCAATCCCATCCTCGACTGACATTTTTCTATCCGGAACTCAAAGTGGTGCTAGATTCTATTATTATCATATTCGAAATACAAAATAATAAAAAAAAAATTAATGTCTTTGAAATTTCAGTGTAATTCAATTCGTATCACCAGGTTCATTTTTCATTAAAATATTACATGCCATATTAAATTGGGGTTGGTTGTATCTTTTTCGGCTAAACATGAATGCCTCTAGATGTTTTATTAATATTTATGAATCGAGACGTCAAGAAAATTGTTGTAAGATCTTTAGTAAACAACATTCTACTTTGATTGCCGGAAATTTTAAATGCTAAACAACATTTTCATTACGAGACTATAAAGATATGATAAATGATAACAAAAATTATGTTAATCAGACTGTGATGAGATTCAGTGTTATTTTAGTTAAATTCGTAATCCATTCATATTAACAAATGAAAATTGCAAAGCATCTATAACTATGATAAATCTACGCGATGACAAACGAATTAAATGTACTCAATCAAAAATGTTGTGACGCCAAACTTGTGAACGTCGTGAACGTCGCACTACGGCGAGAGACGGGATATATACAACGTTATACGTAGATCGAGCAGACGACATCAAAATGTTGGTAAGAATTTTAGATTTTCTTCTTTTGACTTATTAGGATTATTTCAAAACTAAATTTGAAGTTTCCACATTATAAAGTACAAAATATACGCGTGTAGGTACATGTATGTATACCTGAATGGTACAATATCAATGTTTACATGCATGAAAATGTGTGACGCGCTAGTTAATACATGCGTGTTGTCAATCACTCGTCGCTTGCCTCGTGGTCATATGGTCCAAGGTAATGTAGGAGTACGTAAATCTGTCATATCGGTGTTATTGTACTAATTAATTACCATAATTAATTACATCCGCGGTGTATATGGTAGTCATATCAGGATACGAATTCCACCGTATAGACGTAATTCATAAAATCCCTCTTGACTCAACAATGAACAAAGGTGTAATTGAATTCATTTTCATCATTTAATGCAAACTAAAATTATGAAATTATTGAAAGACAGAACATTTATAGCGATACATAGTCATAGTGAGCGTACAGATGATGTTTGATATGAAGGTGTGTATTTTATCGATTCAAAGTACTAATAATTCTCACAATCCTATTTCTTGTATAATTTCGATGTTTTTAATCAGAAACAAACTTCTTTAATATTCAAATATTTCTAAGGGAAATCGACTTTTACTAGGAAAAGCAAATTCAATCGTTAAAAAAGAAATTTCATTGGATAGATGTAACTGTCAACAGAGACCTATGACAACGACTTTTCACATATTTTAAGAAGTTAGGCAAGTTTTATATCACAAATAGGAAATAAATCTCTGAACAAATAGAAAGGAAAATACTAGGTGTCTCTAACGTTAAGTTTGCGAACTAGTAAATTTACTCAAGCAACGCATGGGCGTCGTCTGAAAATGGTATGTTTGTTCCGTAAAATCAGCACATACCGGCCACAAACTTAACGTGAGAAAAGTATAATAATCTAAAGAAGATTGAGCGTACGATCCATTATTTTTGTACAGAATTTTAAAGAATGATTTATCAAACATCTAGGTCACACTTACATACACTGGTGATAAGAAGCGGAAATATAGAGAGATATACATCAAAACCGAAAGATGACATTTGAAAATTGTCTCGTACATATACTAGTTTTATATTGTGAACTGTAAACATTCAAGACATAAAAAACGCTATGAAAAGTATAAGGGAGAAATTTCTCATTACATGGTCCTTTTTTTAATTGTATTAATCGAAAATCAGACGTATCATTTATCAAATATCCATCTTTTCCAGGTTGAATTTGTGACGAAACAACAAATCGCACTGACAGTGACTGCCATTTTTGCTTGTTTATTTATAAGAACCAGTGCACTTTCCTCTTTCACAGAAAATGATGTTTACAGCATAATACAGCACTACTTTATGGAATGTGGATCTAATAATTTATGTTACGCTTCATCATTTAACTTTTCAAATAAAATTAACACAACTGAAGACATAAATAGGCCAAATCTGTGTCCGAAATGCACGTGCGATGATGCGTGTTACGTCAGACGAGACTGCTGTCCGGATGTATATTTCTCGCATGTATCACGTGCTTGTCGATCTTTCATAATTACATCACGTGACCGGAAGCAAGATACATATGACGTCATAGACTCATGCCCACATGATTCGCATACGTCACTCAAGGAAGCGTGTAGTGAGAGAAATTCTCCGATTGATATGTTATATAATCCTCCTGTGACTTCAAAGGTGACATATGTATCATATAAAAACAAATTCTGTGCCGAGTGTAACAAAGATTCATCTGTTGTTCCGTGGCATTGGTATGTCAGATGCAGGGAATCGAAGGACTTCAATTTTATGACTAGTTACTCCGACCTCATACAAACAGCTGAAAGTGGAGGTTGTGTAATGGAATATGCCCCATTTCGAATATCTGCAACTAGATGTGATCAAAGTTGTAGATGACTCAATCTTGGTAGATAAATGTAATTAAGTAAGAATTTGTTTACAGAAAACAATGTTATACAAAAAGCGTGTGAATCTGGCTATAGAAATAGAATTGGAATATTTGCAAATGTGTTTTGTCGAATGTGCAATCCGCCCTATGTAAATAATTCCTTCCTGATGTAACTTCTGTGTGTGTATCTAAATCAACCAATCAGGATATAATTTCAGCATGCAAAAATCATCCTATGACTGAGGACTATGGACGATACAAAAACCGGTTTTGTCATCAGTGTATCAATGATGAAGTACAGATATGGATAGACGTAAATGCTAGTGTGAAAGAATCTTTCAGCAAGGAAGGTTCTTTTGAATACTGGATACAAATCGATTCCTATCATGATCAATATATTCAAAAACATCATTGAAGATTATTCCGACAGACACCAAGGGATTACTGATAGACCCTTTATGATAGGAACACCTGTCATTAAGGACAGTGGTTCAGTAATGGTAGAAGTTAGTCCCGGAATATCTGTAAATCTGTCTAATATCATACAGAAATATTTTGCTTTGGAACCCAAAATGGTGTGTAACACAGACCTTCTTCCGCAAAATGTCTCCTCATATGCGTACTCCATGTCCGGCTGTTCGTGTGATCCAGCGTGCGTCTTTAATGATATTTGCCATTGCTGTGTGGACACGGCTTTGTTGTCGAACGTAAATTGTGTCAGCGACAAAATGTTGTCACCGCACGAGATTAAAGGCGCTTCGTACCTTGCAGTTGACACGTGCCAAAATAAAGGCTTGGACTCTAGATATTTTAAAATCGTCAGCGATCTATGTCAAGGACGAAACAGAAATATTCTATCTATTCCAGTCTTTCACAAAATGTCTGGTGTAACATATAAGAATGTATTTTGCCTGCTCTGCAATGAAAGAATATCTATGTCAAGCGTATTACCGGTAATAACGGACAAGTATTTAGTTTGGGATATAAAAATTGAATGTTCTTCAAGGATAGATATGAAATATGGTAATATGATAGATAATATAATAGATTCAGCACAACTGTCTGACTGTGATGTTACCCTCCTCCCAAAGAAAGCAAGGGTGTGTCCATCCCATGACGAAGATATCATGACCAGTTGTAACACGACGGGGTTTTGGCCAAATCATGATCCTGACATAAGATGGGCTTGTGAAAATGTATCTTCTGCTATTCTACCACCTTACATAGATAACAAAAATGTGTTCTGTGGCCTTTGTAACCCTACAGAAATATTTGAAGAGGATCCAGTAGACAAATGTAACGTGACTGGGAAGTGGTTAGACTTTCTACCTGCTATGGAAGAGGGTTGTCACCAACTACCGATGATCACAAATCCATTGATATTTCCATTCAAAAACGATTTCTGTGCCTTCTGTAACGGATATGATGTGCCCCATTTTCTCTTACCCCATGAATATTGCTACAAGGAACCCGTGACTATTAGTCTTCAAAAGAAAAGCATCCAAGAACGCGATTCTAAAATTTCAGTTATAACAGTGTATCAGAACCTCGAGCCACAAACACCTTTAACTGAAAATGCACACCACAGCGTGTCCGATCCAATACTGGTGAGTATATAGGAAGATTTAGTGAAATTTAGTATAAATCACTAAAATCTACTGATATCTGTCGGTTTGAATTTATTTCACATGCAATATTATCGAATGACTCATTGACTTCAGACATCTAAAACAAAGGATGTGATCTCCAACAGCACAAGGTTACAGCACCCACAGCAAAACCCCCAAAACACCATAATGCAAAAACACAGAGCAGCCAAGTACAAAAAATACACAAAAGGGACAAGGAACATCAACGCACAACACAGAAACATCAAACACAAAGGACTACACATAAAACAACGAGATCATTGGGCTACCGGTGTAGGGGTAATCTACCCGAAGGCAACCGTATCGTATTGATGGCTATTTGGCAGAAATATTCGGTTATGTTGGTCTCGTTGGTTTATGTGTGGTCTTTTGTGTTCTATGTTTCTATGGTGTGTCAGTTGGTCTCGTTGGTTTGCATGCCGTCTTTTGTGTTTACTTTGTCTATGTTGTGTTCCTTGCCCCTTTTGCGTCTCTTTCTGTGGGTGTCTGCTTTGTGGTTTTGCATTGGGTGTCTTGGAGTTTTGCTGTGGGTGCTGCAACCGAGTGCTGTTGGAGATCTCCTTTCTTTAATGTTCAGAATTTCATAAATTAATTATTGGGTGTCTTGTATTCCGGCCTTGAACATAATTCAAGAGACATAACTTGTTTCAAAAACATATAATATGGTACACAGATATTATTATTATGGTACACAGATATTATTATTATGGTACACAGATATTATTATTATGGTACACAGATATTATTATTATGGTACACAGATATTATTATTATGGTACACATATATTATTATTATGGTACACAGATATTATTATTATGGTACACAGATATTATTATTATGGTACACAGATATTATTATTAGAATTATCATATATGAATACTAATAATCTTTGAAATAATATTTTAGTTTCTTAAAAATACAATTTACACATAAATAACTTTTTCATTTTTTTCGACTAAACGTAAATCATCTATAGCCGCATGAAATATTTCTTTGACTGAATTCAAAATTTGGTATTTGAGCTCTCAGAGATATGCTTTTTCATGGCTTTTCATGCATTTGTATATACATTATGTCGTCAAATGTTCTGTCCTCATATTGGGTGGACTTTAAAAATAAATAAAATAACGATTATCTTCCTTATGAAAATTTACCTCTGGGCTGTCCTCGAACGTACATCTGAAGGTCCAACATGCTTTATTGCAACTCAAGCATTTTTCTCATTTGACATCAATTTTCAGTAAAGATCTATCGTTGTAGTACGCAAATGAAGCAAGTATCCATCACATAAAATGAGAAAATATTTTCTACCAACGTGAATAAATGAAAAGCTGTTGATTTGCAAAAAATGATTCTCATTTAATCTGATCGACAATTTTGCACATTCTTAAGTGTTTTGTTGTTCTGTTTGTGCCTGGATTTGTTAGCTCACCTGTCCGTCCGCAAACGTTTAACATTTTCAGCTTCTTCTACAGACAACTGAACAGATTTTTTTCATGAGACTAAGGAATGAAGTACTTGTGGTTCCCTATAAGTGTTGTTGTTTTTTGTCCGGATCCGTCAATAGGTGGCGCCACCACAATCAAAAGTAGGTAACAGGGGCGAACTTCTATTGACAAACATCTTCTTCAGAACCGAAGCATGTATCTACTTTTTTGCGCATTTTTGACGTCATTTCGGACTTTGACAGAATGCTCGTTTTTAAACTTTTTTCTTAGAATAATAAAAGTGATAGGGAATTTGTTTTTCCTTACTATACAAGGGTTGTCTTTCTTACATCAATTGCTTCACATCATGATGGTAGCTATAGATACTTTTATTTTAAAACGAAAATCTGGATCTGTCCTTGTAAAGTGCAACTACTTGTACAATATGTATCTTTATGCATTGTCAGTGACTGAGGTTAGAGTGTTCATGGGTATCAGGTGAGCGTTTTGTCCCACGGGGCTCTTGTTTCCTTTAAAGATTCTTTCATTGGAAATTGTTTTTTTTTTTCAAAATAGCTATAACATCTATATGCTTTCATAAGTATGGTACATGGATATGGCGAATGCGGTGTTTACATTGTTTGCTTGTCATTTGGACGTGACATCCGTATGCCGTCTGTTTGTTTGCGTGGTGCACAGGCAGTACAATTTTCTTGTCAAACGCGTATATATACATTTCCACATGTAATCGTTACCACGTCGTTATGTCGGGGTTCTTCAAAACGTCAAGACATCAAAGCGCATACTGTTTTCAGTGTTTATGTGTTTTTTTTTTCTGATTAGAAAGAAGTTTTCATACAAAATATCTAAAATATATTTTCATTTCGTTACAGAATCATCGAAGAGATTTATCCTGTTACCCAGGGAGATACTTCGCCGGAAATCAGTGTTCTGTTCTTATAAAGAAAAGTATCAACCTTAGATACAGCATCGCCCTGACCTTGGAGGGGTTTGTCAAACAAGATGGCGAAAGGGAGCTAAGAATGATAGGAGGACTAATTTTTCAATACCTTCGCCAGAAATTGAACGTGAGGTCTATCGATATCGAATCTAGATACATGCTTTCAATCTTACATGTGACCCTGCGGAAAGAGCAACAGAGGAAATTCCAGCAACGATTCATTTTCATGGAATTTTATACATGAGAAGTGTGGTGAACAGAGAAGAAGTGGAAGACACATTGTTAAGTCTTCATATGGGGACCGATTTTGATCATATAGAAGATAGTGACTTTAATCTGACTTTTGTTCATAGCAAAGAGACCTACAATTTACCTACTATAATAAATAGTGGAATGACACGTGGACGGTGTTTTGTAAGTGAGCACAGTTTTGTTTCCAAGGAGCAAGTGCAACATACAATGTATGTCAGTAAAATGTTGACATGCACTCACGTTCCATTTTTATCAAATGAAGTTATATTTAGTGAATCAAAAATTCAAGTTCATATTAAATCTTACAACAGGACGTTCCACAATGATGATTTTTTCATAACTAAAAAGGGAAACATCAGAATTTGTATAGAAGACTTCGAACTTATGACAAACATTACTCAAGTAACCATAGAACCTTTACAGTTAGGGAATAAAGCTTCAAGTCTTACACTATGCTCTTTTAACATATTGTTATTACTATTTTTGTTTAAATTTGCAATTTGATTTTTTTCATGTCGATTTATATAAAAATGCCAATAACTCTGTTTGTTTTCATATTTGACCATATTTGTTGGTTTCATCCTTATGTTATCCTTTCACTCTCTCTCCTATAAATCATAACACCATCCAAGGTGATCTGGCTAAATTATGTTTTTGACTATTAGTTAATCCAGGGACATGTCTTGCTGCCGAAATATACTTATTGAAAATGAAATGTTAGAAACTTTTTGAAAAGGAGGAGATATTAATCATATGACGATCGATCATTGCAGAGAAAAACATTCAGAACACTTCATGTCAACCCCCTCGCGTATAAATTATATTTTGTCCAAGTAGTGTTTGCAGTGACAACTTCGCTCACAAATGTACCCTTGGCTGAAACAGTTTCTCATATATCGTTCTTTCTCTCAGAAAAAAAGTCTTGGTAATTTGTGCTCGCTTATCACCTGTGATATGAGTACAGCGTAGAAGTAGACTTTTTTTATTATTATTGTTTAGAAGTAGACTTATAGGGTTGTTCGCACGTAATCCAGGATAACCACACCATTTACTACTCGCGTGGCAAATGGCCGTCCAAAGTCGTCACCTGTTGCCCATTGGTTTCGTCGGTTTATGTGTAGTCTCTTGTGTTTGATGTTTACATGTCGTGTGTCTGTTTTCCGTCTCGTGCTGTACTCGTCTTTTGTGTTTTTACATCGGGTGTATTGGTGTTTTGTTGTTGATGCTGCAACAGGGTCTTCTTTAGTATATCAACGAAGACGTATCAATAGTAGTTGAGGAATCAAAGATCCAGGAAAATATAGCCACAACATGCTAGTTTCCATAAACAAGGCAATCGCAACCACCGAATGTAGACAGGACCATGTGCTCGGGAGCGTCCTGTGGCTGCATGCAACACCCGCCGCGAATGCCAAAATAGAAACATGACAAATCCAGTTATGTTAATATACCCAAAAAGGTAAATTTGTAATTCTCCAGCTGACATAGTCACAAGGGATTTTTAGAAGCAGTTCTTGTAAAAAAACTTCACGAGAGATCTTAATATAAACATCAAAGAAGCACCTATCAGTTACAAATAATGCGGAAGGGTTTAGTCTTAAGGATCCCGCACTCTAATAGAGTACTTCCGGTTACATTTTAAACACATTTTCATAATTTTCCGGCAAATGCCGATGATTACCTAATCGGGAACATTAGGGCTGACAGAGTAGATCATTTTATGAGAAGTGTTATCCCTAATTTTATCTAGAAAAGTACGTAAAGCATTCTATTTGGAGAGATTGAAAATTCTGATATCTGGTATTTTTTAATGAAAACGCATTTGGGGTTGAATACCTCAAAGTCGAGAAAGAAAGGCAAAAACAGTAGAATTTCCATTTGAAAATGAGTAGTTAAAATCCGATGAGGAACATTCGCAAAATGGATGTCGTGAGAAGTTGATGTACTCGGTATAAAAATACTCTCCACAAGCACCTGATCTCACGTATTTTGGGGATTCACTTTTGTCTTTACATTCATGTGTCCTTGTCTTAAGCATTTCCTTGTATTTCCTATAGCTACACACCAACTGTTGCATCTAAAATTTAAAATTACAAACGATTCCTGCAGTGTATCGATTTACGTAATCCCTCAAGTCGTCCTTCGCTTCTTTTCTTGTGGTGGAGGTTTTTGTTTGTTTACTTTGGTTCCTGTTTTATCCTGATTTTGTATGCCTTCGGTTTCTGATTTTCTGATTTATCGATTTTGTGCTGTATACAGGGATAATGGTCATTATCCATATTTGCGAATGTTCTTCATTGGATTTCAATTACTCTATTTATGAACATGTTATTACTGGTGACCTAAGTATAGTGGAGTGAGAGAATTGTAAGAAACTGTTTCAGATACAAAGGAAATTAATCCTCTACATGGAAACAAAGGAGTATTAATGGTTTATATAGTAAAGTTGCCCCCTGATATCGACTTCTCCAAATTAAAATTTTGCTGTCATTTTTAGAGATTTAAATATCTACATTTTGAGAAATAACAAGTGCTCATCGCATTCTATCACAATGTAAATTTTACATAAATATAATGAAAACCGGTGATTTGCACATTTTTTTTTATGAAAAATGGCATAATTCATGATTATTCTCATTGAGATAACATCGAGTGGGATTGTGAACAACTTTTTGCTTATGAATGCACTTAAAAACATTTCGATACTAACTAATAGGAACTTTGTCGAAAATAATTGCCAAATTTTTTTCCAGAAAATTGGCAAACTATACCATTTTTAGGCCCAGTTTCTAGAAAATTGAGAAAAGAAGTTATGTATCATTCCATAAGTAGCTTAGATTGTAGAATAAATATTGGTACAAGTTCATAACGCCATGAAAATTTAAATGTAGCTCTGAACGGGGGCTGCTTTACTGTATAAACCATATATTGTCCTTTTAAAATTATCATGGTTTCTAGTGAGGAATATGCTCGACGTGTGGCAAAGAATGAGAAGATAATGTACAGAACGACACCCTTTCGAAATGGATCAATGCCATCAGAACATTATTTTTATCTAGAATGTACCAATTACATTCAACTGTGAACACCAGATTCTAGTCTATCTTTAAAGACCCTGATGTTACCTACCTCCAAGAACATTAGCTCAGCACAACAGCAGGCAAAGCCTCAAATAATTACATATTTACTTGCAAAAAGTACAGCTTCGTTAAAGAGATGGATTTAAATCTTACACCCCTGTAAATCTTTCTGCCTCAGAAATGATGGATCGTTTCCTTTGGCTTTGACACATACAATTTAGATATACCATACTTATATTGTATACCTAAAATGCATCAATGAAATCAAATCTGGGCTTCAAAAATATTGTTCGACAGTATATTCTCGAAGCGATATCAACCAGATGTCGATTTTTAAGAAATGGAAGAAACTTTTAGAACATCTGAAATCCTCTCAATAGAATCCATTCCATCAAGCCTTTGATTTTGCGACACTTTACACAACAATCTGAATTTAAAGAAAGACTCACATAAATTATAAGTAATGCAATTAGTAATTACAAGAAAGAACGGCAATCAAAAATATAAATTTATTGTTGATAACTATGACAAAAGACCGATTCTAAAAGAAAGTACACTGAAACAGATATTATTCAGATGCTAAACCTCCTGATCCACAACATTATATATTATTGTATTTGGAGGAAAGGTCTTCAGTAAACATCAGAGAAGTACCTAAGTTATTCAGCCTCAATGTCGAGAAGGCAAGGCAAAATCGTGAGAATTCCCATCGAAAGGGTTGCGAACCCCGGAATGAACAACATTCCGAAGTGAGACTAGGTGCCTGGGGAGAGTCAGCGACTCCTGATTGCATGCAACATCCGTCGCAACAGCTCCATGGAAACCTGTCAAATTCGGTGATTGTCTCGATGTACATTTTGATGTACAGATCAGGTAAGTATGTCTTGTTTGGTGATGACGACAGCCATTTAATCACAATGTAGAATGTCACTGATCATTCTGGAGAGGGGGATCTGATATGCTTTTATAATATCCTCGTAGCGACAAACAATTTGTAGGAAATCAAATTGTGCCCCACTCCTTGCCGACATTTTTCTTTCCTCGTACGATGCTGAATGTCTTCAATCTTTGGCCTCTGAAGTGAATGAGTCCTAGTTTCTGACTCACACTTCACTTACAAATATTAAGACGATGTGCTGTCCATCAATGATATCAAAAATTCGCGGGTTACCTTAGTTGAATCTATCTTTCAGAGCTTGAAGTAAAAAGAAATATTACAGAGACAAATAATTCAGCATTCTTTTTAGGCATAATGCTGTCCTACGACACTGAACACCTCACTCTATGGAAAACGTGACGAGTTTCAGCATTACAAACTTTCCTTTTCTGAGTAGCAACATTCCATCATTGCTTGCTCATTGAGTGTTCAGATCTCAATAAATACGTTATTCCTGAGCAAGTACCAAATTAACAGATTTTGTTCCGAGAGCAAGGCGTCTTTCAGGTACGCCTCTCAGCCAGGGAAACTTTTGTGACCGACTAACATCGTCACTAGTAAAGTTCTACGGTCGATATGGGACACTCGTCATGTCATACACTATTATGTCCCATTTTTTAGAATGGTGGATGATATTCTGCCTCTGACCATTTGAGCAATCCAACCACAGAATATACTTGTATCTTCCTAAAAGGATGTAACCGGATGCGACGGATATTGCATGCAAGAAGGAGATGCTGACTCTTCCTTGGCACCTGGTTTCTTTCCAATGTTGGGATTTCGCTTCTTTTCATATGGAGGAGGTCTTTATTTGTTTACTTTGGTTCCTGTTGTATCCCGATTTTGTATGCTTTCGGTTTATGATTTCTGAATTGTCGATTTTGCACTGCGTATTGGGAAATGGTGATTGTCCATATTTGTCATAAGGATAGCGATTAGTGTGGGATAATAACTTTGTGGTTTGAGTAAACCTTTCATTAAAACGTATTACAAACTTAGCTCGTATAATTGAAGAACCTTTGCAGCTACGAAATTAAGCTTCAAAATTATCACAGTTGTTCGAATGGAAGTCCTTATCATTTTGCCTTAACATTTCGACTTTGAAACCCCATAAATGATAGGTACTTCTCTGATGTTTACTATTACAATAAGCATTTACCATGCTGTATTCTTTTACTTTTATCTATTTTTTCATTATTTGTAATTGTCTATTCTAATAAAGACACATGAAAGGAGGTATCTCTTATACTCGGTTGCGGCATCGACAGCACCAACACCAAAACACCAAAAGTGAAAACATAGAGAAAGAAGGGAGGAGATCTCCAACAAGACCCCGTTGCAGCATCAACAGTAAAACACCAAAACATCCGATGCAAAAACACAAAAGACGAGTACAGCACGAAACGGAAAAGAGACACACGACATGTAAACATCAAACACAAATGACTACACATAAACCGACGAGACTAATGGGTAACCGGTGCCGACTTTGGACGGCCATCTGTCACGCGAGTAGCAAATGGTGTGGTTATCCTGGATTACATGCGCACAACCCTCTCTCTTCTCCAATTACCCAGAGGTCTCGAAGAACGTACAGTTGTGGTATAAAACAACCTCCTCACTGTAAGATGACATCACACAAACAAGACCGCGAAACGCAGAGGCCCCAGAGACACAGATGAATATGTAAATGGATATAAAAAGAGGGCATGCGTAATACAGTCCGTGCTCTGCCGGCTGTAGCGAGCTCATGTATGTAATCACCCGAGGAGTCCGACTGACATTCAGAGAGGACAGGTGGTCGGGGCCCTGTCTTCTCTAAAGAGGTTTGGACAGGGCCCATCATGGAGTCCCGTCGTCACAGTCAGCAAGAGTGCAAGTCTCAAGGATAAGCTTGTACAAGACTGTAGATTGGTCAAGTACCAAGCCTAGTGTCCGTCTGGTGACATTAGGATCATACCCACGGTATAAAAGGCGTTTGATGATTCTGACGCATTTTCGATGGTTATGCTGCCTACCTTTGATCCTTTCATTTTGTTAATCATATCACCATAAAAGACAGGTTGTGTAATACCCATAGTAATGTACTCTGTTGCATGTATAGATCCGAATTTTAAAAGAAGTTGACTGTAATTTTTGTAAAATTTCCAGAAAGTCTTAACTAGTTTATGAAAGCGGAAACCTTGACCTAAAAGTTTTTTGGTAATTTGTAAATTTCTACTGTGAAAATCCAAAATATCAGTACATGCATTAGCGTACCGTATGAGCTGTGATATGTAAATGCCGTATGACGGTAATCTTGGAAGATCACCGTCAAGCCAAGGGAAATTTACTATGTTGAATCCAAAATCATCCCTTTTGTCATATACACTTGTATGAATCTTTCCGTTTACAATTTTGATATTTAGGTCCAAAAAGGGTGTTTCTGTATTTGAAAGGTTTGCCTTGTTAAGGCTTAATTCATGTGGATAAATTTCATTCTTATATAATTCAAAAGCAGGATTGTCAATGGTTAGAATATCATCCAAATACCTAGAAGTATTATTGAAACATTTCAGCTCATCAAATTTTCTTTGGTTTTGAAGATTTTGGATAAATTCTTTTTCATAAGTGTATAAAAATAAATCTGCAACAAGAGGCGCACAGTTAGTATCCATAGGAATTCCTACAACCTGCTTGTATAGATCCTCACCAAATCTAACATAAATATTGTCCAAGAGGAAGGACAAGGCATTACACAGGTCACTACATGTCCATGATTTGTATGATTTGTAGTCTGTCGAGGAAAAGAAACCCTTCGATTCAGATGTACAAATGTAAGTTTTTCGCTCTCGATCAAAACACCATTTAATGAGATTAGATAATCGATCATTAATTTTGTCATGAGGAAGTGTGGTGTACATATTAGAGAAGTCGTATGAAGAAATCGTATTGGCTTGGAAATTTCCAGATTTCATTTTTTTCAATCACATCCCCTGAATTCTTAATAGACCAAAATAAATTTACATCGTTCCTGTTTAGAACCGTTTCACAATATCTAATTATGTGTTCTTTAATAGCAGTAAGTGCTGACGTCAGATTTCTAGACAAAATTGTAGTGGAGCAGTTACTAGAATTAGCAATAAATCGAAATTTGTAAGGAGACTTGTACAGTTTCGGTATGCAATATAGTGTTGGGAGATCCAATTTAGAAATAGAGATATTGAATGAAGACAGTTCACTGTTATGCTTGCCTAAAATGTTAGATGCACTTTCATTGCTTTTGATATATGGATTAGTAGACGAAAGTTCCGAAATCAAAGAAGAAACACACAGCAAGAGACGAAAAAGGGACAAGGAACAGCAACCACGACATCAAACACAAATGATCACACACAAACCAACGAGATACATGGGCAATCGGTGCCTACTTAGGACGGCCTTCTGTCAGTATATTTGCTACACAAGAAAGTCCGTTGTACTTATAGATCTCATCGATTGTGATGTAACAATACACTAGATCACGATACGATACGTATCTTGATACAAGGCTCATGATACGAGACCTATCAAATTACACTTTTCTATCCAATCCAATGAGTTCAAGAAGATCCTGACTATAATTTCAACAGCACTCACAATGGAGCACAAAGTTGAGCATCGACGGACCCCTAGCAAGCTAGAGGTGGGACCAGGTACCCGGGACGAGTAAACATCACAAGTTTGGCTAGCCGCACCCGCCGTCGATGTTCATGCATGAAAAAAAAAACTATATCTAAAACAAGCACTGTCTGATGTTATGTCTATATATATACGCACTTACATATTCCTTGAATAAAAAAGAAGTGAACATACTTGCATCAATTTAGTCTTAACAGCAGTAAGAGTGTTCTCACAAGATACATGGTGATGGGGATATACTATTGGCTTTATACCATGTGCAATATAAGTAAGCGATATTTACTTATAAATCGCCACATAATCCAAATTAATACAACGTTACATACAGCGGCTGGCCAAACAGGGGATGCTAACTTCTCCCAGGCACTTCTAGCTTGCTGATGGTCCGTCAATGCTCAATTCGGTGCTCTACTGCGAGTGCTGTGGAGATCCTGACGTTAATCTGTTAAGATTGTCTTCAGGATCTTCGTTATTAAATGTAGCCTGCCTTGAAAACGTTTGCTATGTAATAGTGTAATACATGCTTTATGATTTTAAAAATAGCAGGTGACAAATGGACGCTGATTCAAAGAAAATGATAATTTTTAAAGTCGTAGCACTCCAGTCTATAGAAGTATATCAAAAGATAATATAAGGTCTAAGTATGAAGCAGAATTTAATGTTGTGTGTTCAATGCTAAATACAATAAGTGCTTCTTTTCGTGAAAGAGCAAGGATATTCGGGCATATTACATGACAAAGGACATTCTTATCAAACTCTTTCCTGCTCAGATATATTGGTAGTCTATGTTGATACAATGGAAATAAAGCACACATCTATAAACATTGTAGAAAAGTACACTGATATTTGTTTAAACCCTTACACTTGTAAGTAAAGTTATTATTCGTTACAGCCCGAAGCACAGATGAGATCAAAAAGGGATAGCGAATGGGTATTCAGGATGCCCCTTTCCCCTGAAAAAGAAAATTGAACAAATTATTCAGTTGTAATAAATATTTCATGTAAGAAAGGAGGGGATCTCCAACAAGACTCAGCACCAACAGCAACACACCAAACACCCCAAACACCCCAAGTGAAAACACATGTTAGTTCAAATCTGTATAATTTCAATTATAACTACCAAAGAATTGGTACATTCATCACATAAAAAGATATGTATATATCAGATCTATATAGCATTGACAAATGAAAATTAAGCTCAATAGGCGACCAGATGTACGAATTACTTGATCATAATAGATGTAATTATAGTCAAACACAACTCCCGAAATCAGATTTAAAAAAAAACACAGTCAAAAGGCTTACATATTCTTTAAAAAATATGTTCAAAACAGATTTTTTCGCACGAGAAAAGGAAATAGGACAAACAAACGGAGACAATAACACACATTTGTAGAAACAAAAAGGACAGCTTAATCTACAGAATAGGCTCCAGAGTTCAGGGTAAGTGCAGAATACATATAACTTTCACCTTTATTATTTGGAATGGAAGGGTGCTTTGTATTTAATCAGTCAATGTATCGTCGGTTTTGAAGAATGTTTCAAAAAGCAACAAAAAGTAATAGGGAGTCCACCAAGCTCTTATAAAAAGATATGAATCGCGTGCACATTTTACAGATGCACGTGTGTCAGAAATACATTACACAGCAATTTCTGCCCTTAAAAATAAACATTTATTATCAATGTTCAATATATGTATTACACAATTCACTATTTATCATTATTCTATGGAAAACTTACACCCCAGCACCTAGAGTTCGGTCATAATGTTTGATGTTGTCTAGTTTCTTCATATCGGAACACTGTATGTTAAAGTCAAATACCTAAAGAAAAATAAGATATTGCTTAAATTGAAACATTACTATTTCAAGTATAGAATTGTTGATTTTGTTTCATTAAAATATTCATAAATTTCCAAAACAATTCCTTATTCATTTTCATCATTTTGTTTTTGCATTTTTTCAATGATATTGGGTAAAGATTAAAAATCGAAAATAAGATTCAATTGTTTAAACGCATTTTGTACATTGAAGTTTTCCTTGATTCGCTCTGGAGTTACACTTTTGGGTATAACAGCAACTCCTTTCTGAATGAGTGCCCGTAGAAGAACCTGCTCAGAAATAAAAAAGGGATTATACAGAATTTGAAAATAAAACCCGACATCATAGACTTTACATCACATTAATTCAATTCAATTCAATTCATGTGATGTAAAGTATGATGTTTGTTTTTGGCATTGACCAAATATAGCTCTTTTTATCTTACACATTCGAAATACATTTTATGCATGCATATACGCATTTTGATTGGCCAATAGGTGTTTCGAAATTCAAGTTAGGTAAAATTCAAAATCGAAAAAATGAGAAAAGAAAGGAGGGGATCTCCAACACAACTCGGTTGAAGTACACACAGCAAAACACCTAAACACCCTATGGTAAAAACTCAAAAGGGACACGGAACACCAAGGAAAGGAGGGGATCTTCAACAATACTCGGTTGCAGCACCCACAGCAAAACTGCAAAACACCCAATGCAAAAAAACACAGAGCAGACATCTACGAAGAGACACAAAAGGGACAAGAAACACCAACACACACCATAGAAACATGAACTATAAAATACCACACATAAACCAACGAGACCAATGGGCAACTGGTGCCGACTTAGGACGGCCAAATCACATAATAGAAATATCAAACACAAAAGAGTACACCTAAACCCACGAGTCCAATCGGCATAGAATGCTGTTTTAGAACGCGCAATCTTCACACGAGTAGCTGATGATGTGATTATCCGGATTACCTGCACATATCCATCTCTCTTTTCCGATTACCCAATGGCCTCGAAGAACGCACAAATGTTGTGTTAAATTACCTCTTTACTGTAATTTGATCATACGAACAGATAGCATATCCCAGGGGTAAGAATAACACACAGTTGGATAAGAAAATGAATGAACAAGAGGTTCAATGGGACCACATTGCTCATCCGAGTTGCAAACAACAGAATGATAGCGAACAATTTGGTGTATGACCTTGATAATTGGAATTGACTTTAAACAAGGCAAACGTTACACACACAGAAACACCATTTCTGCACTTCAATATCAAAATTGTTAATATAGAGATTCATACAAATGTGCTTGACAAAAGATATGAATTTGGATTCAGCATAGTAAATTCTCCCTGGCTCGACGGTGATGTTCCTAGATTACCGTCACACGATATCTATCTTTCGCAGCTCATCCGGTATGCTAGAGTATGTACTGATTTTTAGGATAAAATTTTCTTAGTAGAAATATACAAATTACCAAGAAACTTTTAGGTGAAGGTTTCGCTTTCAAAAACTAGTTAAGACACTCTAGAAATTAAACCAAAATTATTGTCACCTTCTTTAAAATTCGGACACATACAAGCAACAAAGTATATTATTTTGGGTATTTCACAAGCTGCATTTTATGGTGACACAATTAACAAAATAAGAAGGATCAATGGTAGACAGAACTACCATGATCGAAATTGTGTTATAATCACCAAACGCCTTTTAAACCGTGGATATTAGGGCTGAGTATTGCGAATCAAATTTGTATCGCGATATATTATGATATTTGGAAAAATATTGCGAATATTGCAATATTTTATAGCATCGAGATTCCTCATGATTTTCATTTTCCTACCTCTATATTGCTATCAAATTTTATTGAAAATCTGAAAACGTCATCATGATATAATGATGCAGAAGGGCAGACAAATTTGACAGACCTTTTATAATATTCAAGTCAATCATACATGCATAGGGCTAAAAGAAATCAAAATCTGTCCAATGATTAATATGATAATTCTGTTGGGACATCGTCAAACACTTGTGGACAGAAGTGCAAAAAGTCATTGGGAAATTTAAACTTCTTTTAAAGTGCCCTCATCAAGTAAATGACAGGAAATTAAGAGGAACGTCCGTCAATTTCAGTATAACAATGATTATTAACTTTTGTCCTTGACATATACAGTGTTTTGATGTACAACAAAGGCTGAACAAGCGTTATTTATTTCTTTGAATCTATTGAGCTATGTAGCATAGTACGAATTAAAAAGTGGCAAGTCAGAAAATATTAGAACTGCATGATCATAATATAATCACTGGTATTATTGGACGCAACATAAAAAAGAGTTGGAATGAGCATGCTGTGAGATATCATAACGACCTGGAGATAAGAATTCACCTTAGGCAATTTAAATTACACTTTTGTTATATTTTGAATAGTAATTTGCGTTCGCTTATAGTTTTCAAAGAAACAACATAAAATTATAAAAATAAACTAGATGGCTACTGTTGCAAGTAACAGACGGATTCCTCCTTTATTAGAACTTTTTCGGAACTGAAGAGTAAAAATCCGAATAAAGAAGATGGAAAAATGAATAGTTGTTTTAGTACCTTATTCACTTCAGGAAAAGAGTCAAAAGAGCTTATGTCTTACTTGGAACTCTTATTAATTTATCAGCAAAATAGAAGAAATAGATAATAAATACCTTTTATGTTTACGGAAGCTTTATACTCCATGATCTATCAATTCTAAATTCTTTAAAAGTACCATCTCAAAACAGAATTGCACACTGATTTTGCAATGAGAACATTTCTATAAATAGAAATGACAATATCATGTAATGCTACTAAGAAAAAAAAGGAAGCAGAGAACAAGAATGAAAGATTTATCTTTCTTGGACTATGTTGAGTTCAAACAAGAAGGACTACTTGTGTGAAGAATAAATACTATAGGACCAGAACTGTTAATTCTACAGGAGTAAATGCTTGTTATGACCTTGAGAATGATTATTTGACCTTGAACCAAAGTCACAGATAAAAGATAAGTATGGGAGGTTATTCTCATCAAAATTGATCTTATTCTGATAAAAGTTTAATATTTTATCAAACCAAAGTATGTTGTGACCTTGAAATCGAAAAAATGACCGGAGTCAGGGTTAAGGTGAGAGGGCTTGATGCAAGGAATATTTGTGTAAAGTTTGAACTCTCAATGTCAAACAGTCTTTGTTTTACAGGCAAAAGTTTGTTGTGACCTTGAGGAGGAGAATTTGACCTTGGGTCAAGGTGAAAGGGCTTGGCTCAACGATTATATGTATGAAGTTTGAACTCTCAAGGTCAAACAGTCTTTGTTCTATGGGCAAAGGTTTGTCGTGACCTTGATAATCAAAATTTGACCTTGAAACAAGGTCAACATTAAATAACTACCTATAAGTAACCTACCGTCCAAGTTTCAACTCAAAATCTCAGAAACTGTAGAAATTGGCACTGTGCCAATTTGAAATTCTATTTTCAACTCGTAATAGTGCAAAAACCATAAATATTTCATCGAGCATGTAAGCATATAAAAGTTTGCAAATATCCCAAAGAACAATATAAAACAAATTTCGTTCAAATCGTACGGCTACTTTAGGAGTTATAAGAGTTTAAAGATTTGACCTTTGATGACCTCTAGCGGGGGCATATGTGAACTTTTCGACAAGAAAAAAATTTGAATTGAGATCTTCATATGCTCTTTTACATGGTGTTTTCCACTTTATCATATATTGCGGTACTATTTTTGTAAAGTGTCTGGAACGTTTGGGGGTAAGAATAATAATAAGAATAATAAGAATAAAGAAAAGACAATACAATAACAGAAAGGATTCCGACGGAAGTCGGAATCCTTAAAAAGAATCGTCAAAAACCGGTTTTTGAATACAATAACCATGGTACGTATAGCGAAGTCTCGTATCGCAATATACCGGTACCGCGATAAAACCGCTCAGCCCTAGTGGATATGATCCTGTTGTCATCATACGGACGCTAGATTTTGTACTAGACCAATCTACAGCCTTGTACCAGCGCATTCTTAAGAATTACACTCTGACTCGCTGTGACGACAGGACTCCATGACGAGCCATTTCCAAACCTCTTTGGAGAAGACAGGGCCCCGACCAACTGTCCTCCATGAATCTCATTCGGACTCCTCGTTTGATAACATACATGAACTCACTACAGCCGGCAGAGCACAGACTGTATTTCTTACTCCTCCCGGGCACCTAGTCCCACCTCTAGCTTGCTAGGGGTCCGTCGGTGCTTAATTTTTTGCTCTATTGTGGGTGCTGTTGGGATTATCGTCAGGATCTTCTTTAACTCATTTGTGTCACACTTATGCCTTTTGCCGTGTGGAGCTCGTAAAAAAGTTCCCCGCGAGGGGTTTGACGGTAAGTGTTTTGAATATATTTCCCTGACATTGTCGCCATAGCACTTTCTATATAGACATAAAGTCAGACAGTGTATGAATGTTATACATGTATATTGTTTTTATAATCGTGCTAAAACATCGACGGCGGGTGCGGCTAGCCAACAGGGGATGCTTACTCCTCCCGGGCACCTGGTCCCACCTCTAGCTTGCCAGGGGTCCGTCGATGCTTAATTTTTTGCTCTATTGTGGGTGCTGTTGGGATTATCGTCAGGATCTTCTTTAACTCATTTGTGTCACACTTATGCCTTTTGCCGTGTGGAGCTCGTAAAAAAAGTTCCCCGCGAGGGGTTTGACGGTAAGTGTTTTGAATATATTTCCCTGACATTGTCGCCATAGCACTTTCTATATAGACATAAAGTCAGACAGTGCATGAATGTTATATATTGTTTTTATATTCGTGCTTAAACATCGACTGCGGGTGCGGCTAGCCAACAGGGTATGCTTACTCCTCCCGGGCACCTGGTCCCACCTCTAGCTTGCTAGGGGTCCGTCGATGCTTAATTTTTTGCTCTATTGTGGGTGCTGTTGGGATTATCGTCAGGATCTTCTTTAACTCTTGTGTATATTGTATATCGATTTACATATCCGTCTGTGTGTTTCTTGAGCGCGAAAAACACAAACTTTGTCCTTAATTTCATGCTTCCTGTGAAATTTTGTGCAGCGTTTGCATAGGAGATGTCATAAATGTAAGATGAGCTAAAACGTATTTTGCCGGGGGTATAGAGAGCTCATGCTTGGTATAATCCGAGGTGTCCGACTGACATTCAGGGAGGACAGATGATCGGGGCCCTGTCTCCTTTAAAGAGGTTTGGACAGGGTGACGCATGGAGTCCTGTCGTTGCAGTCATTTAGAGAGCAATTCTAAATACTGCACTGGTACAAGGCTGTAGATGGGTCAAGTACCAAGGGCAGTGACCGTCTGTTGAAAACAGGATTATATCCAGGGTATAAACGGCTTTGGTGATTCTAACACAATTTTGATGATTATACATTCTACGTTTTATCCTTCCTATTTTGTTTATTATTTCTCCCTAACGGACAGGTCGTTAATTGCCAATATTGCCATACCATGTTTCTCTTATTGGTCCGGATAAAAAAAATCAGCTGACAACAATTTTGTTGAATTTCCAGAAAATCTTACCTAATTTATAAAAGCAAAAACCTTGACATAAAGGTTTCTTGGTATTTTGTAAAGGGTAGGGGTAGGATAGTTTCCTAACATTTGAATTGATTGAATGTTTTTTGAGATTTGATACTTTATACCGTGGATATGATCTTAATGTCACTAGACGGACACTCTGCTTGGTACTTGACCAATCTACAGTCTTGTACCAGTGCATTCTTAAAATTTGTACTCTGACTGACTGTGACGACGGGACTCCATGACGGGCCCTGCCCAAAGCTCTTTAGAGAAGCAGGGCCCCGACCACCGGTCCTCTCTGAATGTCAGTCGGACTCCTCGGGTGATTACATACATGAGCTCGCTACAGCCGGCAGAGCACGGACTGTATTACGTACGCCCTCTTTTGATATCCATTTACATATTCATCTGTGTTGTTTTGGCCCCTGCGTTTTGCGGTCTTGTTTGTGTGAGGTCATCTGACAGTGAGGAGGTTGTTTTACACCACAATTGTACGTTCTTCGAGACCGCTGGGTAATCGGAAAAGTGGGAGGGTTGTGCGCACGTAATCCAGGATAACTACACCTGCTATAACCGTGACAGATGGCCTTCCTAAGTCGGTACCGGTTGCCCATTGGTCTCGTTGGTTAAGTCCTTTGTGTTTGATGTTTATGTGATGTGCGTTGACGTTCCTTGTCCCTTATGCGTCTCTTTTCGTTTTTGTCTGCTTTGTGTTTTTGCATTGGGTGTTTTGGGGTTTTGTTGTGGGTGCTGCAACCTGGTGTTGTTGGAGATCCGCTTCTTTGTTTTGTAAAGTGTTTATTAAATTTTGAGTTGGTTATGTGTTAATGACGCATTCATCAGTCAGTAGCTCTTAGCCCTTTGAAAATCCCAAATCAACAATTTTCTGCAAAATGGCTGCAAAACCATCATGTTGCTTTAAAATGAGCATTGGCCACATGTATCGAAAAACATAAAAAAGGTACAAATGAAAGATAATAATCATACAGGTATCTATTTGCCATGACAGATTTATGTTTCTCGACGCATGCGGCCACATCGAAATTCTCGACTAAAAATATTGAAGTGTTCCAACTCTAAAGACACATTTTTGAGCATTTGTGACCATGTTTTGTTAATAATGTCAAAATGACGCCACTTGGTGACGTCATTAGACTTCCTTAAGTGCTTCGGTTGGTGGTGTATGAATGGCTGTAGTCATCACCAAACAGGACATACTTACCTAATTAAATCGGGAAACACTCATTATATTTTATAAGATATATCAAGTATTCTCTTTAAGTTTAATTTTAAGGAAAATTGCAGGACCGTTTTAGGGGCTTTGTGGTCCTACCCCTTTCTATGAAAATCTGACGTGCCAATAGTTGAACTAAGTCGGCACTGATTGCCCATTGGTCTCGTTAAACGTCTAGTCTTTTGCTTTTGATGTCTTCTTGATTTGAAGATCTTTGTCCCTTTTGCATCTCTTTCTGTGCGTGTATTCTTTGTGTTTTTATGCGGTGTTTTGGTGTTTTGTTGTGGGTGCTGCAACCGCGTGTTGCTGGAAATCCCCACCTTTCTTTAATGTCAAACGACTTCAAATTCAATAGCATTATTTAAGAGATAGATTAGACCAGACATGCACGTTTTGGGTACGTAACCCTCGTCAGTGATCCTCAATCTAAACAATGTAATATGGCCAAAGAGTGTGAAAATTATTATGTCCAAAAATGTACCGAAAAACGTAGCAGGATTGGTGGGATATGATGCTACAGGATCCATGATTTAGGAATTAGAAGATCTTTTGATAACAGAAATTTTCGAATGCTTTGAAGAGTCAGATGATCAACTGAAGTTGATCGAATTTGGCTACATGTGCCCTCGGGGACTTCTGGTCCACACGCAGTGACAATCACCAAGTTGTTCAAATGTCAAACGTCTTTAAATTCAATAGCATTTAAGAAAAGATATATATTTACAGCATAGACCAGACATGCACGTTTCGTGAAATTAACCCTCGTCAGTGATCCTCAATTTAAACAATGTAACAATGTAATATGGCCAAAGAGTGTGAAAATTATTATGTCCAAAAATGTTCCGAAAAACGTAGCAGAATTGGTGGGATATGATGCTACAGGATCCATGTTTTAGGAAGTAAAAGATTTTCTGATAACAGAAATTTTCGAATGCGTTGAAGAGACAGACGATCAACCGAAGTTGATCGAACATGACTACATATGCCCTCGGGGGCTCCTGGTCCATGAGTAGTTACATTCACCAAGTGGTTCAAATGTCAAACGTCTTCAAATTCAATAGCATCATTTATCTATTCAATATGTGATACGATATCAAAATCAAATGTATACCTTTTAAAACTTGCCTTATGTAGATACAGGACTTTGGCGGTTTTTATTTGCCATATGCCTGTTTTATATTCAGTAGCAGTATTTTTTACTTTTAGATTTTGTGATGAGTAAGATTATAAAACATTCTAAAATAAAGGAAACAGAAGATCTACTTTTATTTTGAGTCTAAATCATAAATTTCAAATATGGCTGACAATGTGAAGAAGTAGTCGTTTTCCTAAAGGAGTAAATAACATATTTACTGTTAAAATGTTAGAGGGTCATGAGATGGTAGATAACGAAAAAAGAAACAAATGCCTACGAAACGCCATGTCATTTATTCAGTTATCGTTACTGCAATTCTTACCTGAGCTGAAGTTTTCTTGTACTTCTTTGCTACTTCAACAACAGTTGGCTCATCTATCAAACGGGGTATATCAACACTTGAACTGAAACGAGAATGAGCAGTACTGCAGTATGAATTATCTTATGCCATTTTTTTGCGATTTTTTGTTTTGTTTCCTCGTGCCTGTCGGTTTTAGCACAAATTCATAAAAGAAATTAAAATTGAAACAATGGAATATTTTGCAGAATAAGTATATTTTCTGTAAAAGATAAAAGAGTAATTATGCAAGATATTGAATTATCTATCATTCTGTCGTTTACCAAACTCTAGAAAAAAAATCAAATGAATCGAGTTTCATTCAGATTTCACAATGTCACATCATATCAAATTGCAACATTGTTTTATATGCTTGTTTGCTTTTCTCCCTGTCAAAAAAACCCCAAAAAGAACAGTTTCTCGTTCAATTATATATTCAATTATGATCTTATGACCGTTTTCATAATTCAATATGATATCTACGAGAATTCAAAAAATAAAAATCTAATACATACAAAAACGCCGGACGCCCTGGTGAGCCAATGGGGGCATATGCTGTAATAGTCACACCTCGCTTTTTACAGAAAGCGGCGAGATCAGCATTGGGATAGTACAAATGGCATTCCACCTTAACAGAAATGAATACAAATACATATATTTTAATGTCTTATATATATTGACCTCTTGAAACACTTTTGTTAAAGTCGAGAAGCTAAGGCAAAATCATTATGGCTTTCTTTGGAAAAGATGTGAACCTTGGCATGAACAATATTCCGAATTATTACCAGGCGCCGGCGAGAGTCAGCGTCTCCAATTTGCAGCTTTCGTCGCTACATTTTTCTTTCAAAATATTTTAGAATTTAGATTTGGAGGATACTAGTACCTGATTCGTTACTGGCTTTATTCGTGCCATCTTACAAATCCTATCTATTTGTTCAGAATTGTGATTTGAAACGCCAATGGAACGAGTAAGCTTGGCATCAACTAACTTCTCCATTTCCTGCAAGATTAAATGCGAAACCCTTATTATTCATCGTTGTATAATTTGTTTATTTAAGCAATTTCAATTGGGATAATAATTGTGCAGCTAGTCAAACAGGACATGCTTAATTCCCCCGGGCACCTGATCCCACCTCTAGCTTGATCCCACCTCTAGCTCACTAGGGGTTCGTCAATGCTCAATTTTGTGCTCTATTGTGAGTGCTGTTGAGATTATCGTCATGATCTTCTTTGACTCATTAGGATTTTATCTATGCAATGATAGATAGGATGAAAAGACTTTTCGGAACCACAAGGGAGGAATATATTAGAGAAATAAAATTTCAATCCAAAAATTTAGAAAATGAGAAAATGAATTCATCAACATTGAATGAAGGTTTCAAATAAGTGAATAACATTCAAACATAAAACCAAAAATTAGAATTCAAAAATCATTATTGATAGTTCTACTAATTCATTCAAACAACAGATCTTTTTAATAGGAAAATGATGAAGATAAATCAATATCAAGAGCACCAACACATTTGTATTCAAAATAATCTTTAGGGTGAGAGGATGAATAAAATCATTTATATTTTGATATAGAAAACCTTCCAAATTCCGAGTAGATCAGTTGAATTGTCAGCCATGAAGTTTCCATCTTTATCAACAGGAAAGGGTGTGTCGTCTGAGACATGCTGAAATAAGAGATAACTGTGTTATAGAATCTGCAGCAAGAGAGCTTTCTCCTGGACACAAAGTTCTAAAGCCGGGCTTCCACTGTCGCGAATGTAGAGGAGAATGAGCTACGATCAGAGTCGAATGAACAATCGTGTCACATTCTTGTCTGTTCTCATGAAGTATTTCTTGGCGCGATAGGCACATGATAGCGCCGCGAATGCAACAAAAATATGCTACGCGTCCGCTACGGTAGTGAGGCGAGAGTGATAAGAATAGAGAAGAATGCGACACGAATGTGCCACGATAAAAAGACACTGAGGCGAATGAGAGGCGCATGCAGGAGATTGAGACACGACTTTAACCCGATGGCGCTGCGATGCAGGAGATTGAGACACGACTTTAACCCGATAGCACTGCGATTATGACAAGAATGTGACATGAGCAAAATCAAAATCATTTGACATATCCAGGAGCATCAATACCCTTTGTTGACTTTGACCTCTTTCCAGGTTGTTTTCTCTTGAAAGGGATTGTCAAAGTTTTCAAAATACACTTTTATATCAACTCTGAGACAATTATTATTGTCAAAGTCGTGTTTGAATGTAGTACTATCGTGGCAATATCGTGTCACAATCGTGTCAAGATCGTGGCTGATTCGCGTTGACTTTTTCATTCGCGTCACATTCTTGGCACATTCGCATCACATTCGTGTCAGATTCTTTCTTACCGGGGCTCTATCGTGGCTCATTCTCCTCTAACTTGGGAACAAAAATGCACGCAAATGTGAGGAGAACGCGCTGCGAATGGAGGAGAATGCAAGGCGAATGCGCTGCGCATGTGCCGCGAGTGTGAGGCGAATAAGAATTCAGACGCGAATGTTTTAAATAGTTTGAAGCATTCGCGTCGGTGCCGCGAACAGAGGAGAATGCAGGAGAACATGACACGATAGTGACACGATGAGACGGGAATGTCTGCGATTGAGAGGAGAATGCACTACGATTAAACAAAATCACCTAATCGTAACTCTATCGCCTCTGTATTCGCGACAGTGGAAGCCCGGCTTTAATGAGATGCACCTGGAAGGCATGTTTCGAATAAAAATCTTCACAAGTGTTACTTTCTGCCAAAACATGCAAAAATAAAAGAAATTTAATCAATTATGGCGCTCTAGATTGTGTATAGTAATTAGTAGAAAATTAATCTTATCAGCAGTTGTTGACGAAAGTACATGTACAGCTGCGGGAAATAAAGTAGAAAGGCTGGGCTTTTTTTCCATTAATTTTCATATGCCATGGCCAGCTTAGAATTCAAAAGACAAGCATTTTTACATCATGTAAGTCTCGATATATCCGGTTGTTTTTCAAACTCTTCCGAAGAAATGAAGGGATCTCCAACAAAACTCGATTGTAGCACCCGTTGCAAACTCCAAACAACCCAAATGCGAAATCCTAGAGCAGAACTGCACAGTAAGAGACACGAAAGGGAGAGGAAACACCAATTACAACATGAACACATAACACAACAAAAGATTTCATTTAAATCAACGAGACCAAAGTGCCAGATTATTATTGGAAACTGCCATGATAGTAGCAAATGTCCTATGGATATAAGCGAGCGACTTATGTCCCCTATCGACATAAATCTAGATCCTGCAACCATTCCTCAAAGACTTGAATAGACCATGATCTCAGATTTTATTCTTATTAAATATGAATGTAACAAATGTTTACCGATAAGTACAGGTTCGTGCTAAAATTATAAAATTATTTGTACAAGCAACAGAAAAGTATGGAAGTATAAAACATAGAGTCCAAGCGTCCTACTATAGAAAAGATCCGTCCACTGGAATAATCTTAAACCTGATATGTGATACATAAACATTTACACACATCGAAAATTAGTTCAATATCGGCAGGAAAAAGGAAGGACAATCAACAAAACTGAAAATATCAGATATTAATATCAATCTGAAAAATTATTCTAAAGGCCATTATTATTGAAAGAAAGTAAACTCAAACAAAACAATTACAGTGAAAAAAGACCTGAAAATGAATTTCGACAGTCATAATAGGGCATGAAACATTCCATGATCAAACTAAAAGTTGATTTGTAACAACTCAAGATCACACATTGTATCGATTTCTTCCCCATACCGATCTACAGGTTGCGGAATATGTTCGGAAAGCATATAAAAGGATCTCCAAAAAGGGGATCCCCCAAGACAATACAACAAAAGAATCCTGGCAAAAAAAAATAGTCCTATAAAATATGACCCTATTGCAAGTATAGGGTCATATCGGTAGTTTCATTTTTCCCTGATGCTTCTTTCGCCGACAGGGGAACTTTGGAGAAGAAAATATAACATAAATTGTTGCCTGGAAGACAAGTTTATGATTGCACTGCTTAGAATAGGCATAAATTAAGACATGCTTACAACCGATTGTTATGTGAATAAAGATTTCCGCACTTAAAAAGAAGAAACATCAAAGACTGGAGCTCTGCTGTTTGTAAACAAGGTCAAACATGCGTATTACGTGATCAAAGGTGCGATGTATACTTCCAATTTATGTTTGCATCAAAGAATTAGGTTTGCACAATATATGTTCTGTCTTTCTTTGTACCTCTTGGTGATAACTGATTGACGATGTAACGCACCAATCAGAACCGATAAGACTTCGACCCAATCAAAGTAAGTGGAAGTCTTATATGATAGGACTAGCAGAAACACAGAGTAGACATACACATAAAGAGAAGCAAAGGGACAATGAACATCAAATAGAACATATTACAAACAGTATGCACCATGATACAAGTAACAAGATTGTGCGTTTATCCGGATAACGCGCGCGAGGAAAGGGTATGAAAACTAAACAAAAACGGACGAAATTAAAGAGATATATTTGGACATATAGATGGAAAAAATGGACTGACAAACTAAGAGTCGCCTCTGGCTTTGCCGTAAGGAGACTTATAAAGGAAACATACCACCATCCCCATTGGTGAATGTATAAGATACAAGTCCACGTACTCCACCTTCAGTCGTTTTAGGCTTCCTTCTAGAGACTGTCTTACTTTTGCAGGAGTCATATGAATTCCAGGTAGCTGAGAAGAATAAAATAGACATTGATCTTTACCATAAGTCTGTAGCATTTTTACATTGTATTGCATGTAAACAGGAGACGATTACTCTACCCTGGTACCTGGGTTCACTCCGGAATATATTTCATTTAGGGGTTTGTAACTTTTCAATGAAAATTCTATTAATTTTGCCTGACCTTCTCGACTTTCAGACTGAATAACTGTTGGGTACTTCTGCGATGTTTATCCATACACCTGGAAGCTTAATATTGAATGTGAATTTCAATACTTCGCCATATTAAGCATTTATCCTCATTCCATTGTAAAACGTTTCATGTAAAACGTCTTCAAATTCAATAGCTGAGAAAGCAGGGACATATGTTGTGGTAGATACACCATCCTCTTTTATAAGTCGATATATCTGATATTATCAACCAAAAGACTGATATTTTTCTTGATACATGTATCGAAAATTGAGTTTATAGTCATATTTAATTTAACGCATGAATTGATGTAAAAATCGTCGTAACGATATAAAATTGTTGTGCCAATGCGCTGTTACCTTAGTAACGATGTAAATGTCGCTTCGTTTGACCTTCCCTGCTTTCAGATATTCGTCTAATACTTCCCCTATGGCATCCTCATTCTGGTAATTGTATGCAGTGTCAATATGTCGATACCCTGTATCCAAGGCAACACGCACTGCGCGCTGAACTTCATCTTTCGGACTCTTTAAAAAGCAGAAATTTTCAATATTGAAATAAATGTTCTCTGATTAAATTTCAGTGTGTCATATGCCATTTCAACAAGTTATGTCACATCAGTGATGATTGAGGCCGAAAAAGAGGAAATCCAAATCATATAGAATTATGAATAGCAAAAGGCAAAACTGTACCTAAAAACTCTGCCAATGAAGCTGCTAAGGCCATGCATGTTCATGTACCTTTCAATACTATTCAAAATCCATGTCTAAGTTTTTGTTTGCTGTATATTTGAAAGAGAACTTGCAACCTCAGCGTAAAGGCTGACAGATCGTTAAAAATTATCCCAAAGAGAATAGTAAGTAATCGTTGAGATGTTCAAAGCGGAACAACTTCTTATTAGCATGATTAGACGTTATAATCTTGATAGCTATGCAGACTAAACACAATTTTTCGACAGTACAGAACATTTACTTTCGAAAATTTAATATACGTTCTCGTTATATTATAGCGTTTGAAATTATATACTTTCATTTCCATCTTGGAAAATGCATTCGGAAACTTTTTTTTTTCATTTGTTCACTAGATACTAGTTTAGCATTACGTAACATCCTTTCTCGAAAGGACTCCAGAAATTTGCATACATAATTCCTGCATCAGTTGATTTAAGTAAACATTATGATAATGATTTCAAATCATTTGAAACTTGCACAGTACCTGCCATGTTCCAAGTCCAACGATTGGCATTTCAGTACCATTGTTTAGTTTCAATGCTTTAGCCATGCTATTATTAGACGATGTTAGGATGATTTTAAACAGCTGGAAACAGAGATGTAAAAATCACAGCTCAAACTTCATTAAATCAGTTGAAGTTATTTTGGATTTTTTTGTTATATTTTAGAGTCTTTTCCCTTCTATAATTTATTATCATTTAATTTGATAATCATATATTTTTTTTTTTTTTTTTTCATTTTATTTTAATCACAGTCAGTATTCAACTAGTCTTTCAATGTTTTTTTTCCGAAGATAAAATTCAGATAAGAAACATACATTCACATTTGAACAAGGAAACGCTTACATGAATTTCGAAATTGAAAAACAAAATCAATCGATAACTATTGCTGGAAAAATATAAAAGTGGTATATGTAATATACGAAGCTTTTACCTGGGTTTGCTGCGAGAGAGTAACGGACCTGACTAAAAATCGTAAATTAAAAGGTTTAGTTTATTTATTTTTTCAGACATGCCTTGGTTGTATTAGAAATATTTCAGAATTCGTCCTAGTTTCTCAACTTTAACGACTGATAACCAATTTTAACGAATTAATGTCCTAACGATCGCTCACCATTTTATCAATGCTTCATCATTCCATGTGAGAATTTGGAACATGGGTATATTCATTCAGTGAATGAGAAGCAAAGCCTGAACCCGAAAACAGAATCCTAAATCTATAATCCAAAGGCTTACAAATTCTTAGAATTGTCAGTATTGAAATTCATGTTCTATAGTACCAATTTTATTGTATTGTATTGAATCCTCGTCAGTAGTACTTAATGTCAAACAATTTCAATAAAGCCAAAGTGAATTTTCCTAGCGCCATCTACAATATAAACTTTTAATTTTCTCTTGCGAAAAAATGAGCGGCTCCAAATTCTATATAGGGTGTATTCAGTAGCGTATTTAAGAGAAAAATATTGCCAAAAAATCGTTGGAGGGTGGGCGCAATGAACTCAATTCTAAAGACAGACAGAAACGTAGCTTTATGGAACACGACGGACGACTTATCTTATGAATGATTGCAATATAGATAGCTCTTACAAAACGTTACCGTGGTAACTAGTACAGAAAATCTATGATGCAAGTACATGTAATAGTATCTACTAGGGCCGTTCCAAAAGTTCATGAACACATGCCTTAAAAATCACATTTGAAGCCCTATCATGTACCATTCAAAAGTTATGACCAATGTTATAGTTTTTCAAAAGTAGGTAAAACTCCAAGGTCAAGGTTAATAGGTCAAATTTTGTTGCTGTGTTTGATTCGTCTCATCATGGTCTATCACCATGTCAAGTTTTAAGTTGTTCCTCCAAGTAGTTTTCTCTCAACGGACTTAAACGAAACACTTTAACCAAAATATTGACGCACTGACGGACAGACTTTGTCATTTCATAGACCAGATTTTGCTTCGCAATCCGGCCAAAACTGAAGTAAAGTTAATGAAGTGAGTACGAAAGCATTAGATAAAGGAAATAATGACAAAACAGAGATTACATCCTTTATGACAATCTCTCTTAATTCGTGCTGGTTAACACTTGAATGATAAATTGACTGAATGAATCAATACGAAAAAATGATTTATTCTATCCATGAACTATTATTTTCATTGTATTGTTTTCGTTTTTTTTTTTGGGGGGGGGGGGGGGTTGGGGTTGGGGGGGGGGATTTTTACTTAGCTGTTTTTCTTATTCATACTTTGCAATATTTTAGTAATACGTATCTTTTTATTTTTTCAAAATATGTTTTTGATTATTCATTACTCACAATATTATACCTGATACCTTTTTATTTTAAAAATATAATTCCCAGAATTAAATGACAAAAAAGTCTAGAAGATTTTCTGTTCTATTTTTTCTTCTATTTCTACGCCCTATATTATACACAACTCTACATAAATTGCTTGCTCTTGATGTCACCTTACGATGAGAAGGTTTTCGGTTCAAACTCCGGACAGCCTCTATAAGTTTGGACCAGTGGAAGAATTACATTAATTATGTTCGATCGAAATACCTGTAGTGCTACATGTGTAATCATTATGAATAATATCTGTTTAGTGTTGATCGGTGTTAACCTAACTAGAAATATACAATTCATAAAACCAAGACAAATGAAAGTCTAAACATTTAGACTGGCTAGATACTTCTTTCACGTTTTCCCAAATGCAATGTTTTCGCATATTGATATTTCCTTTTTTTTCCCTCTAGTGTTACAACGAAAAAATTAAGTTCTGGGATCTGCCATTGAATACTTTTTGTTCTTGTTTTTTGAGAGGATGAAAACATTCATTTTTTTTTAATATCGAATGCCAATCAAGAGTGACAAGATATAAGGTTTTGATTTGTACAGGTACATGGAAATAAATAAATCGACGAATCTCCTTGAACGAATTTTCCGATGAGTCATTATTCGTAGTTAGTAATAGACGAAATTGTAAGAAAGGGGTGATTTCCAACAAAACTTGTTAATTTGCAGCACTCATAACACCCCATTTTGAAAACACAGAGTAAACAAGCACAAGAAGAGGTAAAATGGGGACAAAGAATACCGAATAAAGAATATCATAAACTAATACAAAATACTACACATTAACCAACGAGACAAATGCACAATCTGTGGTGACCAAAGACGGCTTTCAGCAAGGTTTCGAAACGATTGTATGATACCCCCTTAGCTATTAACTAACAGTCTAACAAGATAGCGGAACCTAGGGGCAAAAGTGACAGAAGGATATAAATGCATATATAAATTAATTAAAAACTACGTTACCTTAAAAAATATCCCATGCCAAGCTGGAGCGAAATTACGCATTTAATCATAGAAAAAGACCAACCGACATTCATAGTGGAAGGTTCGTCGGACTCTGTGTTTTCTAATGAGTGTTTGGCTAGGCCCGTCATAGAATCCCGTCGTCATAGTCAGTAAGAGTTGAAGAAGATCCTGACGATTATCTCAACAGAACTCACAAAAGAACACCAAATTGAGCATCGACGACCCCTAGCAAGCTAGAGGTGGGACCAGTTGCCCGGGAGGAGTAAGCATCCCCTGTAGGCTAGCCACAACCGCCGTCGATGTTTACGCACAAAAAGAGTGCGATTTTGAAGAATGAGCTGGTACATGCTGTTGACTGGTCAACTACCATGCAGAGTGAACTTCTGGTGAGAGCAGGATAATTTCCTAGGTATAAAAGGTAATTTACGATTGTTGCGCATTCGCGATGTAGACTTTGAATCCTTTTCTTCCTTAAATCCTTCCTATTTTGTTTATTATGTCACAAGAAAATGCAACACTTCCGTAATATATTTATGAAGACAAATTGTTAGATTCACAAGGTAATATACTTGATTGTAAGTCTGAATTTAAAAAAAAAGCTGAGTAAAATTTCCAAAAGTCTTCACTAGTTAATGGAATCGGAAACTTTGGCCTATTACTACTGTAAAAACCAAAATCATTAGTATGTGACAAATACATGACATTTAAAATTGTCAAAAAGACTGAAAATACTGTATCAGGCACAGACGAATTCGCAAAAAAACAAAAAGTTAACTCTCTGAAAAAATAACACCACGTAAAAATAATACAAAAGTAAAAACAAATGTCGCATCGGGTGTTTTCGTGTTTTGCTGTTGTTGCTACAACAGGGTCTTGTTGGAGATCCCCTCTCTTATTTAACTTATTATGCCAATCATTTTCAAAATAGCAGAAGACTTGAATACTGGTAATCTTTTAGTCAGAAGGTTATTACACAAAACAATACGATTTCTTCTTACGACTTTTCAATTATGTACACAACGCTAAATCATGATAACATTAATGATCAATTGTCCAAACTCATCAAATGGTGCGTTAATGGAGAGGGGAAAACTGATATTTGTACATCTGAATCAAAGGACCTATTTTTCCGCTACAGAATACAAATCATACAAATTATGGACATGTAGTGACCTGTGTAATGTCTTGTCCATCCTCTTGGACAACATTTATGTAAGATTTGATGAGAGTCTCTACAACAGGTTGTAGGGATCACTATGGGTACCAATTGTGCGCCTCTTGTTGTAGATTTATTTCTATACACTTATGAAAAAGAATTTATCCAAAATCTTCAAAAGCAAAGAAAACATGATGATGTGAAATGTTTCATTAGTACTTTAAGTTACCTGGATGATACTCTTACTATCGACAATCCTGTTTTTGAAAAGTAAAAACATGTCATTTATCCACAAAAACTGACTCTTAACAAGGCAAACGTTACAAACACAGAAACATCGAGATGATTCTGGATTCAAGATAGAGATTTTGTCCTGGCTTGACGGTGATGTTCCTAAATTATCGTCATACGTTATCTACATTTCTCAGCTCATCGTATGCTAAAGCATGTACTGATGTTTTGGATTTTCACAGTAGAAATTTACGAATTACGAAGAAACATTTAGGTCAAGGTTTTTGCTTTCATAAAATAGTAAAGACTTTCTGGAAATTTTACATAAATTATTGTCAACTTCTTTTAAATTCGGACCCATACAAGCAACATAGTAGATTACGGTGGGTATTTCACAACCTGATTTTATGGTGACATAATTAATGAATTAAGAAGGATCAAAGGTAGGCAGCATAATCATCGAAAATGCGTCAGAATCATTAAACGCCTTTTAAACCGTGAATATGATCCTAATTTTACCAGACGGACACTAGGCTTTGTACTTGACCAATCTACGGTCCTGTACCAGTGCAGTGACGACGGTACTCCATGAAAGGCCCTGTCCAAACCTCTTTAGAGAAGACAGGATCCCGACTACCTGTCCTCGGGTGATAACATACATGAGCTCATTACAGCCGGCAGAACACGGACTGTATTACGTACGACCTCTTTTTATATCCATTTACATATTAATCTTTGTTGCTTGGGCCCATGCGCTTTGCGGTCTTGTTTGTGTGTGGTCATCTAACAGTAAGGAGGTTGTTTTACATCACAACTGTACGTTCTTCGAGACCTCCGGGTAATAGGAACATTGGGAGGGTTGTGCGCACGTAATCTAGGACAACCACACCGTCTGCTACTGACGTGACAGATGGTCGTCCTATTTCTGCACCGGTTGCCCATTGGTCTCGTTGGTTTATGTGTAGACTTTAGTGTTTGATGTCTCTATGTGATTTGGCGCTCATTGTACAATTTGCGTGGCAGATGACCGTCTGTAGTCGGCACCGGGAAACTATTCGTACCGGAATACAAATTAGGGCATTAGATGTATAATGAGGGATCATTGTGATTGAGTTTGGAATTCTAAACTTATGACATAGCAATAATAAAATAAATTATTGAAAATTTTCCACCAATGCGTTTTAAACAAAAGTTAGTTCCTTTAGCATCATATCCCACCCATTCTGCAACGTCTTTTGGTACATTTTGGACATAATAATTTTCATACGTATACTTTTTGGCCATATTACATTGTTTAGACTGAGGATCACTGACGAGGGTTTAGTACCCGAAACGTGCATGTCTGGTCCATACTGTAAATTTATCAGGTTTTAAATGATGCTATTTAATTTAAAGACGTTTAACATCCTACAAGAGTCATCGGCCCTTAGAGTTTAAATTGAACTCTATGGAAAAATTAATATTTCAGCCATATTTTCCAAGAAACTGATGAGGGCTTAAATATGGATGGATGAAACATTTTAAAAATAGACGTTTATCAAATTTCAAGAAAAAATTTCAAGTTCACCGTTCATATCTTTCTTAATCGATTTTTAAAGTTTTCTCATTCAAGGGGAGATAACTCTTAAAAATGACCCAATGAAAATACTATTTCCGATAACTACCTTAAAAGTAGAAACGTTTGTGCAACATCAAAAGCGATAGGGAAATATGATGTAATTCTTACGAATTTCATTATTTTGGACATGACTTCCTTCATTATACATCTAATACCTTAAGATTGGTACGTTGAACGCTGGATAAGAATTTAGACTAAAAATCAGTGAATGACAGTCAGACTTAAAACCCAAGCTCAGAATCCAAAATCATAATTTATATACTTCCAATTTCTTGTCAAAGATACAACAGAATTTTCTCACGGAACATTGAAAGGCTGACAGACAAACGGTGACAATATAGCACCATCAAAGACACGGATACAAAATATAACCATAGAAAGAAGGCGGAAACAATATAGCACCATCAGTGACAGAGGGATACAATATATCACCATAGAAAGAAGGTGGAAACAATATAGCACCATCACTGACAGAGGGATACAATATATCACCATAGAAAGAAGGCGGAAACAATATAGCACCATCACTGACAGAGGGATACAATATATCACCATAGGAAGAAGGCAGAAACAATAAAGCACCAGCACTGACAGACGGATACAATATATCACCATAGAAAGAAGACGGATACAATACAGCGCCATCACTGACAGACGGATACAATATAGTACCATAGAAAGAAGGCGGAAACACTATAGCACCACTGACAGACAGAGACAATATGGCATCATAGGAAGAAGGTGGAAACAATATAACACAATCACGGACAGACAGAGACAATATGAAGGTGGAAACAATATAGTACCATCACTGACAGACGGATTCAATATAGCACCATAGAAAGAAGGCAGAAACACTATAGCACCATCACTGAAATCGGAAACAATATATCACAATAGAAAGAAGGCAGAAACAATTTAGCACCATAACTGACAGACGGATACAATATAGCACCATAAAAGGAAGGTTGAAACAATATAGCACAATCACTGACAGACGGACACAATATAGCACCATAGAGAGAAGGCGGAAACAATAAAACACCATCTATGACAGACGGATACAATATATCACCATAGAAAGAAGGCAGAAACAATATAGCACCATCACTGACAGATGGAGACAATATAACACCATAGAAAGAAGGGGGAATCATTATAGCACCATCACTGACTGACGAATACAATTTATCACCATAGAAAGAAGGGGAATCAGTATAGCACTATCACTGACAGATGTAGACAATATATCACCATAGAAAGAAGGGGGAATCATTATAGAACTATCACTGACAGATGGAGACAATATATCACCATAGAAAGAGGCAGAAACAATATAGTACCATCACTGACTGACGGATACAATGTAGCACCATAGAAAGAAGGCTGAAACAATATAGCACCATCACTGACAGACGGATACAATACATCACCCTAGAAAGAAAGCGGAAAAAATATAGCACCATCACTGACAGACGGATACAATATATCACCATAGAAAGAAGGCGGAAACAATATAGCACCATCACTGACAGACGAATACAATGTAGCACCATAGAAAGAAGGCGGAAACAGTATAGCACCATCACTGACAGACGGATACAATATATCACCATAGAAAGAAGGCTGAAACAATATAGCACCATCACTGACAGACAGATACAATATATCACCATAGAGAGAAGGCGGAATCATGTAGCACCATCATTGACAGACAGATACCAATTAGCACAATGGCCGCTGACTCTCCCCGGGCAGCTGGTCATACTTCGGAATGTTGTTCAATCCGATGTTTGCAACTGTTCCGATGGGATTTTTAACGATTTGGCCTTGCCTTCTCGACTTTGAGACTGAATAACTGTAAGGTCCTTCCTTGATGTACCATAGAAAGAAGGCGGAAAAAATATAGCACCATATTGGACAGACAGAGTCAATATAGCAGCATAGAAGGAAAGCTGAAACAATTTAGCATCATTACTGACAGGTGGATATAATATAGCACCATCGAAAGAAGGCTAAAACAATAAATCACCATCACTGATAGACAGATAAAATATAGCACCATAGAAAAAAGGCGGAATCAATATAGTACCATCACTGACAGAGAGATACAATATATCACCATAGAAATAAGGCTGAAACAATATAGCACCATCACTGATAGACGGATACAATATATCACTATAGAAAGACGGCTGAAACAATATAGCACCATCACTGACAGACGGATACGATATAGCACCATAGAAAGAAGGCGAAACAATATAGCACTATCACTGACAGAGGGATACAATATAGCACCATAGAAAGAAGGCGGAAACAATATAGCACCATCACTTACAGACGGATACAATATAGCACCATAGAAAGAAGGTGGAAACAATATAGCACCATCACTGACAGACGGATACGATATATCACTATAGAAAGAAGGCGGAAACAATATAGCACCATCACCTACAGACGGAGTCAATATATCACTATAGAAAAAAGTTGGAAAATATACCCTGCTTAAACTATTTAAAGGAGGAATTTTCCCATTGTGATATAATGGTAAATGGAATGAAATATTCTTTGGAATCAGCAAGGCTGTCTAATCGTGTCAAATCATTTGTTACGGTTCATCTGTTTGATAAAGACACAGGTAAGTAAGAAATGACAAATGAATATGTCTTAATGCATTTTTGTTCATAACATTGAATAAACAACTGCAAATATCTGGACAATGGAAATACAAACTTTGCTCCCTTTTTTAACAGTGTAGCACCACCACTGACAGACGTAGACAATATAGCACCATAGTAAGACGGCGGAGACGATATAGCACCATCACTGACAGACGTAGAGAATATACACTGTGTAACATCTCGTGACTTGAGTTGGTGAAACCACGAACACAAAATGGAGGCATACCGCTCGTTTGGAGGAAAGAAAACAGGAACTGTGATGGTCATTTTGATTCAATTTTATCTTTTAATAGCTGATGTTCTTGTACGAAATTATATTTTGATTATTCTTTGTTCGTCAATCAAGAAATCATTGTAGTTTTTACAAACATTCTGACGAAAGGGATGTCGTGGTCGAAATATGTTAAACACAATGTTGTGGTGGACTCCACGCATACCTTGTAAACTGCTCGTAACAAAAACGGCGTTTTAGTTACTAAAGAGTCCATGATTAGTATCAGTTTAGACAAGGATATAGGCTATGAAAAGATGAAATTTAATGAAAGCAATAACTGCAGTTCCTGTTTTCTTTCCTACGACTGAGTTTTTTTTATTTATTCGTGGTTTCACCAACTTAAGTCACGTGATGCTACACAGTGATATTGCACCATCTCTAGCAGACGGAGACAATATAGCACCATAGAACGACCGTAGAAACAATTTGGCACTATCACTGACAGACAGTAACAATATTGCACCATAGAAAGAAGGCTGAAACAATATAGCAACATCACTGACAAACAGAGGCAATATAGCACCATAGAAAGAAGGATGAAACAATATAGCACCATCACTGACAGACGGATACAATGTAGCACCATAGGAAAAATACGGAAACAATATAGCACCATCACTGACAGACGGATACAATATATCACCATGGAAAGAAGGCGGACACTATATAGCACCATCACTGACAGACGGATACAATAGATATGAAGAAGGTAATTCAAATCCCGAAAATTTCCCATAGACTTCCATTATAAGGGTTATCCCAGTTGGGCTTCCATACTTCTGTGAAAATAGGCGATTTAAAAAATGAGTCGTTTATCATAAGACAGAACAATAATTTATCTACCTTTTGATGTAATAAAAAATGGGGGTTATCGTTGCTTTTCATCCTCTAAATTTAGATACCCCTCATTAGAAAACCCATATCATTTCTGTTCATGTAATAATTAATTAGAAATTAATATACGAGGTGAAAGTCTATCTTTTGTACTTTCTCTCATGTGAATATTAGCCAATCACAAACGCGCGTTCATTCAATCCGAGCTCCAGTTTTGGGTAGCCAAAAACGGCCCATAACTCGTTTTAAATCAATGGCATATTCATACCAATATAGAACCATAGAAAGAAGGCGGAAACAGTATAGAACCATCACTGACAAACGGAGACGATATAGCACATTAGAAAGAAGGCGGAAACAATAAAGCACCATCATCGACAGACGGATACAATTAATATAGCACCATAGGAAGAAGACGGAATCAATAAAGCACCATCACTTACAGACGGATACAATATATCACGATGGAAAAAAATCGGAAAAGATATAGCACAATCACTGACAGACGAATACAATATAGCACCACAGAGAGAAGGTGGAAACAGTAGCACAATCACTGACAGACAGATACAATATAGCACCATAGAATGAAGGCGGAAAAAATATAGCATTATCACCGACAGAGGGAGACAATAGAGTACCAAAGAAAGAAGTTGGACACAATATAGCACCATCACTGACAGAGAGATACAATATAGCACCATAGAAAGAAGGCGGAACAGTATAGCACCATCACTGACAGACGGATACAATATAGCACCATAGAGAAAAGACGGAAACAATATAGGAACATGACTGACAGACGGATATAATTTAGCACCATAGAAAGAAGGCGGAAACAATATAACACCATCACTGACAAACGGATAAAATATAGCACCATAGAACATGTAGAAAGAAGGCTGAAAAACATAATACCATTACTGACAGACGGATACAATATATCACCATAGAAAGAAGGCGGAAACAATATAACGCCATCACTGACAGACAGATACAATATAGCACTATAGAATGAAGGCGGAAAAATATAGCATTATCACTGACAGAGGGAGACAATATAGTACCACAGAAAGAAGGTGGACACAATATAGCACCATCACTGACAGAGAGATACAATACAGCAACATAGAAAGAAGGCGGAAACAGTATAGCACCATCACTGACAGACGGATACTATATAGCACCATAGAGAAAAGGCAGAAACAATATAGCAACAACACTGACAGACGGATACAATATATCACCATAGAAAGAAGGCGGAAACAATATACCACCATCACTAAGAGATGGATACAATATAGCACCATAGAAAGAAGTCGGAAACAATATAGCACCATCACTGACAGACAGATACAATATAGCACCATAGAAAAAAAGGTGGACACAATATAGCACCATCACTGACGGACGGATACAATAAAGCACCATAGAAAGAAGGCGGAAATAGTATAGCACCATCACTGACAGACAGATACATTATAGCACCATAGAAAGAAGTTGGTAGCAATATAGCACCATCACTGTTAGACGGAGACAATATAGTACCATAGAAAGAAGGTGGACACAATATAGCACCATCACTGACAGATAGATACAATATAGTACCATAGAAAGAAGGCGGAAACAGTATAGCACCATCACTGACAGACGGATACAATATAGCACAAAAGAGAGAAGGCGTATACAATATAGCACCATCCCTGACAGACGGATAAAATATAGGATCATAGAAAGAAGGCCTAGGCGGAAACAATATAACACCATCACTGACAGACGAATAAAATATAGCACCATAGAAAGAAGGCTGAATAATATAGCACCATCACTGACAGACGGATACAATATATCACCATAGAGAGATGGTGGAAACAATATAGTACTATCGCTGACAGACGGGTACAATATAGCACCATGGAAAGAAAAATATATCCTGCTCAAAAATTTTAAGGAGCAATTTTCCCACTGTGATATAATGGTGCTTGGAATGAAATATTATTTGGAATCAGCAAAGCTATAATCGTGTCAAATCATTTGTAACGGTTCATCTATGTGATACAGGTAAGTAAGAAATGACAAATGGATATGTCTTAATGCATTTTTGTTCATAACATTGAATAAACAACTGCAAATATGTGGACAATGGAAATAAAAACTTTGCTCCCTTTTTTAGCAGTGTAGCACCATCACTGACAGACGTAGACAATATACACTATGTAGTTTCACGTGATTTGAGTTGGCGAAACCACGAACACAAAATGAAGGCATACCGCTCGTTTGGAGGAAAGAAAACAGGTACTGTGATGGTCATTTTGATTCAATTTTATCTTTTCATAGGCGATGTCCTTGTAAGAAATGATATTTTGATTATTCTTTGTTTGTCAATCAAGAAATCATTATAGATTTTACAAACATTCTGACGAAAGGAATGTCTGGGTCGAAATATCTGAAACACAATGTTGTGATGGATTCCACGCACATATCTACAGCTTTCGTCACGATGCTTGTAAAAATGACGGCGTTTTACTTACTAACAAGTCTATGATTGCAAAAGTATCAGTTTAGACAAGGATATAGGCTATGAAAAGATAAAATTTAATGAAATCAATCATTGCAGTTCCTGTTTTCTTTCCTCCGACAAAGCTTTTTTCTTTTTATTCGTGGTTTCACCAACTTAAGTCACGTGATGCTACACAGTGATATAGCGTCATCACTGACAGACGGAGACAATATAGACGGCGGAAACGATATACATGTAGCACCATAGAAAGCAAAAGCTTTAATTAGTTACATCATCGTTATTATGAAATATAAAACACATCTTAATATACGAGATTCAAATTATACTTTTTTTCAGAATCGATATTTATCATGGAGATGTGTAATGATAAGTTTTGGATTACTTAATGTTGATACATTGACGGACAAAGGGATCTGCAGACGTCATAACCGAGTTTGTAATACAAAGCTAATAATCTATTTGACAAAATGTAAAATAATCTTCTTTTATAATGATAGATTTAAACTTTTTATATACTAGTAATTACACCTTCAACATGTTGAATGGAAGAAATTTGAAACCACGAATCTTATTGATTACATTATTTCAATCGAATGTTAACGTTAATAAGGGATAATTCAGAGTATGATTTAGATTTTTGAAAAGATACTTGGTACAAAAAAATCTAACAATAATCTTACAGAACCACTTTGTGATCATTGGTCGAAAATATTTAATGTACAATTGGAGAAATCGGTTTTCAGCGAAATGTGGGAATTCCAATGAGTACCACATGTACTCTACGTCTTGCTGATATTTTCATCATATACCAAAATTAATGACAACTATGCATAAAGCAAAGAAGGGGATCTCCAATAACACCATGTTGCAGCACCCAGAGCAAAACACCAAAACACCAAATGCAAAAACACAAAGTATACAAGCACAGAAAGAGACGAAAAAAGGGCAAGGAACGTCAACGCATGACACAGAAACATCAAACACAAAGGACTACACATAAACCAACGAGACCAATGGGCAACCGTTGCCGACTTAAGACGGCCATCTGCCACAAAAATAGCAGAAGGTATGGTTATCCTGGATTACGTGCGCACAACCCTCCCGCTTTTCCGATAATGACCATATCCCACAGTACAATATCGATGATTCGGGAAATCATAAACCGAATGTGTACAAAATCAGGATAAAAAATGAACCAAAGCAAACAAACAAAAACCATGTGAAAAGAAACGAACTCTCAATATGGGAGTGAGACCAGGTGCCCAGAAAGAGTCAGCATATCCTGCTTACATCCAACGGCCGCAGCTTCAATTCGGTAGAATTGTCACATCCGATTACTTCCAATTCGGAAGATACAATGATACTCTGTGGTTTGATGGTTCAAATGGTCTAAGACAAAATACTTTCCACCATTCTGTACAGTTGAACATCATACAAAATGAAGTCTATGACGAGTTCCCCGTATCGACCGTAGAACTTCTTAAGGAGGGATTCAACACCAAGATGGCGGCAGTATTATTTGTTTTCTCTCTTCCTAGGAAAAGTACAGTCCTTTCTTCCTAAAACATTTGATACCCTGATTGATATACAAATTAGAGTATCCTGAGGAAGTTTGGATAGTTTCCGACGTAATTTGAAGAAATTTAGCGATTTTCAAATTTGTGGATTTTGGGATTTTTATCCATGGGCAAACCACGACGTCATTTGACGTTATAGGGGGGAAATGGCGTCGCAAACTATTGCATTCAAAATGCAATCAAAACATTAATACAAAACGTATTGCATTGAAACTTTACATTTATAAAATAGAAAAAAAACAATGTATCAGTGTATTCGTTGACAAATTTATACAACAAGGAAGAGGATGTCAATTCATTGAAAATGGACGAATTTGGAGGAAAAAATAAGAAAATACCAAGCAATGTAAAATCTTAATCCCAAATTTAATTTTTCTCATTTAATCATGAAATCGTCTCTGGACACCGTTGATAATGTTGTTAGCTTTTAACAAAGATTCATCCGGATTCCTAATAATCACCTATCATCTAAAGTCAAAAATTAAAGGTCCCCAAATTCGTTAGTATCATCTTAAAGCAGATCAATTTACAACATAGACCAGACATGCAGGTTTCGGTTATTAAACCCTCGTTAGTGATCCTCAATCTAAACATTCAAATAAGACCGAAATCTATGAAAATTATGTCCAAAATATTGTAAAAGAGTTAGCAAAATGGCTAGCGACAGTTTAACGTGCTCAATGATGATTTCAGCCGTCGTGTAATATAACCTGTATTATAGTGGTAAATAACCGCTTTACTAATTAAAGATTAAAAAATTATGCAAATCATTCTGACATAAATTTATTTTCAAAATGTTAAACCCTAGTTCTGATTTTAAATTTTATGCTCTAGATTTAAATTCTTATCTGATAAAATAATATACCCTAGCTTTAATGTTTCATCTGACAAGAAAATTTCAGCTGATGTGTCTTCTTAATACCGTATCATTCTACTATGTTTCAAGAATCACGTCAGTCAAGGGTGCAGATGTAAGCAGCTCTTATCAGGATCGACAGAAAACCTTGCAGCAGAGCTAAAAAAATGCTGTATTTTATTTTTTCTTGCCTCTATTAATATCATCAAATTTATATAAGAAGAAAAACAGACGTCAATCATGTATTGTAACTAGAAGGATGGACAAATATATTTATACAGACCAATCAAACTTCGGGTGAATATGTTACAAAATGTTTGAAATAAACTCGTCTTAGAAATGTATTTAAGAAATAGATAAACCAAAAAAAAGGAATATTCCTTCTCTTTCTTGAATCAAAGCACGCTCAGGATGTATGGATTCAATGTAGTATTATACATGCATATCAGCATCGCCTCTTTGTGGATATCGAGATCTTTGTGACTACAACGAGGCTCGGCCATTTCCATCGTGCTATTGTGATAAACAATGTGTACATTATAATGACTGCTGTAAAGAAGTGTTTACGGCACATGCAAGTGTTAATAACAGTAGGCCAGATCTCATCGACCATAATTGCATTATTCTAACAAGTCAGAAGAACATTTCACAACAACGAATAGGGGCTTATATGATTACCAAATGTCAGAATTCTGGAACTCCATGTCAAACAAAAGGTTATCTCGAAGGACTTCTTCCAGTATCAAAAGATGAAGTAACATTCTTAAATGCAGAATGTGCCATATGCAACCATATTGAAAAATTTGTTTCATGGCGTGCTTTATTTCACGTTCCTGACATACAAAGCATCCTTTCAGTGGATAATGAATCTCTGGGATATATCAGGAACGAATATGTGCTTGAATACCTCTCAAACGAACGATCATCTTCCGAATCGAGTGTGTACTTTCTACAGCCACCAACCGCATTTCGTCCAAGATATTGTCCGTTTGACTTTATAAATAGTACATACCCTGGGATGGACGAATATATTCATCAAAACATTGTTCGATGTGAAGATCGTTTCTTCAAGAATAATGAGAAATATCTTGAGGATGGATGTTGTATGACTTCGCCTACAGTTTGCTATGCATTACATTTGTTCCAGGGTAATGGGCAAGATCGCCACAATAATTTAAATGTCATTGTCAGTACCAGTTTTGAGAAAAATGAGGCACAATTTAAAGAAAAGGTGAGTACCAAACCTTACCGCATTTTTCATTTAATAAAGACTTTTTTCTATCCATTGGCGTGTGATTCATGTTCGTAACGTGCAAATTCACAATGTTCTAAAAAATGTGCATGACTGTGTATTACATAATCAAAAGTTTCCCAACGTTGGTAAATTCTCCCTACATTGAAAACATGGCCATGACGTCATAATATGTAAGTCGGTCTATTGGATTATATTTATGTTAGGTTACTGGGCGTTCAACATGTGAAACGTACTCGTTATGTAGATATCAGCAATCATATCCCAAAATTATATACATGACACTTAGAAACTATTAATATTCAAATAGTTTCTTTGACTGTTATAATTTGATATGCGTAAAAAATATATTATCAGTAATGGTCCAGGCCGAAATAGATTTAATCCAAATGATGATTATACTCAACGCGAGAATGCTATGTACAATGCAAAGATTCAACAGCGCGTTTGGAAGTAAAGGAGATGATCTCCAGCATGACCACCCTGCACCACTGGAAGTCACTGGTACGCAAGGAAAAACTGGGCAAGTGTAAAGCCTGTACAATAATACTATATGTTTGTCCCTCTATCAAATAAAGAACTTTAAAGATAAAGAATAACTCTTTAAAGAATTAAAAAAATAAATCAAACTATTTATATAGGGGACAACCTTTGATTCCGAAGAGGAAGGTGGAAAACTTCGTTCGTTAGTCATTTCTCAGTTTTGTACAGATTAAAAAGAAATATTACATGCTGAATGTATTAATATAAGAAATGCATCTGTCTATTCAACAACACCCCGGACCCCATAGCAGTCGAGTTGACGGGACATGTAAGCCCCGGATAAAAGTTTTCAAATGTAGGTCAAAATAACTAGGTGTTGGTCTCAAATCAAAGGTCTTATCACAAGGAATCTAGGAAATATCAGAGCCCTACCCTCTATAGTTCAAGAGATATAAAGCCCAGGATATTTTTTTTGAAAAGTAGGTCAAAGTCCAAGGTCACTAGATCAAAGGTCATGATCTCTAATGAGAGGTCTAATCACTAGGAATATCCATATGATATATCAAAGCCCTACCCCTTATAGGTCAAGAGTTGTCGCCGAGGTTAAAGTTTTTTTAAAACAAAGTTATTAGATCAAAAGTCATGGTCTCTTATTAAAGGTTCTGTCACAAGGTTTCTTCATGTGAAATAACCCTTATACGTAAAGAGATATAGCCAGGGTTAAAGTTTTGGCTACGAAAGACGACGACAACAACGACAACAACGACGCAGACAGTATGGCATTACGTTTTCGGGCTTTTTCGTTCCGGAGAGCTAAAATCATTGATAGCTAAAGGACAAAACTATATCTTATTTGCGTAGTATTATTGCAGGGGCGAAAACGGGAACGTGGTACAGACTTTATATTTGCCCAGTTATTCATGCGCACCAGTAACTTCCTAACGCGAAATTGAAACTTAAAAGTTTATATTGTACATTGCATTCTGGCGTTGTTGCATTCTTACGTTAGTATATTCTTCCATTGTAGTGTTATTGCATTCTTGGTTATTGTATTCTAGTGTATTGCTGCATTCTTGCGTTATTGCATTCTTGCGTCTTTATATTAGTTCTATCTTGCGTTATTGCATTCTTGCGTTAAATGTTGCGTTGTTGTAGACTTCGGTAGCTTTGTTGAGAAGGTTTATCAATTATGTTTATTTGTTCTCTCTGTGCATGTAGTTTCATTTTCAATTTCGAAAGGATGCATGTTTGAATTTTTTTTTAAAGTTATGACTATAATGTTATCGAAATTAGAGGAGAACACATGTCAGGCGCGCAGCAGAGTTTTTTCAACATTTCAGTTTGCACATTTCCAGGGAAGTTTTCTTTGTAGAAATGACACGTTTGTGTCTATATCTGCTTTACTCCATTAGTTTACGTGCATTGAACAGCAAATCAACATAAACTAAAACTACAATGAAAAAATGATAGCTTTCATGGTTCTCTCTCTCTCTCTCTCTCTCTCTCTCTCTCTCTCTCTCTCTCTCTCTCTCTCATATCCTGTGGTTGTACTAAATGTTTTTGGATTTTACAGTAGAAACATTTAGGGTAAAGTCTTCGAATTCATCAACTAGTAAACTTTTCTTGAAATCTTACAAAAAAGTGTTCTAACCTTTTTCTTTTTTAATTTGGAGCTATGCATACAACAATTTAAAGTCATTTTGAAATGTCACAACCTGCCGTATATGGTGACAATATGGTGAAAATTTAAACAAAATACGGAAAATTAAAGATTGCTTTAATATCCAGCGACAACATATCAGAATCATCGATCACCTTACAATACCGTGTATATGATCCTGCTGACATACATCACTAGAACAATCTCAAGTCTTAGCACGCGGCGGATGATGTATGCACTCGGAGGACGCCCACTCATCCCATGCACCTGGTCCTGCCCCTATTCAGTGTTAAACGTCTTCAAATTCAATAGCATCTTTTAAGACCTGATAAATTTACAGCATTGACCAGACATGCACGTTTCGTGTACTAAACTCTCGTCAGTGATCCTCAGTCTAAACAATGTAAAATGGCCAAAAAGTATGAAAATTATTATGTCCAAAAAGACGTAGCAAAATGGGTGGGATATGATGCTACAGGACCCACGTTTTAGAAATTTTAAGACATTTTGTAACAGAAAATTTCAAATGCGTTATAAAGAGACAGACGATCAACCGAAGTTGATCGAATTTGGCTACATGTGCCCTCTGGGACTCTTGGTCCATCAGCAATGACACTCACCAAGTAGTTCAAATGTTAAACGTCTTTAAATTCAATAGCATCATTTAAGACCTGATACATTTACAGCATGAACCAGACATGCACGTTTCGGGTACCGTAATGTGATTACCTTGCTAATGGAGACTTACATAATTATGCATATTCTACTGGATTGACTCCTGAACTGTGATTGGTAATTCTTCTCTTGTACCAGAGCTATCGAATGAATTTCACTCTTAGGTGTTGTGTCGAAGAAAACCAAAAACACCCAATGTAAATAATACGGAAGTGATCTAACTCTATACCTTCATGAAGATACTTTCAAACCAATTTTTCTGCACCAGTAATGTTCATAATATTAAATTCTGATCAGTGATGCTTCCAGCGAAGTCACCAAAATTCATTTCGGTAGCGCCCTTGTTTCACTGAAGGAAAAGAAAATGAGCTTCAACAACCCATACTGTTTCGTTTGAAATGCGTACGGGAACATGAAACAAAGCCATTGCTAAAAAATCAAAGTGTTCATCACGATAAATTCGAAAGAAATAAATGTTATAAGTCTTCAAAGTGATCACGAGTAACGCATGTAGTAAGTCTTCAAAACCATTGATCACAAGTAACGCATGTAGTAATGACAAATATGGATAATGACCATATCCCTGTATAAAGCACAAAATCGATAATTAAGAAAATCAGAAACCGAAGGCATACAAAATCAGGATAAAACAGGAACCAAAGCAAACAAACAAAAACCTCCACCACATGAAAAGAAGCGATATGGGATTGAGACCAGGTGCACAGGAAGAGTAAGCATCTCCTGCTTGCATGCATCACCCGTCGCTTCAATTCGGCAGAATTGTCACATCCGGTTACTTCCATTTCGGAAGACATAGAGTACAATGTTTGGTTGAATGGTTCAATGGTCTATGACAAAAAATCATCCACCATTCTGGAGAGTGGGACATCATAGTGTATGACGAGTTCCCCATATCGACCGTAGAACTTCCTCAGTGACGATGTTAGTCGGTCACAAACATATCCCTGACTGAGAAGCTTATCTGGGAGACGCCTAGCTCTCAGAACAAAATCCGTATATTTGGTACTTGCTCTGGCATAGCGTATCAACTGAGATATGAATACGCCAGAAGCAGGCGATGAAGGGATGTTGCTACTCAGAAAAGGAAAGTTTGTAATGCTGAAATTGAAGTCGTGTAAGTCATGTAAATTGATTTGGAATTTTCTTCAAGAAGGTAGAGAGTTGGAACCCTTCGACATTATCGTAATGCGGAAATTGAATTCGTAATGCTGAAATTGCATTGTCATGCTGAAATTGAAGTCTTCAAAACCATTGATCACGAGTAACGCATGTAGTAAGTCTTCAAAGTGATCACAAGTAACGCATGTAGTAAGTCTTCAAAGTGATCACAAGTAACGCATGTTGTAAGTCTTCAAAGTGATCACAAGTAACGCATGCAGTAAGTCTTCAAAGTGATCACAAGTAACGCATGTAGTAAGTCTTCAAAGTGATCACGAGTAACGCATGTAGTATGTCTTCAAAGTGATCACAAGTAACGCATGTAGTAAGTCTTCAAAGTGATCACGAGTAACGCATGTAGAAAGTCTTCAAAATGATCACAAGTAACGCATGTCGTAAGCCTTCAAAGTGATCACAAGTAACGCATGTAGTAAGTCTCAAAAGTGATTACAAGTAAAGCATGTAGTAAGTCTTCAAAATGATCACGAGTAACGCATGTAGTAAGCATTCAAAGTGATTACAAGTAACGCATTTAGTAAGTCTTCAAAGTGATCACAAATGAGTTAAAGAAGTCTTCAAAGTGATAACGAGTAACACATGTAGTAAGTCTTCAAAGTAATCACAAGTAACGCATGTAGTAAGTCTTCAAAGTGATTACAAGTAACGCATGTAGAAAGTCTTCAAAGTGATCACAAGTAATGCTTGTAGAAAGTCTTCAAAGTGATTACAAGTAACACATGTAGTAAGTCTTCAAAATCATTTATCACAAGTAACGCATGTTGTAAGTCTTCAAAACCATTAATCACAAGTAACGCATGTTGTAAGTCTTCAAAGCCATTAATCACAAGTAACACATGTAGTATGTCTTCAAAGGGATCACAAGTGACGCATGTAGTAAGTCTTCAAAGTGATCACGAGTAACGCATGTAGTAAGTCTTCAAAGTGATCACGAGTAACGCATGTTGTAAGTCTTCAAAACCATTGATCACAAATAACTTATGTAGTAAGTTTTCAAAACCAGTGAACACAAGTAACGCATGTAGTAAGTCTTCAAACCATTAATCACAAGTAACACATTAAGTAAGTCTTCAAACAGATTGATTACAATAATACGGAAGTGTTCCAACTCTATACCTTCATGAAGAAAATTCCAAATCAATTTTTCCTGCACCAGACGTAACACATGTAATAAATGTAATAAGTAATAAATGTAATAAGTCTTCAAAGACTATTAAATTATTCGAAATGTTCTACCAAATCTGTTTCGATTTTACACACCAAAAATTTATCTGAAATCGAACCTGGACTTAAGGTGGGTCCCTACTCGTGAATTTAACAGATGAATTTTGTATTTTAAGGTTATTTCCTATACATAATAGACAAAAGGACATAATAAACACAGACATAGATAGGTAATTTTGTTTTCATTAAAGATACAGTGCATTAAAGAAAGGTACCATAACACTTAAAAATTGAGAAATATCAAATATCCATCATATGCTTTTGAACCCTCCAAATTCAGTGATGATACGAATATAATTATTTGTTTTGTTTTATTTTATGATAACAAGTCATATAGAAGAAATACAACACATGAAATAATATTGTAAGATAAATCTAAGTATGATATATCTCCAAACATCAGGGTACCCCCTTATAATTTCATAACATTTTTGACCAACAGTATGTACTAAATCCAACTTTTTGCATAATAAAACAGATGAATTTTTTTTCATTTTGTAATATTTCATAAAATTATGTATGTAGATGAAGAAAAAATCACATACAGGTACACAGTTTTTGAAATGATCAAGGTATGGCTCCAAACATAGGGGTACCCCCTTATAATGTTATCATATTTTCGACAAATAATATAATTATAGTATATCACATTTTTGTGCAAAAAAACAACAGATGGAATTTCTTCAAATTGGATCATTCGATACGATAATGTATAGATGGTGAAAAAATCGCATACAGGTATACAATTTTATAAATGATCAAGATATGGCTACAAACATAAGCCTTAGGGTATACCCTTATAATTTCATCACTTTTTCAACTAAGAAATTATACTATAGGATTGGTGTGGACATTGATAGATTGCACCATCTTTTGCTTCTTTTGGCTTTTAAGATCTTCTGTCTGTGTATTTCAATGCGCTGGCTCATCCCTCACCAGCCATTGTAAGGGAGCAACCATTTGATTTTTAGGGGGGGGGGGGACAGGAAGACTTTGCAAAAAAAATTTCCGGATCGAAATTTTAGGGAAAAAAATTTCCGGATCATGAAATTGCCCCTCCCCCCTCTCTTCCGACCTATCCAATGCCAAGTTAACACTTTTTTGTGTGTCATAAACTGATTATAAAAAATGGAACAAACTTTGTGCAATTTGGAGTGAATAAATCAAATTCAAAAGTCATTAGCACCATAATAGCCTGTCTCCGTTGAGTATCATTTAAGTACATGGATTATAGGCATCATATGCCATTCAAGAAATTAAAATGAAGTGATCTGCTTGCAAAAGATGAATTTATTCTGTGTTTGATGTTTAATATGGCATAAAAATCACGCTGAATTATGTAAACTTTAGAGTAATTTTCAACATTGGAAAATTACAAAAAAAGTAATCTGACCCAAAGGGCCGGCGAAAAAAAAATTCCGGCTCTTTAAATGGCCGAAAAAAAATCCGGCTGGCGAAAGTCTTCCTGCCCCCCCCCCCCCCCCCCCCAATAAAAATCAAATGGTTGCTCTCTAAAACGTAATACGCAGACTACTGCATATAAGGAAAAACCTATAACGGTTCGAGTAGGGAGCCGCCTGAATTATATTGAAATATTGTTCGACAGTATATCTCCGTAGCGGTATCAACCAAATGTGGATTTTAAAGAATTCGAAGGAACTTTTAGAACATCTGAAATCACTCATTTTAGTAGAGTCCGTTCGATCAAAGCCTTTGATATATCGACACTTTACACTACAATTCCACATTCTAAATTGAAAGAAAGACTCGCAAAATTATAAGTAATGCGTTTACAAGAAAGAACGGCAATTGCAAATACAAATGTATTGTTGTTAACTATGACAAAACCTATTTTGTAAAAGAAAAGTCCGATTCTGAACATAAGTACACTGAAACATATATTATTCAAATGTTAAACTTCCTCATCGACAACATTTTTGTGGTGTTCGGAGGAAAGGTCTTCCAGCAAATTGTCGGAATTTCAATGGGGACCAATTGTGCCCCACTCCTTGTCGACATTTTCCTTTACTCGTACGAAGCTGAATGCGTTCAATCATTGGTCTCTGAAGGGAAAAGATTACTAGCTTCTGACTTCAACTTCACTTACAGATACATAGACGATGTGTTGTCCATCAATAATCCAAAATTCGTGGATTACCTCTGCAGAATCTATCCTTCGGAGCTTGAAATCAATGAAGGTACAGAGACAAATAATCCAACTCCTATTTGGACATAATGTTATCCTACGACACTGATGGTCTCATGAACACCCAACTCTTTGACAAGCGTTACGACTTCAATTCCAGCATTACAAAATTTCCTTTTCTGAGTAGCAACATCTCTTCATCGCCTTCATATCTCAGTTGATACGCTATGCCAGAGCAAGTACCAAATATACAGATGACAAATATGAATAATGACCATCTCCCCGCAGACAGCACAAAATCGATAATTCAGAAAATCAGAAACCGAAGGCATACAAAATCAGGACAAAACATGAACCAAATCAAACAAACAAAACCTCCACCACATGAAAAACTAAGGAGGGGATCTCCAACGACACCAGGTTGCAGCATCCACAGCAAAACCCCAAAACACTCAATGCAAAATCACAAAGCAGACAAGCACAGAAAAAGACGCAAAAGGGAAAAGTAAGGTCAACGCACAACACAGAAACATCAAACACAAAGGACTACACATAAACCAACGAGACCAATGGGCAACCGGTGCCGACTTAGGACGGCCATCTGCCACGGAAATAGCAGAATGTGTGGTAATCCTGGATTACGTGCGCACAACCCTCCCACTTTTCAGTGGCCAGATGTCTCGAAAAACGTACAATTGTGGTGTAAAATAACCTTCTCACTGTCAGATGACCACACACAAACAAGACCGCAAAATGCAGGGGCCCAAGCAACATAGATTAATATGTAAATGGATATAAAAATAGGGCGTACGTAATACAATCCGTGCTCTGCCGCCGCGAGAAGCGAACTCCCGATATGGGAGTGAGACCAGGTGCCCAGGAAGAGTAAGCATCTCCTGCTTGCATGCAACACCAGATTTTATTCTGAGAACTAGGCGTCTTTCAGATAAATTTCTCTCAGGAATGCGTTTGTGACCGACTTACATCGTCACTGAGGAAGTTCTACGGTCGGTATGGGGAACTCGTCATACACTATGATGTCCAGCTTTCCAGAACGGTGGATGATAATCTGTCATAGACAATTTGAATCGTCAAACCAAAGATTATACTTTATATCTTCCAAAATGGAATTAACCGGATGGACAATTGTACCGAATTGAAGCGACGGGTGTTGCATGCAAGCAGAAGATGCTGAGTCTTCTTCGCTTCTTTTCATGTGGTGGAGGTTTTTGTTTGTTTGTTTTGGTTACTGTTGTATCCTGATTTTGTATGCCTTCGGTTTATGATTTTCTGATCTATCGATTTTGTGCTGTATATAGGGATATGGTCATTATCCATATTTGTCATGTAAAGGAAGTATCGAAAATATTCTACAAAGAAGCCGTTGTGATTCTGAATGGTTCTGGCTTGAAATTTTTATGTCAGCTTTTGACAGGGCGATGTAACTTTGATAATAATCTAATTATTATTTCGTTTTTTTTTTAGGATAACGCCTTTGGGGTATCGCTTCACTACATGAATCTTAAAATAACGATAGTTCTAAAGGTCGCAGCAATCGTTAATGAAGTAGCGGAATTGGACAATTGCATCCAAAGCACCATTTCTTACTTTTTAGCCTTAGAATATGGACTATCCAAGATGCAAACTTACTACTATATGTGGGTACAGGATGTGTGGTGCCGTTTTGAAGTCAACTTTCGGTCAGGCTTGAAGCTCACTGCATCGGAGACAAACAATCTGTTACAATTAGATTCTGTCATTCATTGCCATAACAAATCTACGAAGCAAAATACCCCAATCATAATCAAGGGAAGCCAATGGATGGGTTATTATCACTTTGATAAACATGAAGACGTCAAATATCGAATGATCAGATCAGCAAAGTTCAAGCCATCTTCCACGACTGGAATGAAGCTGTGTGACAACGCTAGCCTCGTTCTGAACGCTGTGGAAGCTGGTATAGTTTTCCATATTGAATGTCCAGATAATGACGACCCGTCCGTGAGAAATAAAGCCCGAAGGAAAACGGAAGGAAGCATGTCTCATTATTTGTTTCTTAATCTGGTCATTTTAAGTATCTGGAACATTTTTATTTTTTAAAACATTTGAATAGGCCAGAGTAATTAAAAAAAAAAAGATTGGCGTTACAAAGCGGTTACCTTTTCGAATACAAAGTTACCAACTGAGGAAGTTTATTTAAAGCCAATGAATGTTTCAGTAAAGTGTCTCAAATACCACAAGATTCATAATGATCAGTATTGAGGAGATGCATGGAACTGAAATATGACTTAAACATCAAGAAATGATAATTAAATAAGATCAAGAGCTATTCACCTCACTTTTTGGACGTTTTTGGTTTTTATGGTCCCCGCAACGAAATATGACTTTAAAACAATTAAGTAAGATCTATTCGCCTGAGAGAAATTAAAGCCCAGATGTCTCACTATCTCTTTTCAAATCTTTTCATTTTAAGTATCTTGAACATTACTTTTTGTTAAAACATCTAAATAGGCCCGAGTTATTGAAATAGAGAATAAGTGTCTTAATGTGTGTTTTGTTACGGGTATACAACACACAAATTATGACATTTATTCTATATATATGCACTATAGTTGTCTATTTCATTCTTGTTTTCTGAAATTGCCTTTTCTAGGTAAAAGAGTGACGTCGAAATTTATCTCACCGCGGGTTCAGTTTGCAAGTTAGAACAGCCGTCGCGGCATGTTTCTTTAGATCTTATGCATTGTGACGTTACGAGTGTTAATACACGAATTGCAGCACGTTCCTCTCAGGGAATTACATTGGTTGTGCATATATATAAGATTGGCATTAGCAAGCGGGTACGTTTTCAAATACAAATATTTGAAGTATAGCTGAGTATCAAGGTCAAATTGTATTGCTATATATTGCGATATTTGGAAAAATATTGAGGAGATATAATGTTTCATAATGTCATTTATAATGCAATCATATTTTGCGTATATATTTGATATTGTGATTTAACTGTTTTTGGTATTTTGAACTTGTATTTATTTTTAACATATTCTCTCGTATTAGGGATGACATATACATAATCGAAAACTTTTAGTTTATCTAAATGATTTAAACAATTACAGCTCGCGGGTCAACGCGCGAAATAAGATTGAAGAATTAAACAGAGTAGATTACCACTCTATCGTCAATTTGATGTTTATTGACATCAATCAATTCACATTCATTAAAAATGATAATGAAAGGGATATACAATAATATCGCGTGTCACGAAGTACTGGTCTGCGTGATCGGATGGCCGGGAGGTCGAAATGCAATTCGAACCTTTAGAAACTGCAATTATGATTATGTATTTGAAATCCATAGTAGCCAAGATCGACATATGCAGTGAAAGAGACAGGGACGGGTATAAAAGGCAAAGTGCACGCCCTTTTCCCCATCTTCGTCTCTCGGTCGTAATAAATTGAATCAACGTCGATCTGGATTCATTTCATTTAGGTATGTAAAATATTGGTATGAATAATATAACATAAATTTGTAACTTATCAACTATTTTAACTAAATAACTAAGTTGTTTATTTGCTGTTCTTTGTCTTCATTTTAGAAATCATTATACATTACACTTATTCTTATTCATGTTTGTTAATTCATTAGATATTTGTAAACACCTTCGTCTGTCTGTCGTAATGATTGAATAACGTCGATCTGTTTTCATCCATTTAGGTAAACTGTATGTAAAATATCGGTATTAATGATAACATAAATGTGTAACTAATCAACTACTTCAACTAAATAATTAAGTTGTTTAATTGCTGTTCTTTATCTTCATTTTAGAAATCATTATCCATTACAATTATTCTTATTCATGTTTGTTAATTCATTAGATATTTGTAAAGATTTTCGTCTCTCTGTCGTAATAAATCGAACAAACGTTTTCGTCGATCTGGTTTTATTTCATTTATTTATCTGACTGTAAGCCATTGGCAACACAGTCGGATACTCCGTATAGAAGCCATCCTCACTATCCAGGCGAGTGTGACACCATTAGAGGACTACCCTCAACCCGTTAGTGCACACTGCCACACTTGCACCAGAAGAGATGATACAACAAGAGCCCCAGGGGGCACAACGCTCACCTGATATCCATGCACACTCTCAACCTATTGATATTGCAATATGATAGTGTCAGTTCCAGAATTTGAACCCACAACCGTGGGAATATATTCACATAAACCTTTTTTTCAAAATTCAAAAATATAAGATTAATACCTGAAATATATATCACAGCAATAAGAGACATAAATATGTCACACAGTAAAAGATTGTGCAAAACGGAAGTAAAGATAAAAATGGAATAATTTTTTTTTGGTCAAAAATGAAATTAAAGGTATTCGGATGATTAAGAAGTGCAAAAAAGGTGACACAATTTTAAAAATGAAAAAAGAAGACACAAAAATGTGGGTGCCGGCGATGGGACTTGAACCCACAACCTTTGGGTCCACGGCACAGTTAACATGTCTATTCATATTTTAGACAATTCATTAAAATTCCAAATAGAAGATTATAGCATGTAATATATATCAAAGCAAATAGAAACTTGATTATGACAAATATGCACTAAATGAGGGCACAAAACCATTTATTTATAGAGTTATTCAAAGAAACAGTTCAAAAATTAGCATTTCTGACAATGTCCAAAAAGACGTGAAAAACGCGTCAAAAATTTGACTTCGGACTGGAACCAAAGACAACAGTACTTGTTAAGACATCATTCTAGACCATCCAGATGCTTTCGGTTTGTCGATATATGCTTCGGTTCCGAAGAAGTATTTGAAAGAAGGATACCCCCTGTGACATACTTTTGCAGGTGATGGCGCCACCTGTTAACGGATCCGGACGAAAACAGCAACACTTGTAGGGGACCATGAGTACTTTATACCTACCAAGTGTAATCAAAATCCCTTCAGTGGTTCTTGAGAAGAAGTCGAAAATGTGAAAATTTTACGACGGACGGACGGACGGACGGACGACGGACGCCGCGCAATGACAATATGAAAAAAACTAAACAATAGATATATGCAAATGTAATAAGACTAAACAATTAAGTAAGACCTAGAGTAACTAACATTACTTGTTGGAAGTTTTTCTTTTTTTGTTGTGGGGATATCATGGTTTCGCAATGGCCGCCCGTCCGTCTCACCGTTCGACAATATTTCCGTCCATTTGCCCGTCTGTCTGTACATTGTACTGAGACAAAAACATATCATCGTAACATCTCGAATGAACGGATTTCAGTGAATAATTACACAATGCATGATCATGACATGTAAATGTGCATAAAGAAAGGGAATTGACGACAATGTAACGCCTGAGTTATAGTACTTGCATGTAGATCACAAATATAGATAATGATCATATCTCCGTACACAGTACAAAATCGATAATTCAGAAAATCATAAACCGAAGGCATACAAATGAAAAATATGGATAATGACCATATCCCAAGATACAGCAAAAAATCGACAATTCAGAAAATCATAAACCGATGGCATACAAAATCAGGATAAAACAGGAATCAAAGTAAACAGGATTCGTTAAAATTTGTTAAAACAATCAAAACAATCTTTGATGCTAAATGAGGATGCAAGTACAAGCATGGATCTAGAGAGAGGGGGTCGTAGGGGTTAGGACCCCCTCCCGTACGTTGAATGGTCTTATTTTTATTTTGGCTGAATTTTCCCGTTCTGACGTATACTTTTGTAACAACCATAAATTTAGACTGGAAACCCCCCCCTCCTCATTGGCATGGATCTCCTTTCCCCTGAGGAAAAATATAGATCTGTGCTTGTAGAGAACCTTGAAAAACTTTTTCAAAGGATGAGGTACCGGTTTTAAGAATGAAAATGAAAATGAAATGATATCGCATGTTTATTGTCTTCCTTTTAACAGTAATGCATTATACAGAAAGATAACTGTAGCAGCTTTTGAACTTGAATCTTTGAAGCTGATCAGTTTTGCCGAGCTACAGCATAAAAGTATTGATTGATACTTTAAGTGTTTTATGCTTTTTTATTCTTTTTATGTCTCAGTACATGAATATTACATAAGCAACATTTCCCCCAAAAATAGTCTGCAGCAATGAATTCTAAAACTTTCTATTGGGTGTACGTATTTTCAAAATTGTCTCATCATCTTCAACATCAGTTTCTTGTGAAGTATTGAACCATCCAACCAAAGATTGTACTCTATATCTTCCAAAATGGAAGTAACCGGATGTGACAGTTCTACCGAATTGAAGCGACGGGTGTTGCATGCAAGCAGGAGATGCTTACTCTTCCTGGGCACCTGGTCTCACTCTCATATCGGGAGTTCGCTTCTTTTCATATGGTGGAGGTTTTTGTTTGTTTGCTTTGGTTCATGTTTTATCCTGATTTTGTATGCCTTCGGTTTCTGATTTTCTGGGCTATCGATTTTGTGCTGTAAACAGGGATATGGTCATTATCCATATTTGTCATTGATGGAAAGGTATTTCAAAATTAATGTCATATGCTTCAAAAGCACTCATATGTTCAGTAGATAATAACAAATTACTTGAAAAAATGAGAAAATTTTTTAATGTATTCTGTCATTTATACCAGCAGACACTCGTTCTACCTTAATGAAACATGTCTCATCTGGAGTAAAGTATAAGCTGTATATGCAGTATCAAAGTTGTATATTTAGGGGATAAACGTACTGTGTTTTGTGGTTCCGACAGGTATATGTTGGATATACTATTGGAAACGCAGTTATACCGTCGGGGCTTGTCCCCGACGGTATAACGTATGTTTCCAACAGTATATCCAACATATACCTGTCGGAACCACAAAACACAGTGCGTTTATCCCTAGTCTAATTCATGTGACGTATTTTAACTTTTTATACCCCTAGAGGGTCTCATGTATCGCTTTAGAGGTGACGTTGCTACGGAGGACTTACAACGACCAACAGAAATTATTGCGCTGCAAAATATGAAATACAGCTACTTCGTATGGCGAAAAATCAAAGTGTAACATGTAATCAGCAATAAACTTACTTGCTCTGTTGTTTACAAGCGGAGAACGCAATAACAAGCCATACCTTGTAGTTTTACGTCACAGTATGACGTCACTGGAGCGAAGAACAAAGGGAAGCATGACGTCATACGCAATAAGTGCGCTAAAGCTTGTAACGTGCAAATTTACGTAGGAATACATTAAAAAGTATGTCAAGTGAGTCGGTTTGCGGCATGTATATCGTCGTTATACATGCTTGTAGAAATTCTGAGAACCAATCAGAATGCGTGAAACAAATAGAATGAATTAGAATTGTTCATTCCATTAACATGTTCTCCGTGTTTCCATGGAGCTGTCGTATTATCTCCGTCTGTTTGTTATATTTTCTTTTCTCATGAGAAAGTTTGTTGTATATTTTACAAGATGACAAATATGAAAAAAAAAACCATATCCCTATCAAGAATGACAATTGAATTTGAATGTGTTAGCCCTTTGATACTAATTTTTGGAATCTGATTTCGGGTTTGGTGCCTGACTTTCACTTTCACTGAATATGCATAAAAGGTAGGTTGTGAGATATCTAAAGTAATATACTCTGTTGCCTGTTTAGATCCGAATTACCAAAGAAGCTGACAATAATATTTGTAAAATCTCCATAAAGTCTTAACTAGTATATGAAAGCGAAAATCTTGACCTTAATGAATCTTAGTAATTTGTAAATTACAATATATCAAAACCTTAAGTGTATGCTCTAGCGTAACTGGATGAGCTGGGAAATGTAAATACCGTATGATGGTAATCTAGAAACATCACCGTCCAGCCAGTAGAAATTAACGATGTTGAATCCAAATTCATTTGTTTGTCTTTTGGGCACCTGATCTCACTTTGGAATGTCATTCATTTCAAGGTTCGCAACCGTTCCAATGGAAATTCTGATGATTTTGTCTTGCCTTCTCCACTTTTAGACTGACGAACTGATAGGTACTTCTTTGATAATTTGCATACATACTCGTATTAATGTCTCCATTTACAATTCTAATATTAATGTCCACAAATGGTATTTCTGTGTGTGTAACGTTTGTCTCGTTTAGCTTCGGAGAGTTTATTTTGATATCTACTTGAATTTTAGTCCTTGCGTTTACCAGCCTGGTTTGTAATGCCCATTCACAGTCTGGCTATTTGCATACCACATTTGTATGTCTATAATGAAATTTAAGATAAGATATGGAGAATTGTACTCACGTTGTTTGGTATTGAAGGGCATACAGAAAAGGTGCCCGGTGCACACTTGCCCCTTAGTCTAATGTGTTGTAATTCTTCTTTCATGTCTAGTTGCGTCTGGATTTAAGTTGTTATGCATGTCGTCGCCCCGTTGTTGTTGATAACTTATTTCATAGTGTCCAGCTAGCAACTAAAGGCCTACCACCAAACGTTTATGATGAAAAAAACTAATATTCTAATTCATTCTGTTCGTTACACGCACTCTGATTGGTCCATAGCATTTTTACAAGCACGTATAAAGACGATATAAACGCTGTAAACGGATTCACTCGGCATACTTTTAAATGTATTCCTACGTAAACTTACAGGTTACAGGCTTTTGCGCAATTTATACTTATGACGTCTTTATTGACTGTAATCTTTAGATCAAATGACGTCATCGTGTGACGTATAGCTATAGCTTTAGGATTGTAAACAGCGTTTTATACATTAAACAACAGCAAAGTAAGTTTTTTTAAAACGCTCCACGCTTATAAATGTTCAAAATTTGATTTCTCCCCATAGCAATGAGCACGGAACAGTTTATGTATTTTTGATTTTGGAGCGCAGTTATTTCTGTTGGTCATTGTTCATAATCCTTCACAGGGGACCAGACATGCACATTTCGGATGCTTAACCCTCGTCAGTGATCCTCAATCTAAACAATGTAATATGGCCAAAGAATGTGAAAGTTATTATGTCAGCAATATGGTTCAATCATCTTATCCAAAAGGTTTAGCTGACATTGATTTAAAAGTTTATGATTTTGTTCCCTTTTTAGAACACTAAACATAGCTGTAGTTCCCTTTTTTCCTTGGTTTTTTTTTTTGGGGGGGGGGGGGGTTGTTATTTTTTTGTTTTTTTGCCTTTTGAAAATTAACTTTTTTTTTAAATAGTACCAAGGTAGTTAAATTCTTGAGTAATTTCAATGAAAAAAAGGAAACATCTATGTTTACATTTCCTCTCACGAAAATCAGAATTTTACTCTTACCGATGTTCACTTTTAAGTTCCACATTTTACAATAACTTTTGAAGATCAGTGTTAGTGCTACTTTTTGCTAGAAGAACAGTATCGTCCGCCTATAGAATGAAGAAGAGCTTTTGATAGAAATCAAGTTTTTCATTCAGCTGTTAAGTAATCGTTTCTAGGCCATTTCTATCAGCCTGTAAAAAGGTTTTTAGATACATAGATAGAAAAAAGGGAAGGGTGATAAATTGTCCCTTCCCGAACCCTATTTTCACACCTGAAAGTATCCGAGATTTGTCCATTAAAATGTATTCAAGATTTAATATGATGAAACATAATCACAATAACTGTATACACTTTTCCGTTTATATTATTTAAGTCGATCAAAGCCTTTGATTTTTCGACACTTTACACTACAATTCCACAATCTAAATTGAAAGAAAGACTCGTAAAAATTATACGTAATGCATTTACAAGTAAGAACGACAATCGCAAATATAAATTTATTGTTGTTAACTATGACAAAATCTACTTTGTAAAAGAAAAGTCCGATTCTGGAAATAAGAACACTGAAACAGATATTATTCAGATGTTGAACTTTCTGATCGACAACATTTTTGTGGTGTTTGGAGGAAAGGTCTTCCGGCAAATTGTCGGAATTCCAATGGGGACCAATTGTGCCCCACTCCTTGCCGACATTTTCCTTTACTCGTACGAAGCTGAATTCATTCAATCTTTGATCTCTGAAGGGAAAAGATACTTAGCTTCTGACTTCAACTACACTTACAGATACATAGACGATGTGTTGTCTATCAATAATCCAAATTTCGCGGATTACCTTGGCAGTATCTATCCTTCGGAGCTTGAAGACAAAGAAACTACAGAGACAAATAATTCAGCATCCCATTTGGACAATATGTTGTCCTACGACACTGATGGTCACATGAACACCTCGATCTATGACAAACGTGACGACTTCAATTTCAGCATTACAAACTTTCCTTTTCTGAGTAGCAACATCCCTTCATCGCCTGCTTATGGCGTGTTCATATCTCAGTTGATACGCTATGCCAGAGCAAGTACCAAATATACGGATTTTGTTCTGAGAGCTAGGCGTCTTTCAGATAAGCTTCTCAGTCAGGGATATGTTTGTGACCGACTTACTTCGTCACTAAGGAAGTTCTACGGTCGATATGAGGAACTCGTCATACATTATGATGTCCCATTCTCCAGAATGGTGGATAATATTCTGTCATAAACCATTTGAACCATCCAACCAAAGATTGTACTCTGTGTCTTCCGGTATGGAAGTAACCGGATGTGACAGTTCTACCGCATTGAAGCGACGGGTGTTGCATGCAAGCAGGAGATATTTACTCTTCCTGGGCACCTGGTCTCACTCCCATATTGGGAGTTCGCTTCTTTTCATGTGGTGGAGGTTTTTGTTTGTTTGGTTTGGTTCCTGATTTATCCTGATTTTGTATGCCTTCGGTTTCTGATTTTCTGAATTATCGATTTTGTGCTGTATATTGGGATATGGTCATTATCCATATTTGTCATTAAGAGTAATTTATGTCTAAGCCCGCCTAACATGATACATGTAATTCGTTGTAGAATTTGCCATAACAAAAAGAAACACAGCCTTATGTTATTTTTGAAAACGGGCACCTTTTTGCAACCGAGATGAGACTCTTTACTTCCCGCTACTTACATATATTATTCATATATATCTATATGAGCGTTCTTAATAAAGAAAAATTATTTTCTGATTAAAAAAGTAATATCAGTTTGCATTTGGATATAGCATGCAACCTAATGGTCTATGAAAACAAGGGGCGGTGGGCGTCAAAGTCATATTTACCATCGCCTTATTTGTTGTAAATGGGTTAACAGCTTACATCTAAATCAGAGGAAAGGAGACTTTAAGTATCAAATTTAACATATCACGAAAGTTCAAGGAAATTGTCCATTGAAATGCTTTCATGTAATGTCTCCATATTCGTTTTCTCCTTTATAATTCAAAGCTACATTATTTCAGCTATGTCGTGATTGGACACTGAAACCATTCGTAATATGATGGTGATGTGCTTCCTCCGAGTTTTCAAAGAATCCTGACGTCAATCCTCTTTATTATTGCCTATATGAGGAAAATCAATATTTACTTAAATCAACGTTTTTCAGAAATCTGTATGATATATGATCTTCTTGTTTATGTATCGCTACGTAGTCCAAATCATAATCAAAACATGATAATAACAGTAATCAGTACAGTACTGAACAAAATAATAATAGTAATCAGTACAGTATTGAACAAAATAATAATAGAAATCAGTACAGTACTGGTCGACAAAATAACATAAAATAAAATAAGATGAGCAAAAGTGAATCCTAAATAGAGCTGAGATCAAATACAAGGCGTGAGTAAGCATCACCTGCTAGCAACACAATGTTTTTACCGATTAGATAAGGAAAGCAATCAGTGACATTTTATTTATTTTGATCAATTAAGGGCAGAGCTGTTAACAATCCGACAATCTTTGTTATCTCAGACAGCTCTCGAGTTACAAGTCGTTACATTTACAAGGAGGGGAGGGGGAATATATCAAGGCAATGTTAAGTTAAGCATTTAGACAAACCATTTGGAAAGAAAGGAGGGAACAACACAAAACCGAGGCAACTGATTATCATAGATATAGAAAATAGTTCATGTTAGACTTCCATATACTCACCAATGCGAAGCACACAGTCACAGTCGTTGGTTTATGTGTAGTTATTTGTGTTTTATGTTTTTCTGTGATTTGACGTTCCTTGTACCCCTGCGTCTCCTTCTGTGCGTGTCTTCTTTGTGTTTTACGACAAAATAAATGATCGACTGTCCAAACTCATTAAATGGTGTTTTTTATTCGAAAGGGGAAAACTTATATTTGTACTTCTGAATCGAAGGGTTTCTTTTCCGCCACAGATTACAAATCATACAAATCATGGACATGTGGTGACCTGTGTATTGCCTTGTCCTTCCTTTTGGAAAATATTTATGTAAGATTTGGTGAGAAACTCTACAAGCAGGTTGAAGGGATTCCAATGGGTACTAATTGTGCGCCTCTTGTTGCAGATTTATTCTTATACACGTATGAAAAATAATTTATCCAAAATCTTCAAAAACAAAGAAAAAAGGATGATGTGAAATGTTTCATTGGTACTTCTAGGTACCTGGATGATATTCTTACTATCGACAATCCTGTTTTTGAGAAATATAAAAATGTTATTTATCCACAAGAATTGATTTTAAACAAGGCAAACGTTTCAGACACAGAAACACCATTTTTGGACCTAAATATCAAAATTGTTCATGGAGAGATCCATACACGTGTGTATGACAAAAGAGATGATTTTGGATTTAACATAGTAAATTTCCCCTGGCTTGACGGTGATGTTCCTAGATTATCGCCCTATGGTATCTATATTTCACAGCTCATCCGGTATGCTAGAGCATGTACTGATGTTTTGGATTTTCATAGTAGAAATTTACAAATTACCAAGAAATTTTAAGGACAAGGTTTTGGCTTTTTTTACAAACTAGTAAAGACTTTCTGGAAATTTTACAAAAAATATTGTCAACTTCTTCTGAAATTCGGACCAATACAGGCAACAGAGTATATTACTTTGGGTATTTCACAACCTGCATTTTATGGTGACATTATTAAAAAGATAAGAAGGATCAAAGATAGACATCATCACTATCGAAAATGCGTCAGAATCATCAAACGCCTTTTATACCGTGGGTATGATCCTTATGTCACCAGACGGACACTAGGCTTGGTACTTGGCCAATCTACAGTCTTGTACAAGGGCATTCTTAAAACTTGCACTCTGACTGACTATGACGACGGGACTCCATGACGGGCCCTGTCCAAACCTCTTTAGAGAAGACAGGTCCCCGACCACCTGTCCTCTATGAATGTCAGTCGGACTCCTCGGGTGATAACATACATGAGCTCGCGGCGGAAGAGCACAGATTGTATTACGTACGCCCTCTTGTTATATCCATTTACATATTCATCTGTGTTGCTTGGGCCCCTACGTTTTGCGGTCTTGTTTCTGTGTGGTAATCTGACAGTGAGGAGGTTGTTTTACACCACAATTGTACGTTCTTCGAGACCTCTGGGTAATCGGAAAAGTGGGAGGGTTGTGCGCACGTAATCCAGAATAATCATACCTTCTGCTATTTCTGTGGCAGATGGCCGTCCTAAGTCGGCACCGGTTGCTAATTGGTCTCGTTGGTTTATGTGTAGTCCTTTGTGTTTGATGTTTCTGTGTTGTGCGTTGACGTTCCTTTTCCCTTACGCGTCTCTTTGTGCTTGTCTGCTTTGTGTTTTTGCATTGGGTGTTTTGTGGGTTTTGCTGTGGGTGCTGCAACCAGGTGTTGTTGGAGATCCCCTCCTTTGTTTTACAATGGGTGTTCTGGGAGGTTGCTGTTGGTGCTGCAACTAGGTGTTGTTGGAGATCCCCTCCTTTTTTCTAGAATAAACATCAAAGAAGTGCCTTATAGTTATTCAGTCTCAAGGTCGAGAAGGCAAGGCAAAATCGGGATACTTCCCATCGGAAAGACTCCGAACCCCGGAATGAACAACACTCCGAATTGAAACCAGATTCTCGGAGAGAGTCAGCGTCTACTAATTGCACGCATCACCCGTCGCAACAGCTCCATGGAAACCTGTCAAATTCGTTTATTGTCTCGATGTACATTTTGATGTACAGATGTACATTCTGATATATAGAAACAATAATTGATCTTTTGCAAAATAATACTTCTTTGATGTTTATATAGAAAAAAAAGTTACAGTCATGTAAATACAACGCAGACAATGACGTCTTTTCCAGATATAACAGCGGTGTTTATGCGGCACGAACCCGCAATCTTCCCGTTTCTTACCCGACAAATTAATCACTAGACCACGGCGAAAAATAATGCTGATCAAAGTAACCGGAATAAACTTTCTTTAGTTACTTCATCATTTGTATTGATGTGGTTTAATGGTATATAACCATCAAGAAAGAAGTACCCGAAACGTGCACTGACGAGGGTTAAGAACCCGAAACGTGCATGTCTGGTCCATGTTGTAAATTCAACTGTTCTTAGATTATGCTATTAAATTTGAAGACGTTTAACATTATTGGGCTTTGCCTACTGCAACGGCCCATCACTATTTTAAAGTTTAATTTATAAAATGGAAAAATACAAAATGTACCAAAACAAAGACTATGTTAGAAATCACAACACGATATGTTTCGATCCCACGCAGTGTATAAATAATTATATTCATCATAGAAACAATGAATCTCATTGGTTAACAGTAGTAGGATATCTTTTATGTACTTCAAAACGAGATAGTTTTGTACATGTATAGTTCATATAACCGCATGTAACAATTGATACTTTCATATGTGTTATATGGATATCCATTCGAAGGCTCTGCTCTTAGGAGTTAACATCAATACCCACCTACCCAACCATATAATATGAATGCAGAGAGATTAACTTTTTTCAGTATACATGTATTTGTTTTTATGCATGTGATTTTCGAAAACAATGGAGGGGATCTCCAACAACACTAGGTTGCAGCACCTGCAGTGAAGGTAAAAAAACGATAAATCCAAAAACACGGAACAGACATGCACATTTTTTGTGCAACATAATTAAAAGAGAGGTAGCAGAGCGCTTCAAATCCTGTATCATAAAAGTGTTCTTGTTTATTCTATAAAAAAATTATATTTGTCTCAGTGGGAACAACATGAACAAGAATCTCACTCATGCATTGACATTTATTGGTAAGAGCATTCAGCATGGTCAGTAGGATTCCTCAGCTAATATCACTATTAATGTTTTCTTGTTTGATTTTCTATGTTGTGTCGTATGAATGTGAAGTATATTTGAAAACCTGAATAAAAACATAAAAAAAAGATTCCTCAGCAAGATAAAAAAATATGCCACTTAGCGACCGAAATTTCATAAAATGGATAAACGCAGTCATATTTATAAAACATAGATTATAATTTACAAAGACATCTCTATCTGACCCTCATTGGCTTTTGTACAGGAAATCTTTTGAACCAATGGTTCATACAACTGTTTCAATCTTTTTCGAAAGTCTTTATCCATGCAACCATACACCACTGGATTTAATACATTATTCAAATACGGAAAAAGTAAAAACATTTTGTAGGTCGCCAACATTGCCACATTCCACCCTTGTCTGAAGTCTTTATTTATCACCGCCAATGAACCAAGTACTATAAAAGGTATGTAGCTCACAATGAAAACCAATGTTAAAATAATCAGCGTTGTTGTTTGTTTTACCAGATTCCTTTCCGTCATTCGCAGATTTGCCCCGAGTAGTTCTGTTATTCGGCCGATTTGTAAAGTGAGACTGTAACAATGCGACGTATGATACAAAAATGATGATTAAAGAAATGATGAATCCCACAGCTAAATAGCCCATGCAAATTTTTAGCCACATGGAATCAATGTAAGCATCATCTGTGAAACAAATAGGCCCCTTTTCACCGTCAATTGTAATTGTTGAATATCCAAACATTGCAAAAGAGGGTAGACTGGCAATAAAGCCCACGATATTACAGCCTATGCATAGCCTGATCGCTAAACGTCTTTCGATTTGTCTCTTGTCCGGAAAACACACCCTTCTCCAACAGTAAATACATATCAGGACAACGTGTAACACGGAGCCGATGTGAAGTGAATATTGAAAGAATCTATATGCTGAACACACACCTTCTGGTAACAATGTGAATCTTAAAAAATTGTCGACAAAGTCTGTGGGGAGAACGAATACACAGATCAGCATATCTATCATCGCTAAGCTTAGGACGAACGTAACATACGGATCTTTCCTATTTCGCGAGTTTTTTTGCTCTCTGAATCTCTGAATGTTTAGAATGATTGCATGTACATTTCCAAAAGTACCAAATACGAAAAGGATGCAGATGAATACAAGGCCTGGAAAACGGCTTATATTACCAGGATCACTCAATCCATATTCTGTGTATGTTACCGTCTTATTCAGTAATGTAACACACGAAGTTGTCATTGACGAATTCATACTTTGGCTTTAAGGCTACAGATGCATAATCTGAAATAAAAAACCAAATTCAAAACAAGCATCTAATGAGCTATTTAGTTGTACATATAAGATAACCACATTATTTGCTAATAGAAGATAGCCGTCCAAAGTCGGTGCCGGATACTTATTGGTCTCCTTCCTTTTAATGTGTTGTTAGTATTCATAAACATTACAGAAGTACCCATCAGTTATTCAGTCTCATAGTCGAGAAGGAAAGGCAAAATCATTTGATTTTCCATAGGAACGATTGCGAACCTCGGAATGAACAAAATTCCGAAGTGAAACCAGGTGCCCGGGGAGAGTCAGCGTCTCCTGATTGCATGCAACACCCGTCGCAACAGCTCCATGGAAACCTGTCAAATTCGGTGATTGTCTCGATGTACATTTTGATGTACGTATCAGGTAAGTATGTCTTATTTGATGGTGATGACCGCCATTCAATCACAATGTAGAACGTCACTGATAATTCTGGAAAGGGGGATCTCATATGCTTTCATTACATACCCGTAGCGACCGAAGAACTTCCTCAATGATGATTCCAGTCGTTGTGTAACATAACCCTGAACAAGTAGCTTACTTGCAAGCCGTCTGGCTCTTATGATGAAATCTTCATATTTGGAACATGCCCTGACGTACCTTATCAGTTGAGAAACAAAAACACTATAAGCAGGAGAAGACGTAATGTTGCTACTCATGAAAGGAAAGTTAGTGATGTGGAAGCTGAAATCGTCATACTTGACATACAGTGAGGTGTTCAAATGGCCGTTTGTGTCGACAGATAGGAGTATATCCAAGTACAAAGCGGATCTGTCACTCTCTGTTGTTTCCTTGATATCTAGTTCATGAGCATAGATTTCATGTAGATGATCCGCAAAGTTCGGATTATTGATGGACAACGGATATAATTTTAGATGATTCTGTACATCTGTAGTCGATTGTTTTGTATGATATTCTCATGGGTATTGTTGTGTCGGTTTTTGCGGTTTGTAGTTTTGTCTGATGTCATTTATGTGTCACTTTCTTGTTGGTTTGTTTCGCTGGGTGAGCGTAGGCTGGTCATGCTTTTCTATAGATATAAAAATATCGATCACTTAATTGTTCTTTATTACTAAATAGAATTACTTTAGTGATTCAGGGACTCGTGTATCAACAGTTGAAAATAACGTATTCAGCAATGAACACAATTCCCCCATTATGTTTAAATAACACGAATAGAATTTTCTTTGAGATAATCAGTATTAAGCTTCCTTTTTAGTCCCGTTACCTTTCAAGCGTGAACATCGACGGCGGGTGCGGCTAGCCAAACAGGGGATGTTTACTCCTCCCGGGCATCTAGTCCCACCTCTACCTTGCTAGGGATCCGTCGATGCTCAATTTTGTGTTCTATCGTGAGTGCTGTTGGGATTATCGTCAGGATCTTCTTTGACTCTTTAGATACTTTACCTTGCATCATATATGTATTAACATATATTCGCTACCAAATTGAAGCGACGGGTGTTGCATGCAAGCAGGAGATGCTTACACTTCCTGGGCACCTGGTCTCACTCCCATATCGGGCGTTCGCTTCTTTTCATATGGTGGACGTTTTTGTTTGTTTGCTTTGGTTCCTGTTTTGTCCTGATATTGTATGCCTTCGGTTTCCGATTTTTGAATTATCGATTTTGTGCTGTATACAGGGATATGGTCATTATCCATATTTGTCATGATTCATTTAATGTTTGTTCTTTAGATTAAATATTTGTATTTCATTCACTGATATACTCCAAAAAGTACGGCCTTTTGACACTTAAGTCTTAATGTGTTTCATTAGACATACATGTTTCAGAGAGTGAATCCTATCAGAAAAAAATTCAGCCAAGATGTTTCAACATTTGCTTTTTACTCCAATTTTCGTCTATTTCGAGAACGCTTTGTTTAAACATGAATATGACCAGCGTAAAAATATTGAAAACTTGTAAACTGAGGCTTAAAGTACGGATTATTCCTTTCCTTTTCTCTTTCTCAATGTTTACATATATCAATCTAGTTATCATCATTTTATGTATGTTTTCTATTAGTAATTTGTTGCAAGTCACTTGCATGATATATATACAGAAGTTATAGTGTGTGATTAGCACTTGATATCAACTTCTAGATAATATTACAAGCAAAATAATAACTGACAGTAAACACGTAAAAAATACTCTCAAGAATTGAGATGTTGATAAAACTTTAGTCAGTTATGAAACATGTGAAATATTAAACGTCTTTAAATTCATTAGCATCATTTAAAAGCAGATAAATTGACAACATGGACCAGACATGCACGTTTCGGGAATTTAACCCTCGTCAGTGATCCTCAATCTAAACAATGAAATATAGCCAAAATCTATGAAAATTATGTCAACAATATACCGAAAGACGTAGGCACATAAAATACCATAATCAGAAACGGTTACCACGCATCGCTAAATGTTGACATTATTGAAAATAAAACAAGAAAGAAATATATAAGCTTACAAGTTTGCAAAACAATCCTTATCATTCTGTATCGTAAAATGACACAATACATGCATGTATCGTATGAACTTCAATTAATGGATAGTCAATAAACGGAAATTTGAATTGATTCACATAAGTAGCTTCGTAGTGGTTCAGTGCTCCACTATATGATCTCTCTGTAAAAGTGGCATGTGATAATGAAAAGTTATTTGGGTTCTATTATGATTTTCTGTTCAGTTTTTACATACCGTTTCGGCATTTGATCGTAAAATTGATTATATGTAAAATTAACAACGACTTACAAACATTCTATCAAAGAAATCCAATTGAAACAACTTAATGTTTATTTTAAGAATGAGAAGTAAAATATATATGGCCCGCCCTTATCTTACTTGGAAAACTACTTAGATTTTGTTAATTTCTCTGACGGTACTTCCTGTGTAACTCTCAATCTTAAGTAGCCAAGTTCGATCAGATGTGGTCGGACATTTCTGTTTACAAAATTTCCTCAAATTTCTCAAACCTGGGTCCTGTAGCATCATATCCCAGCCAACTTGCTACGTCTTTCGGACACAATTTTCACATATTTTGGCCATATTACATTGTTTAGATTGAGGATCACTGACGAGGGTTAAATAACCGAAACGTGCATGTCTGGTCCATGATGTAAATTTATTTGCTCTAAAATGATGCTAATAATTTTTAAGACGTTAAACATAAGGGGTGGTAAGCTGTGCTTATTAGATTATTATCATATTTAGTTCAAAAGTTTAAACTTATAAGAATTGACACTTCCGAACGCGGAAAAAATTTTGAGAAATTCCATGACGTCACAATGCAATTTCGATGTTTGACCGAGATTCGAAGCTTGGTTGTCCGAGGTAAGAGCAATGTGACGTCACAATATTTTACATTTTTTCCCGCAATCGGTAGGGTCAATTGTTCATTACAATGAAGAACATATATTGATTCTAAAGAAAGATAAGGAGGATAAAAATGACAAGATTTCAGTTATCACAGCGGAACACACACGGGGTAATTATATGAGATAGACGGAAATAACTAGAAAACGTCTTCAAATAATTGATAACAATCAGTGAATGAAAGTCACACAAAAAAGCTTAAATCAGATTAAGGAGACATACAATCTAGAGACGAATTCTGGAAAAAAACAGAACTTGCTCACACAAAAAGAATAAAAAGCATATAAAAAACTTAGATATTACAAATATGCAATAATTATTATTAAGTGCATAATAATTTATTGAGTTATTAAAAGAAATTGTTGAAACTGGAGCATTTATGACAAAGTCCAAATTTTCAAGGTTGAAAATTTGATTTCGGAGTGGAACAAAAAATACAACAACATTTTTTAAGAAATCCTGAAGGCTAGCTTTAGGTCAAGTTTTTTCGCTTTCATTAGGTAGGAAAGACTCTCTGGGAATTACAAATACTATTGTCAACATCTTTTGATATTCAGACACATGCAAGCAACAGAGTATATTACTTTTTGAATTTCACAAACTGCATTATATGGTGACATAATTAACAAAGTAAGAAGAAATCAAAGATCAAAATTACCATCGAAACTGTGTTGGAATTATCAAACGTCTTTAATACCGTGGATATAATCCTTCTATCACCTGACGGACACTTGGCTTGGTACTGGACCAATCTACAGCCTTGTACCAGCATATTCTTAAAAATTGCACTCTGACTGACTGTGACTATACGGGACTCCATGACAGGGCCCGACCACCAGTCCTCCCTGAATCAATCTCAGTCGGCCTCCTCGAGTGTTCACATGCAAGAGCTCGCTACAGCCGGAAGAGTACGGATTGTATTTCGCACGCCATCTGCTTTTATGTTTAACTTCTTCAAATTCATTAGCATCATTTTAGAGCAGATGGATTTACAGCATAGACCAAAGATGCACGATTCGGGTAATAAACCCTCGTCAGTGGTCCTCAATCTTTACAATGTTATTTGACCAAACTCTGTGAAAATTATGTCCTAAATATACCGAAAGTCGTAGCAAAATAGCTGGGATATAATGCAACAGGATCAAGGTTATTTTGTAAACAGAAATTTTCAAATGCGTTTGAAGAAACGACTATCCATTAACATATCCATATGTGTATTTTTGGGCCCCTTCGTCATCCTGTCTGTTTATATGGTAATTGTACAATGAGGAGGCTATTTCATACTAATGTTATGCGTTCTTCGAGACCTCCGGGAAATAGGAAAAGTGGGAGGCGCACGTAATATCACCGTCCTAAGTCGCCACCGATCACTCATTTGTCTCGTTGGGTAATGTGTTGTCATTTGTGTTTGATGTTTCTATGTGATTTTGGTGTGTCTTGTTCCTTTTGTGTCTCTGTGCGTGTCTACTCTGTGTTTCTGTGTGTAATTTGGGGTTTTGCTGTGGGTACTGCAACTGGATGTTGTTGGGGATCTCCTCCTTCGAATATTTGCTTAGGTTCTGAAAAAGCTTGTCAAAGGAGGTTATCCTCTGTGACCTACTTTTGGGGACCATGAGTACTTTATTCCTTCCAAATTTCATCAAAATCATTTCTTTGATTTGGAAAAGATATTAAATATGTATGAAAACGCCTACTTCCATTGTTGCAAAAGAAAAAAAAAAGAAACCATGAAAAATCAGGAAAAAAATGGAATTATACACAAGCTGTAAATGTGAGCATAAACTCACATATTAAGGAAACATCCTGTATGGAGACGAATAATGGACCCCGTATAATAATGAACGGGTTTTAGTCGTCGTAGAAACATGAACCTCACAAGTAGAATAAGTGTCACAATTCCAAAAAATTGCACAACCTTTATGAAAAATATTGACCACCGTAAAATCGTCATTGCGTAGATTCTATGGTTGATAAGGGGAACTTACATATACCATACGCTATGAAGACCCATTATCGAATATGGTAAATGGTGATTGTCACAGCCATTACTATTGTCATCGCATCATCGTGATATTCGGCTTTAGACCGTTGGTACCATTAAACTACCAAACAGTCTGGTATCTTCCGACGTAGAAGTAGCCGGGATGAATGTCCACATTCAAGGTTATTTGTAGAATTCAAAGGAAAATCCCTTTGAAAAAGAACAAAATTATTGAGGCGTTTAGTGAGCTGATCGTCGATCTCGAAACATTGACGATAAAAAAGAGAGGTGTCATAGGTACAAGATTTGGTCCTTCACAAAATTTCACGAAATTTGGGTATATTGTTTATGAATCATTTCTCTAAAACAATTAGAAAATGTGGGTTTTTTTTCGAATTTTTTTGTAATTATAAAATCTTTTCATGACAGGTGTCTGAAGATTCTGATGACTATGGAGAGATTTAAAGTTCGTCAGTCAGATTTCATCTAATAGACGATACCAATGATGTTCTTTTTATTTATTCAAGAATTCAAGAAATCCTTAAACTTAAAGAAAATAACAAAGGTCAATATCAATAATGTCATCGCATAAGCTTTTTTATGGGACTAACTTTCTGACAGAATGTGCCTGGCAACGGCAACGCTAGCTCCAACGCATATTCATGCGCAAGCCTTATCAACGAATGCCGAACGCGCCAACCTTATCCTATGATGCATGTGATTTTTTCATACGACTTTTCAAATATGTACATCACGCTTCCTCACGAATAAATTAATTACCAATTATCTAAACTCATTAAATGGTGTTTTAATTGAGAGTGGAAAACTTATATTTTGTACATCTGAATCAAAGGGTTTCTTTTCCACTACCGAATACAAATTATACAAATCATTTAAATGTGGTGACATTTGTATTGCCTTGTCCTTCCTTATGGACAACATTTATGCAAGATTTCGTGAGATTTTCTACAAGCAAATTGTAGGGATCCAAATGGGCACTAATTATGCGCCTCCTGTCGCTGATTTATTTTTATACACGTACGAAAAAGACTTTATCCAAAATCTTCAAAAACAAAGAAAACATGATGATATGAAATGTTTCAATGGTACTCCTAAGAACCTGGATGATATTCTTCCTATCGACAATCCTGTTTTTGAAAAGTATAAAAATGTTATTTATCCACAGGAACTGACTCTAAACAAGTCGAACGTTACAAACACAGAAACACCATTTTGGACCTGAATATCAAACTTGTTAATGGAGAGATTCATACAAGTGTGTATGACAAAAGAGATGACTTTGGATTAAACATAGTTAATTTTCCCTGGCTTGACGGTGATGTTCCTAGATTACCAGCTTATGGTATCTACATTTCGCAGCTCGTCCGGTATGCTAGAGCATGTACTATTGTTTTGGATTTTCACAATAGAAATTTTAAAATAACAAAGACAATTTCAGGTCAAGGTTTTCGCTTTCACAAACTTGTAAAGACTTTCTGGAAACTTTGTCCGACCTAGAAATGCGGCGCGTATAAGAGAGCGGTACTGGGCATATCTCGGCTTGTAAGGGAGGTACTGATTTCAAATTTCGTATGAAGATTTAGTATGAATTAATCTATCGAAATATACCACAGAAAATAGGTTTTGACATTGATTAGCCTATTTCTGAAGACTTAACGATGACTTGTCGATTTTTCGTTTAACGCCGAGTTAAATCCCTTTAACACACATATAGTAAATAGAGCAACCGGTATTAGCGAAATAGATCCCTGTGTTCGGGCCCATACAAGCAACAGGGTATATAACTTTGGGTATTTCGCAACCTGCATTTTTTGGTGACATGATCAACAGAATTAGAAGGATCAAAGGTAGACATAATTACCATAAAAATGTATCAGAATTATCAAACGCCTTTTATACCGTAGATATGATCCTAATGTCACCTGAAGGACACTGGGCTTGGTACTTGGCAATTTACAGTCTTTTACCAGCGTATCCTTAATACTTGCACTCTGACTGCCTGTGACGACAGGACTCCATGGCGGGCCCTGTCTAAACCTCTTTAGAGAAGACAGGGCCCCGACCACATGTCCCATCTGAATGTTAGTCGGACTCCTCGGGTTGTATTACGTATAGATTGTATTACGCATACCCTCTTTTTATATCCATTTACATATTTATCTGTGTTGCTCGGGCCCCTGTTTTTTGCGGTCTTGTTTGTGTGTGGTCATCTGACAGTGAGGAGGTTGTTTTACACCTTAAGGAGGCTCAATAATCGTTTGACGTCATCAGATATCGAGTGCAGTACTTTTATATGTAGCCTTTTTTAGTTTTCGGCCTTCAAAATCCTCTGTAATTCGCTTTTTGTTTTTTGACGGATTTCGACATGTTTGGTATCGATGGAAACAGAAAATTATCTTTTACAATCTGAGTGTAATAAATATTTAGTCAAATGTATCGTTTAATTTATATATACAAAAATATCCCGTAAATGAGACACCCAAGCTAACGCCGTAAACGTATCGTTTTTAGAACGTCATCAGCGTAAATTCAACCGCCTGTTGCCTTTGAAAAAATTCAAGAGGGTAAACTCAAGTTCACGATAAAACAAGATATTTCTTAGAGATTTTAGCGATATCATAGATAAGATACTTCAAGTTTGGTTTCTCTAATAATCTTTGGTTTAAAGAATTTTTCTTCAATTTTGTCAACTTTCGTACTTTGCAACAAGATGTTATCGAATAAAGTTTCCCTATTTGAAAAATTTAAGCGAATGAATTTTAGTTTTAATCCTGCTTCGTTCAAAGATATATCCATTTCACAGATAACTGCACGCATTATCGAGAACGTAGGAGGGGATTGACGTCCACTTATTGACCTTGAACGTCAAAATGTTTAAAAACGCTTCCGTTTACTTTAGTTCTATTTCTCATATACATATATATCCGTATCTCTAAATAGACTGATGGAATCAGATATGAAATTTTGAATAAAACATTTTTTTAAGCTTTGACTTGAACTTTATTTGACAAAACTCATTTAGCTGACACTAACAAAACATGAAAGGTGAGTTTATAAAAGAAAAGGTCGAATCACGCTTTGCCAAGGATATTTAGAAGTACACATATTACTTTCCTTTTCTAGTTTATTTTTTCGACAAATCATTTGTAAACTTGTTTATAATCAAACTTGTTCAATTTCGATGATTATTCTTCCTTGTATCAGAACTTGAAACTTTCACTGAATGTTGGGAAAGAATAATCTCGACTCGGAGTGTCTGATCTTTAGCTCACATGAGCTATTGTCATAGCGTGCCGTCAATCCGTTGTCTGTCGTCCGTCCGGCATAAACCAAGTAGATTTTTACAATATAGAAACGAGGTAAAACGGATTGTCTTGTACTTTTGTTAAAAGATTAGAGTCTGATCTCGAAAAATATGTCAATTATAACAGTTTTTAACAAATATTTTCATCGTTATAATGTCAACTAAGGGAACAGGGCATTATAATTTGACTTAATGCAAATTGTAACAAAATCGTTACTATGACAACCAAATATTTTAAATCAGAATGAACGATAACATGTACTTTTTTATATTTCTTTTTGAAGGACAGAGTTTGTCGTTGAGAAATGTGTAACAGAAAATAACTTCTGACAAAGACTTCTTATCACTTTGATGTCAAATAAGGATACTGAGTACTTTTTTTAGATTCTCATTTTGGGGTGGGGGTACCTAAAATGTACTTTTCTGGAACAGTTTTAGCTATTTCACTCTACTGAAAGCATTATCTATAAAGAAATATACATATTTGATGATATTATGGTGAAAATGATGACAAGAATGGTTTCAATCTGGAATCATTATCAATATATCATGTTTTTATCTATCAAAATTCATTGTTTTGCGACATATCTCGGGGTTGGTTTACAAATGTATATTCAGAGGACCACTGGTCAGTCAAATGGTCGATGATATGTAATCTTAATTACAAATATAAATCATCAGATATCAATGTTAAATAAACAGAATATTTTTTTCTCCTCTGACAAAGAATTCTTGGATTATTGAGCCACCTTAATTGTACGTTCTTCGAAACCTCTGGGTAATCGGAAAAGCGAGAGGGTTGTGCGCACGTAATCCAGGATAACCACACCGACCTTATTCGGCATCGTTCGCCCATTGGTCTTGTTGGTTTATGTGTAGTCATTTGTGTTTTATGTTTTTCTGTGATTTGACGTCTCTTGTACCACTGCGTCTCTTTCTGTGCGTGTCGTCTTTGTGTCTTACAGTGGGTGTTTTTGGGTTTTGCTGTTGGTGCTGCAACTAGGTGCTGTTGGTGATCCTCTCCTTTCTTATCTTATCAGCTCCTTCAGAAACTTGACATTTCATCCTAAAATATCATTGGAATTAACGGAGATTAACATCCTAGCACCATCCCTTTCTTCTGGTCATATATTCTATTTAGATATAAAACTGATTCGACCCCACAGGAAATCGGGAGCCGCAAACTCTATAAAAAGTAGATGTATACAAAACTTTCAAAAAAATATAAATCCCCCAAAATTGTCCAAAACTATAATGAATTTGGCTGTGTCTGAAATCTTCTTTGGCTTGAGTAACCAATGATGAGGATTTATTAACCGAAACACGTGTCTGGTGCATTACAATTGTTTTGAATTGTTGTTAAAAAAGGTAACGAGCTGGAACACTTTCATTTTCATAACAAAAATGTGAATCTTTACTCTTACATGTACAATAATATAATCGCCATACAATTATGAATCTTTTCGATCAATTACTGTAAAAAATGCGATTTGTTTAATTTTGAGCATGGTAGAAATGTCTGCTCCTTAAACGTCTCTACATTATACAGTACGGGGATTTCGGCGTTGAAAGATACCAACCTTGAGGACGAATCTCCTTCCATTATCATTTTTAAGAAATCAGCATTGATGTAAACAATGATTAGGAACATGAAACGATCTTCTCTTGGAAAACGTACTTCAAATAATTGTATGATTCTTAGATTATTATATATAATTGCATGCCATGGCTTTTTGAGATGACAAGAAAAGAAAGTATGAAAAAGTAATTCTTTACATTGATTGAATGGTAAGACTGGATCGTGACGAATCTAGTTACTAATAGTGAGTAAAAGAATCAAGCCCTGCCTTATTTTACATGATACCTTGTCTTTCTATAATGGATGGTTTCAAGTATGTTAGGTTCACGAATAGTTTACTGTGATGTTTGTAGTGGTCACTGGTTAGCACACTTTTATCACGTACATTACTGGTTAAAAGCAATTCTCTGTAAGATTTAATGACACGTTGGCACGGCCAGAATGTGTTGCCCTCTTACCATGGATAACTTGCATGCAAATGAGATAAAGAAGATCCTGACGACAATTCTAACAACACTCACAATAGAGAACAAAACTTGGCATCGAAGGACCCCTAGCAATGTTAAACATCTTCAAATTCAATATCATCATTTAAGAACAGGTAAATTAGCAACATGGACCAGAGATACACGTTTCGGTTACTTAACCCTCGTTAGTGATCCTAAATCTAAACAATGTAATATGGCCAAGGAGTGTGAAAGTTATCGTGACAAAAAAAGTACCGAAAGACGTAGCAGGATGGGTGGGATATGATGCTAAAGGACCCACTTTTTAGAAATTGCAAGAAATTATGATGACAAAATTTGTCGAATGCGTTGACGAAACGATCAACCGAGGATATCCAAACTTGGCTAAATGTACCCTCGGGGTCCTAGTCCACCAGCAGTGACACTCAACAAGTGGTAAAAATGTCAGACGTCTTCAAATTCAATAGTATCATTTAAGAACACATAAATTGGACCAGGTTCCGGAGAGGAGTTAGCAGCCCCTGTTTGGCTAGCAGCTCCTGCCATCGATGTTCACGATCGAAAATGAAAAAAATCTACAAAACATGCACTCTTGCTCTCTGAATTCAGTCGGACTCCTCGGGTGATTGCATGCCTGAGCTCGAACGTTATGATGTCTGTTTGTATGTTCATCTTACAGTGAGGAGGTTATTTTGCACCACAATTGTGCGTTGCTCAAGACCTCTTGGTAATCAGAAAAGTGGGAGAGTTGTGCGCACGTAATCCATGATAACCATTCTGTCTGCTACTGACGTGCCAGATGGCCGTCTTAACTCGGCACGAATTGCCAATTGGTCTCGTTGGCTTACGTGTAGTCATTTATTTTTAATGTTTCTCTGTGATTTGGCGTTCCTAGTACCATTGTGTCAGTTTCTGCGTGTGTCGTCTTTGTTTTTTTTTACAGTGAGTGTTTTTGCGTTTAGCTGTTTGTGCTGCAACTAGATTTTGTTGGAAATCCCCTCCTTTCCTCAATACATTATTATTCAACAGGCAAACAGAAGGTCGCGCCGTTTTCTGAATGGTACCCAGACTTTGTTATCGGATAATTTCATATTAAGACATTTTTCAATGGTTTCATTGTTCGCTAGATCTGACATGTTGAAAAAAGACCCGCGATGGCTACGGGCATTACTGTACGAATAAGAAGTACCCCTTGATCATTATTCTTCGAGGGTCATTATTTGTCTTTACAGGGGCACCACAAATTTTTAGTCTTAACATCGAAGAGTTTCCCCTTATTCTAAATACATATAATTCATACAGAATTAATGATATTTTATATCATAATACCGACTGACTTGTTCATTCCGCCTTGGTTATGTGCAATGTATGTATTGTTTATAATGATGGTAAAGTCAAATTATGCTTTAATTATATAACATAACTGAATTTTCTTTTGAAACGATAAAATGTCTAATAAACAGTTATCATTTGTAAGAATTCTATATCTGACTTACAAGAAATATAACTCCAATTTGTATTATGAAGTACTTTAAAAATATTTTATATCATTTTACACAAAGATTAGACGGACATGTTTTAATTTCTTGGCTTCAATCAATCAGAAGTATATTCAATATATTGTATTCCAAATATCCATCAATAAAACAGATATCATTTATGTAATATTTTGACAGTCTTGAAGAACGCACAATTGTAGAATAAAATAACCTAGTCTCATCAGAGAAGAATGCACTTTCAAACACTGAAACACCATTTTCGGAGCTAATTATCAAAATTGTTAATGTAGAGATTCATACAAGTGTGTATGATAAAAGAGATTACTTTGGATTCAACATATTTAATTTTCCCTGACCTAGAGCATGTACTGATGTTTAAGATATTCATAGTAGAAATTTACAAATTACCAAGAAACTTTTAGGTCAAGGTTTTCGCTATTACAAACTAGTAAAGACTTTCTGGATACTATAAATTCAATAAAAATTCTTTTTTTAAAATTTGGATCCATGCAAAAGAGTTTATTACTATGGGTATTTCACAACCTGCATTTTATGGTGGCATTATTTAAAAAATAAGAAGGATCAAAGGTAGACATAATTACCATCGAAATTGTGTTAGAATCATCAAACGCCATTTATACCATGGATACGATCCACCTGTCACCGGACGGGCACTTGGCTTGGTACTGGACCAATCTACAGACATTTACTAGTGCATTTAAAAAAAATTCTCTCTTGACTGACTATTACGACAGGACTTCATGACGGGTCCTATCCAAACCTCATCAGAGAAGACAGAGCCCCGGCCACCAATCCTTTCTGAATCTCAGTCGGACTCCTCGGGTGTTAACATGCATGAGATCGCTACAGTCGGCCGAGCACGGACTGTATTTCGTATACCTTCTTTTTGTATATCCATTAACATATCCACCTTTGTGTTTTATAAGCCCCTGCGTCATGCTGTCCTTTTTTATTCATCCTACAATGAGAAAGTTGAATTACACCACAATTATGCGTCCTCGAGACCTGCTTCTTGCGTGGCAGATAGCCGTCCTACGTCCTTCTTTCGTTCAAGTATTATGGTTTGATAGAGTTAGATCAAAGGTTAGATGAGATGAGTATCTTGTTTCTTCAATGAATTAATTGAAGGAGGTGCCGCTTGTAGTAATTATTGGTATTTTTTTCTGAAACCTGATACCGGGGCCAAATATAGCGAAACCGCATTCCTTCTTTCTTTTCAAATGATACAATGAGAGAAAAATGAAATAGGTTTCAGCTTTGGTCAATTTTTCTGTAACGTGTATTGTATACGATTCATGTTTTAAACTTGACAATATAGCTATTGACAGCGCCACCTACAATACCTCCAGTACTTGCACTCGACTCTGAAGATTATTCTATTATTCATAAAGTTATCCTTCGTGTTTCTATGAAGGTTTGTATTTGTCCCCGTCAGTTTATTATGCGCCAGACAAGTGTTTCTGATGTTAAATCCTCATCAGTGATCCTTCCAGCCAAAGTGATTTTAGACACAACCAAAATTAATTTTAGTAAGCCTCATATTATGATGTTTGGAAATGAGTCTCGGGTTTTATATTTATTTTCATTTATGGATGTTGATATAAGCCCCGGCGTATAAAATGACTTTCTGGGGAATGCCCCCCCCCCCCTTAGCTACAGAACAACATTTTGTCAAATTGGTGTATAAGTGATATACACCTTCTGTAAAAGTGGCATTCTGTAGCTAGGGGAAAAATGTTTTTAAACCATTTCCATTTTACATTGATTTCTATTGAAAAAAAAAGACACATTTTGTCCCAAAATTTAGGAAAACCATGCACGATAAATCTTATTCAACTGGTTATTATGATGAAACGCAGAACTGGCATCAAGTTTGTGAAAGAATTTTCATGAGGTTCCCGTTTTGAAAATTCCACTTTTTCAAGGCGGATTTTACGCCTTATCTCATCAGCTCCTTCAGAAACTTGACATTTCATCCTAAAATATCATTGGAATTAACGGGGATTAACATCCTAGCAACATCCCTCTCTTCTGGTCATATATTCTATTTAGATATAAAACTGATTCGACCCCACAGGAAATCGGGAGCCGCACACTCTATAAAAAGTAGATGTATACAAAACTTTCAAAAAAATATAAATCCCCCAAAATTGTCCAAAACTATAATGAATTTGGCTGTGTCTGAAATCTTCTTTGGCTTGAGTAACCAATGATGAGGATTTATTAACCGAAACACGTGTCTGGTGCATTACAATTGTTTTGAATTGTTGTTAAAAAAGGTAACGAGCTGGAACACTTTCATTTTCATAACAAAAATGTGAATCTTTACTCTTACATGTACAATAAAATAATCGCCATACAATTATGAATCTTTTCGATCAATTATTGTAACAAATGCGATTTGTTTAATTTTGAGCATGGTAGAAATGTCAGCTCCTTTAACGTCTCTACATTATACAGTACGGGGCTTTCGGTGTTAAAAGATACAAACCTTGAGGACGAATCTCCCTCCATTGTACATTTTTAAGAAATCAGCATTGATGTAAACAATGATTAGGAACATGAAACGATCTTCTCTTGGAAAACATACTTCAAATAAGTGTATAATTCAGAGATTTCCGCCAAACAATTATTTTATATAATTGCATGCAATGCCGTTTTGAGATGACAATGAAAGGGATTATTAAAAAGTAATTCTTTACATTGATTGGATGGTAAGACTGGATCGTGACGAATCTATTTAGTGAGTAAAAGTATCAAGTTCTTTATTATAGCCTTATTTTACATGATACCTTGTCTTTCTATAATGAATGGTTTCAAATATGTTCGGTTCAGGAATATTTTACTGTGATGTTTGTAGTGGTCACTGGTTAGCACACTTTTATCACGTACATTACAGGTTAAAACAATTATCTGTAAGAATAACGAAGATTGATAACACGTTGGCACGGCCAGAATGTGTTGCCCTCTTACCATGGATAACTTGCATGTAAATGAGATAAAAAAGATCCTGACGAAAATCCCAACAGCACTCACGATAGAGAACCAAACTGAGCATCGACGGACCCCTAGCAAGCTAGAGGTGGGACCAGGTACCCGGGAGGAGTAAGCAGTAAGCATCTCCTGTTTGGATAGCCGCACTCGCCGTCGATGTTCACGCATGAAAATTAAAACAATATCTGCAAAACATACACTGTCTTAGGTTATGTCTACGTAGAAAGTGCTATGACGACCATGTCAGGGAAGAAATTTAAAACACTTACTGTCAAACCCCCGAGGGGAACTTTTTTACAAGATCCACACGGCAAAGGACATAAGTGTGACACAAATGAGATCAAAAGATCTTGACGAAAATCCCAACATCACTCACAATAGAACACCAAATTGAGCATCGACGGACCCCTAGCAAGTAAGAGGTGGACCAAGTGTCCGGGAGGAGTAAGCATCCCCTGTTTGACTAGCCTCACCCGCCGTCGATGTTCATGCACGAAGATGCAAACAATATCTACAAAACATGCACTGTCTAAGGTTTTGTCTATATATAACAGGTTGATGAAGATTGGAATTACATTTTGACCCCTAGAGTGTCCACAAGGTTTTTTCTGCAGTTCCAAATTTTGATCTTGATCATTGACGCATTGATCTCTGACGTTAAGAATCAATTAGTCTTGTTGTCTCACCATTGATATATTGCATGCAGAGTTTGATGATGTTTGAAAGTAAATTGTGACCTCTAGATTGTCCGCGTGATTTTTCTAGCAGTGACAGTTGTGACTTTAATCTTTGACCTCTGAACTTGAATATCAATCATAGGGTCTTTTTCTCACCACGGTCAAATTACATGCAAAGTTTGATGAAGATATGAAGTACACTGTGACCTCTAGAGCGTTCACAATTTTTTTCTGTTACCACCCATTATGACCTTGACTTTGATCCCTGACTTTGAAAATCAATAGATGTTGTCTTCTTGCCATGGACAACTTACATGAAATTAATGTTTGACGATACTTAGAAGACGATATTTATAATGTGACCGCTAAAGATTCCACAAGCTTTTGTTAACCAATGCACCCTCTGTGACATTACAACAAAGTTGCGCGAGGGAATAGCAATGTATAACATAGTGTTTAAAACCAGTTTTCCTTTATTCATGTACTGATGTTTTGGATTTTCATAGTAGAAATTTACAAATTACGAAGAAACGTTTAGGTCAAGGTTTTCGCTTTTACATATTAAAGACTAAAGACTTTCTGGAAATTTTACAAAAATTATGGTCAACTTTTTTTGAAATTTCGACCCATACAATCAACAGAGTATATCATTTTAGTTATTTCACAACCTGCATCTTATGGTAACATGATTAACAAAATATGAAGGATCACAGGAAGAAAGTATTACCATCAAAAATACGTCAGAATCAACAAACATCTTTTATACCGTGGATATTATCCTAATGTCTCCAGGCGGACACTAGGCTTGGTACTTGACTAATCTACAGTCTTGTACGAACGCATTCTTAAGACTTACACTCTGATTGACTGTGGCGAGAGGACTCCATGATGGAACTTGTCCAAACCTCTTTAGAGAAGACAATACCCCGACCATTGTCCTCTCTGAATGTCAGTCGGACTTCTCGGGTGATAACATAAATGAGCTCGCCAAGGCCGGCAGAGCACGGACTGTATTACGCACGGCCTCTTTTGATATCCATTTACATATTCATCTGTATTGCTGGGGCCTCTGCGTTTTACGGTCTTATTTGTGTGTGGTCATTTAACAGTGAGGAGGTTGTTTTACACCATAACTGTACGTTCTTCGAGACGTCTGGGTAATCGGAAAAGTGGGAGGGTTGTGCGCACGTAATCCAAGATAACCACACCGTCTGCTACGGTGACAGATCTACGTGACAGATGACCGTCCTAAGTCGGCACCGTTTGTCCACTGGTCTCGTTGGTTAATGTGTGGTCTTTTATGTTTCATGTTTCTATGGTGTGTGTTGGTGTTCCATGTCCCTTTTGTGTCTCTTTCTGTGGATGTCTGCTCTTTGTTTTTGCATTGGATGTTTTGAAGTTTGGTGCTGCAACCGACTATTGTTGGAGATCACCTCCTTTCTTCTTTATTACATGATGTCGATGAAAAACTTATGACTGCTCCTCATCCTATTTCCTATAAGGTGTCGATGGGTACCATTAGGTTCGTTTCGTTACGTACGTTCTTACGTGCCAGAAGCGCAAAAAAGGATTATTTTCACGTTTCGATTGCTGTTTTCAATATACTCGGACACATGATTCATTTGAAAACAGAATGCTGATACAGATCTCATTCATTATCATGATTATTGAGAAGCAAGATAATATAAAGGGAAAAAATACATGTCACTTATCTCATAATAATGCGGAAGGATTCCAACTCTATACTTTCTTGAGGAAAATTCCAAACCAATTTTCACGCACCAAATGAGTTAAAGAAGATCCTGGCGATAATCTAAACAGCACTCACAATAGAGAACCAAATCGAGCATTGACGGACCCCTATCAAGCTAGAGGTGGAACCAGGTGTCCGGGAGGAGTACATGTACAAATGTAAGCATCCCCTGTTGGCTAGCAGCACCCGCCGTCGATGTTTATGCACGAAAAAGGGCAAAATTTGATCTTTTACATATATTAGCCCAAAACCATAGGGATTGTCCTGTAAATTACAGTAAACTATTATTTCTTGTTGTTCAAAACGTTCACTGCTCTAGGGTAAGTGTATGGAATCACACAAAATTTACACTTGACCTTAAAAAACCCAAAATTTTGTAGAGTAGCAAATAAGACTTATCAGAAAGATAAATGTAATTACCTACATACCATAATTTACATACCCGACAGTGTTTGCTTTTAAACAGCAATGCTCAGTCCAAGGTCAATGTCACTTTATCATAGCTCATGTTATTCTATAAACTTTATAAGTATAAGATAAATTGACTCTCTGACTGGCTGATAACGTCATCAATTCGCCTGAATAAATCACCGTACATCGTGGTAAAATAAATAGACAGGGATACCCAACTGCGAATAGTTCAACTTCTGGATGGCTGCCCAAACTGATAGCATTTCATTGTGATTGATTCTGTTCATTCTAATTTATCATATTTGACATTGTAAAAAAGTTCAAGGGGTTTGACAGTAAGTGTTATGAATATTTTCTCCTGACATGGTCACCACAGCACTTTCTATACAGATATAACCTCAGACAGTGCAATGCATGTATTTTATATAGATTTTATTTTCGTGCATGAACATCGACGGCGGGTGCGGCTAGCCAACAGGGGATGCTTAATCCTCCCAGGCACCTGGTCCCACCTCTAGTTTGCTAGGGGTCCGTCAATGCTCAATTTGGTGCTCTATTGTGAGTGCTGTTGAGATTATCGTCAGGATCTTCTTTAACTCATTTGTGTTACACTTAAGCCCTTTGCCGTGTTGAGTTCGTAAAAAGGTTCCCCGCGAGGGGCTTGACAGTAAGTGTATTGAATGACAAATATGGATAACGACCATATCCTTGTATACAGCACAAAATCGATAATTCAGAAAATCAGAAACCGAAGGCATACAAAATCAGGATAAAACAGGAACCAAGGCAAACAATATATTTCCCTGACATTGTCGCCATAGCACTTTCTATATAGACATAACGTCAGACAGTGCATGAATTTTATATTATATTGTTTCATTTTCGTGCTTGAACATCGACGGCGGGTGCGGCTAGCCAACAGGGGATGCTTAATCCTCCTGGGCACCTGGTCCCACCTCTGGCTTGCTAGGGGTCCGTCGATGCTTAATTTTGTGCTCTATTGTGAGTGTTGTTGAGATTATCGTCAGGATCTTCTTTAACTCATTTTGACTAACGTTGTACTATGACGTCATTTTATCTCATAATGACGTCATGTGTCATTCTTTAGCCTTGCTTGAAATAAACTTACGATGATGAAAATATATATATATATATGAAAAATACAATGACTGAAGGAGCATAAATACTATCCTTTATGATGTGGAAAATTACCGCTATCAGTGCAACTGTACCAATTTAAAATCTAATGCGCATTAGAACTTGCCGTGTGAACACAATGCGAATTTAATTCGCATTAAAATAATGCGCTTTAAATCTAATGCGAATTAGATTTAATGCGTATTCATGTGCACAAGGCATGATAATGTGTTGAAATTAAATATATCATTGAATATACCTCTTTTAGTCGTAAATGATGGTATATGTAATATGGTTGAATGTTTATGCAATGATATTAATAAATATACAAAATAAATTTTAGATAGGAATATCTTCAATGTTGAATTTCCGCGTGATGTCCCGATTTTAACATTGAGCCGATGGATAGGGTCACGACGTCATGGGAAAAACAGCACGAGAAATGACCCACCTAAACCTTGTTTTGTCTATAAAGTTTGATTGCGTGCACTGACTATCATATGACAGTGTTTTGAATATATTTCCCTGACATTGTCGCCATAGCACTTTCTATTATACAATTAATCACTTGTGTGAGGTAGATATAGCAGTAACCCGAAGGATATGTTATTCACCGAGGCCGCAGGCCGAGGTGAATAACATATGCTGAGGGTTGCTGTACTGCTATATCTACTGAACACAAGGTAATTAATTGTTTTATTGTTTGATCACGATAGCATCCGTTGCTGCAAATAATTTACAGGTATTCTCTGATGGCGCGAAATATACGCATATACCGCTACTATTATAACGTCATAACTTATATTAATATTAGAAAGATACAGGGGAAAATATGAGAGTTGTTCTAAATTTAGCTCTCTGGAGGTTGTTATAGCGATATATTTAGAAGTTCCTGACATGTTTTCAGCCAATCAGTGATGGGCATATTTTCCAGTCATACAATAAATAGACATAACCTCAGACAGTGCATGATTTTTATATGTTGTATTCATTTCCGTGCTTGAACATCGACGGCTTGTGCGACTAGCCAACCGGGGATGCTTACTCCTCCCGGGCACCTGGTCCCACCTCTAGCTTGCTGGGGGTCCGTCGATGCTCAATTTGGTGCTCTACTGTGAGTGTTGTTTAGATTATCATCAGGATCTTCTTTAACTCATTTATACCATAACTTACGACTAAGTGAGATCTATTGAATGGTATCAAATTCATTTATTATTTTGCTTGACAAATTAGTCAAAATCGCATATATCGGATGTTTCCGAGCCGCACAGACAATAGTTTACGTGCATGTCTGGTCCACGTTGCCAATTTATCTGTTCTTAAATGATGCTATTCAATTTGAAGACGTTTACTTGTATGATAAGAATGACAAATATGGATAATGACCATATCCCTGTATACAGCACAAAATCGATAATTCAGAAAATCAGAAACCGAAGGCATACAAAATCAAGATAAAATAGAAATGGCGATACAGACCTCATTCATTATCTAGAAGCAAAATTATAATACAACAGGGAATTTATAAATACATTGTACTTCTTACTCATCTCGATATAACACAGACTAACAAAACAGTCCTTGATTGTCTACAGGAAAATGCATCCTATAAACTTTTGAATATAAAATTTTTTTTTCCAAAAATAGATCTATTATCAATTGAAAAACCAAAATGCAAAGAATTGTGGTCCCCCGCTTTGGGGTATTTGTCTTCATAGAAATGTTAGAAGCCACCCTAGTCTTAAGTTTTCATAATATAATGTGTATCTCCTGTATTCTCAGAATTCTAACTATCAAAAGATACAACTCTAAGGAATGCACATAAGGTCAAAAGGTCCAAACTTTTGTTACCAAGGGAAATGTCTTGTGAAAAGGAATGCACATGTGAAATATGAAATGACAAATATGGATAATGACCATATCCCTATATAAAGTCGCATCATTTACCATCCAAAAGTTATAGGTTGAAGTTTTTTAATGTGGGTAAGCCTCAAAGGACTAGGTCACAAGGTCAGAATGATGTTACCAACGGATAGATCTCGTCACAAGGAATACAGGTGTGAAATATGAAAGCAAAATTACTAACCATTCAAAAGTTATGTCCATGGTTGAAGTTTTTAAAGAGTAGGTCAAACTCAAAGGTCAAGGTCACAATGTCAAAATTTTTGGTATCCATGAAAAGGTCTTGTCACAATGATTTCTAAACTAAAAAGCCATATCACTTACCATTAAAAAGTTATGGTCATCAAAGTTAAAGTTTTTTTTTGCAAAGTGAGTCAAACTCCAAGTTCACAAGGTCAAAGCTTTTAGTACATGTATCCATGTAAAGGTCTTGACTCAAGGAATACACATGTGAAATATGAAAGCTATATCAATTACCATTCAACATGTTCAAAAGTAATGGTCAAGGTTGAAGTTTCTGAAAAGTAGGTCAGACTCCAAGGTCAAAGTTTTTGGTATCCATGGAAAGGTCTTGTCACAAGGAATACACATGTGAAATATGAAAGCCCTATCACTAACCATTCAAAAGTTATAGACAAGGTTAAAGGTTTTATGACTGACGGACAGATGACCGGACAGACGGTTTAGATGTCCCCACGCTTTTGCAAAAGTGGGGGACAATGAAAACAAGACTTCATGGTCATCATTAGTACTGTAGTACAATTTATTCAAAATATAAATACATAGTTTTACATGTATGTGTTGAAAGTGACAATTTTAATTTCTCTTTCAAAATAGTAATGTATTAATCTATTTTGAATAATTAATGGATTATTTAATCTGTCTTTACATGAAACACCACATTCAATCCATAATTTTATAAATTCATAGAAACATGAGTGACAGTCGTTAAGCTACAATTTTTTACAAGTACAAAACAATGTTCTCTCGAAAACATCAAAGCATAATATGCAAAACTACAAAACTATATAATAACTAAATTGTGAAAGTCTACATCGAAAGTTTCTGGGTCATATATCAAAATAGTAAAATAGTTAACATATTCCAATATACATTGTATATAAAACCTGGGACCCACTGTGCAAAAACAAGTATAGTAAAATACCATGACATCATATTCATAGCAGACACAATTCATTATAGTAAATCCATGCTTATCACAGAGTAGAATTAAACTTTCAAACGAAGGTTGGTTTCAAATTCACTGGTGTAAAGCATATGCACATACCATCAGGTACCTACATCCCGTTATGGTGACAGGTGATGCCGATTAGTATATTTACATCCTTCCATATCAATTAATTTACACAGTTTGTGCTGGATTTGCACAATCAATGTAAAGATAAAGAGATGGTAATAGGTATTTGATCATAAAAATTGAGTGATGACTGACCATGATGTAGGTACCAATAATTCTTTGATGTAGGTTACCACAAATCTTTACTCAAACACGACGGGATGTAGGTGCCTGATGGTGAGTGAATCTGCTTAACACCAGTGAAATTAATATAATGAACTCTCTTTAGATTTAACAAACAGTTTTCATAATAAACTAATATTTCAAGTCTTTGGAAATTAACTGTTTACCACATCAATAAAAATTGGTAAGTCGATAACTTTTCAGTTCTTTGTTCGTTCTTTTTTAATGTTTTATTCAATTGCATTCCGAATCTTATCCAAATAAGAAAATAATATGAAACTAAATTTAAAAAGTCCCTTAAAAATGGGGTTGATCGAATGTCCAATTACAATATTGTTTAGGGTATACCATTAAAATACCAAGGGTCAGAAATTTTGAAGTTCTACATTAATGGAGCTACTATGTTTGGAAGTTGAAGGCTTATAAATTCCATTCTAAGATACACTCACATGCATAGTTAAAAGTGGAAGATCATTATATGAAGTATAGGCAGGTACCAGATTAATTTAGTAGAAATTGCAGAATGTAAGTATTTGAAAATGTGGAGATATAAATAAATACCCTCTTAATGTAAGAAATTTACAAAATGTGACCATGATATTCAATAAATAGTGCTGCTATGCTACCTGAAGCTAGGAAAAACATGTAATCACTAGGGTGACCAATAAATCATTTTAGTTATCATATTATATTGATATACATGAGGAATGAACTAGGAATGTTCAGTGCAATCACAAATGTCATGGACAAATATCAGGGGTGTTAACAAAATGACAAATATGTGCAAAAGACTGCCCGACAAAAGCTTGACCAGTGATATCACTTGATATTTTGTGGGAGGATCAAACATATTGTTTCTGCACAAAACTTTAAGTAACAACTGGTTTAAGAACAATTATGATTGTTTGTCCCTTTGAGTTGATCTTCAAATTTAGTGCCGCAGAAAATGAGAAAGAGTCTATTTAGTTTCTAGCTATTTTACAAGGTTAAGAAAATAAGCTTTCGCAAAATATCACTCATGAGTCAACATAGATGTGTAAGCATTTTATCAATACATTAATCAAAAATGCAGTAAGAGTATAACTTATGCTTCATGGCACCTAGGGCTAAGTAGGTAAAAAAACATAATTTATCACATTGTTTACTATATCACTGCAAAAAGAAAAAAAAATCACATCAGAAAGTATACATAAAAAAGAAGCTTTAAAATGTACATAGACTTGAGCAACATGTGTCCATTACCAAGCATTGCCAAGTGTTCTGTATGTTATTAAGCAAGACAAAAATTGTGTTATCAAGGAGTGTATGTCCTCCATGACATTGAATTAAATACATTGTCAGCCATATCTTGTGATTCAGAATTAGAAAGCAAGACACAAGAAAAGGATCCTACCAGAGAAATATAATGACGACCTAATGCACACAGGGGTATATGCACACAAGATACATTGTATGAATAGATGATACAATATTCAAGCTACCATAGAGACGGACAGACAGAATAGCATACAGACTTACAGCAACTTACACCTATCTTTGTAGATAAAATTTTATTCATAATTAAGGTATTAAGGGTATAATAACAAATTGTCACTGATATGGTAGAAATTTCTCATTGCCATATCTTACATGTTTATGATATTTGGTATTTATTATCAGTTCCATTCATCTCTCTATGAAAATCTATGGACCCCGAACATGGCCGAAGTCATGCATTGTCAACCAACTTCATGGTTTTTAATTTTTCTGTTATCAAAACAACTGCCTTAACACGTAAATCTGGTTCATCTGAATGTTTTACATTTGACTATGTTTATAAACTAGTATCTTGATAAAAAAAGCAAAGTATGAACAATTCAAAAATATTAAAGACACACAGACACACATACAAACACATCCTAATCTAATTAGTTGTCTATCCAATATAACAGTTTTCTTCACATTGCTTCAGGAATCTGGGGAGTTTTTGACAAACAAATCTGATAACAAATTATAAGGTATCTCCTACTTTATAATTCTGTGCCCCAAACTTAAAGCCTGATCAAACTAGTCCTGCATTTGTACTTATTATTTCTCTAAGTTCATATCATTAAATGCAACTCGAAAAAATCTAAATACTTTGAAGTTCAGTAAGAAGTTAAGAACTGCAAATACATAATTCTTATATTTTTTTTATGCAAGCAATAATTATTTTCATGACGTAATACATCATGTACATGTACATCTGTTGTTGTAATTCTATTTTTCATAGAAAATTCTATCAATGACCCACACCGGTCAAAGAATGGTAATAGATATGATCTGTAAACTTTTAAGAAAACCAATATCAATAGCTAAATAAAACCTCTAATTTAAACTTTACTCCTTTCTTTCAGCAATTTTTGGATAAATAAGTTTGCGGTATTTTTAAATTGCTTTGTTCCATCAGGCATCCTACATATCTCGGCTCCTTCGTCACATATGTACCCTGGAGGACAACAGAAATTTTTGCCACCAACACTGCAACAAAGGCCCTGAAAAAGAGAATAAAATCATTACATGAATTTAGATATTAAATATTATCCCCCCTCTGGCAAATTTCTCTCAATCTCATTGGTCGAGAAGAACCAAATATTATGTTGTATCATTTTACTGACAGGATAGTATTTGAATATCCTGCTTCTACTAAGACGATTTACGATATTGACGTCACCGAGATGCTTTAAAATATGTTGACGTTACATACACAAGCCAAAAGCCATCGGTGGGATAAATTCGTTATACAGTGTTTTACAGGGGGATACAGAAATATATTGGGTCAATGAAAAAAGTTGTATTGGGCTCGGCTTTGCCTCGCCCAATACAACTTTTTTCATCGACTCAATATATTTCTGTATCCCCCCTGTAAAACACTGTATAACTAATAATGTCAGACTCAATATAACTTCTGCATCAAATAGATTCTCCCTTAAATTTTATTCCACTTATCATCAGATAAAACATTTGGAAAGATTAACCAACACCTCACTCTATGACAAACGTGACGACTTCAATTTCAGCATTACAAACTTTCCTTTTCTGAGTAGCAACATCCCTTCATCGCCTGCTTATGACGTGTTCATATCTCAGTTGATACGTTATGCCAGAGCAAGTACCAAATATACAGATTTTGTTCTGAGAGCTAGGCGTCTTTCAGATAAGCTTCTCAGTCAGGGATATGTTTATTGACCGAATAACATCGTCACTGAGGAAATTCTATGGTTGATATCTCGTCATGCACTATGATGTCCCACTCTCCAGAATGGTGGATGATATTCTGTCATAGACCATTTGAACCATCCAACCAAAGATTGTACTATGCCTTCAGAAATGGAAGTAACCGGACGTGACAGTTCTACCAAATTGAAGCAGCGGTGTTGCATGCAAGCAGGAGATGCTTACACTTCCTGGGCACCTGGTCTCACTCCCATATCGGAAGTTTGCTTCTTTTCATGTGGTGGAGGTTTTTGTTTGTTTGCATTGGTTCCTGTTTTATCCTGATTTTGTATGCCTTCGGTTTCTGATTTTCTGAATTATCGATTTTGTGCTGTATACAGGGATATGGTCAATATCCATATTTGTCATTCAAATCAAACAAATCGGCCAAATTTGATTATACCAATCTTAAGACGAATCTGGTTTCCAATGGATGAATTTTTTTTCTTTAAGCAAAAAGTGATTTTAAAAAAATTATTTTTTAAGAAATTATCCAAAATTTTTACTATCATCAAATTCTGATAAGTTCTTGAATAAATCAGTATGGAAATTATTTAATAATGATTTTGCAAAGAGAGTATTAACTGTACATGAATTCCTATATGCTCTGAATAATTTTCATTATAATTTATTTCTTTCAAGAGGGCAAATTCTTCATGACCCTAGTTGAACATGCCTCTTCTTTAAAACCTTGCAACTAAAAAAAAATTAATAATTATTGTAGTTGATATAAAATAGAATTGTGAATAACTTACATTCTTATAAATACAACACTGGGGACTATTTCCAAACTGACAACAGTGTGGTTCCTCATCAAATCCCTCTGGACACATGTTCTTGTCAGGACATGGAATAGTTTTATTTTTATCTTGTCCCACCATAGCCGGTAATTTTTCTAACCAGTCTATCACCTGGTTTGTTCCCTTCTTCTGACAAGTACCTGCCGACACATCACAAGTATAACCCTGAGGGCAGCAATGGACATGGTCCGCACAACATACAGCCTGACAAAAAGAAAATAAAATTTTAACATGTGACTAGGGAATATGCTGCTCATCTGAGAACACAGGAAATCATACAGCAAATGTGATTTATATACTCTTCAAAAGAAGAAACACATAAAGCAATATAATTATAATGTATCATTATTATTCAGTATGCACAAGCTATTGATTTTGTGACATTATTTGTTAAAATGCATTAATGATGGTACAGTGATAGGACCTACATGTACAGTTTAGGGCTAAAGTATTAATTTTTGATAATCATAAAGTCTATTTTGGGTAAAAACATTAAATTTTGAATTTTCGACTTTTTATGTTTTTATGCATTTTCCATGTTTATGAGGAATTTGAATTTTGCCCAAGTCAAAGTTCATTGATGCCTATAAGTAATTTTGGACTTTAACTGTCGGGTCACTTCCGCTTTAATGCAATGCATGCTTCAAATATCCGATGCCATGCGTATGAACACTGCGAAGTAATCGAATGACTCCCATTTGTAAGTGAGTAATACTCTGTAAATTTCAACGATCAAAAAGTCAAATTTAGAGGATTTTTCTCCTTCTGAAGCAATTAATCTCTATAAAACTGATTCACAAATTAATGTAATGCGGAGACTTTCTATGACGTCATAGAATTAAACTTCATCATGCGTCGTCATATCGCCATTATCAGATTGTTGCTGTTTAGTATGCTGCATCCGCTTGTCCATCGAATCAAAAGATTTTCAAATGATATGGAAAACGATCACATGTGGAACTCCAAAAAATACACAATTTGGTCTATAAAAGAACATCAAGGGGATATTGTTTTTGAGTCATTTTAACTAACATTTAAAAACACTAAAGAGGTTCGAATTGAAAGCTTAGGGTTCTGAAAATACCATTATTTACATTTGGTATCATTTTGTCTAATATTATGATAAATGTGATTATTTTACATGTGTACTAAGGATTAAATGAACAAATACTATGCGTTACTTTTTTTTATGAGTATATTATAATCATATGAGCCATATGATTGAGGCATTTTAAAATTTTTCAATCAGCTAAGAGAAGAGAGCACTTGCAGTATTGGGCTACCTTTAATTTCCAAAAATCAACTAGACCATTACAGACCAGCAGCCTGTTTCACAAAAATACTTACGAACAATTTCAGGAATTTTCGTAACTTTTGATTGCTTGGTTCTACTAACTTACTTAAATTTGGGAAGGTTTATTTTGGAATTTACATTTAGTATGAAGAAGTGATATAAGATACAGTCTAACTAGAAAACATTTTAAACCTTTTTATTAAAGGACGAAAGTTACGAAAATTCCTGGATATTGTCGTAAGAACTTTTGTGAAACAGGGCACTGGTATTTTGCCTGTCACATATATTTGACCACTTAAGAAATGACTGTCTTACTTTTGGTGTTCATGGGAGTATAATTCTGGTTGGTCACGTGCAAATTCCGTGAATCGCGAAGCAATTCTCGGAAAATTTGCACGTGTCCAACCAGAATTATACACCCATGAACACCAAAAGTAAGACAGTCATTACTTATATTTACATTTATTCTAAATATCGGTCATTTTTATTTGCATGCATTTCGCACATTTTGCCTGTTATAGCGTCAAATGAGTTTGAACGTCGGCAAATTCTCCCTACATGCAAAACTTGAACGTGACGTCACAACAGCAACCCAAGTTATTGGAATATAATTCTAGTTGCCTAATGGGCGTTCAATATGGGGAATATACTAGTAATGTAAATATAAAAGAATGAACCAGAAGCAGTATTGACGGTCATATTTGGCTGAATGTATTATGAAACTCACATTTGGTTTAGGACAGCATCCATACTGACCACTGGCCAGTTTACAACATGTACTTCCCTCGTTACATTCTGATTGGCCATCTGGACATACAATGTTCTGGACAGTAACTGCAACCTCAGACGTAACTTTCATTGATGGTAATTTTTCTAGCCAGTCTATGAGGTTATTCCCTTTCATACATTTTCCAGAGGTTACATCACATGTATAGTCATGAGGACAACAATGTACATGGTCTGCACAACACACGGCCTGAAATAAATTTATTCAAAAAATTATTAGGTTTCTCAGTATTTATTTGACCTTGTACATATCTATCTGTATTAAGAAAAAAATATAAACATGATAAAGTACACTACTCATCTTTAATAAGTGAACACCTAATACATTTCTCTTGTTTCCATAAAAGTGAAGATTTTTGTTCCATTGTTTTGAAAATCTGAAGATTAACCATTCGAAGATCTGCTATCAATTCAAGTAAATTTTTCGGATAAATCTTTGTTTTATTAGGCCATGTAAAATAAAATCTATGTTTCTCAGACACCGCCGCGCACTATAATTTACCACCGACAAGACGTTTTTATTGCAACTTCAGAAAAAAATGTTCGCCGTGTCTCATACTCGATCGTCAATAAAAAACGAAATATCAATTTATTTCATTGAACGTTTATTGTCCAAACGGTACCCGATGAATAAATACTTTTAAAAGCCTGTATAAATCACGGCGCGTTCCGTATTTACCTTATGGGTAAAGACTATCCACGAGCCGTTTAAAGGGAATTGTATAGGATATACTAACAACGTGCCGACACGTGTCGTGGACACTTGGACGACCGGCTATTTGCGTGTTTAATACATCGAGTATTACATGTATTAAAACGTTCGTATAGTTTTCTTTATTGATCTCTACAGCATATGTAATACCCATGCCGAACAATAGCAACATGAGCAAGTGTCTACTTCCGAATCTATTATATGTAATAATGACGTTCACGTTGTAAAAAGTATAAGCAAGTACCGCCGGCGAACGCAAGAGAAACGTAGTTAAATCCTTAAATCTATGAATAAAAGAATGTATATTGTACCCTATTTTATTAGATGGTGGTTAATGCTGAGCACTTCATTTGATTTCTAAAGATTCCGCTTCATCCCGGCTTGACTTCCGAAGATATACGCTATCGGTCAAATTTTTTACCATATGAACGGATCCATCCGAGGAAGTGAGGGGTCGTATTTAATTTGAACTGGGTTTAAACAAGGTGTGAGCAAATAACACCCGTCGAGTCTCTTACGCGATTCTACTAAATACTCACGGCAATCAAGGCCTGCTTGATATAAAATCAAACATTAAACCAACAAACAACTTTCAATATCTTCAAAGAAATAGCGCCCATTATCAATCAGTTTTTAAAGGTTTTATTAAAGGCGAATATAATTTAGACACTTACGGAATACAAATGACAAGCAAATATTAGAAATTATTTTAGATGACTTTAGAATGCACTTGTTAAATAGAGGATATTCAGAAACAGAAATCAATCATATCATAACAGAAACGAAGCTCCTAGATTGAAGCAAGGCTCTAGAAAAACAAAGAAATAAACGAGCAATACCAACACCGTTAGTTATGGTAACTAAATACAATCCATGTAAGAAAGGTCTAAAAAGAAGACTACTAAAATATTGGAAGGATTTCAAATCAGATAGCGACTGTAATCAGATATTTGATTCGGAACCAATTGTTGCCTATAGTAAACATAAAAACATAGGTGACTTAATTATAAGAGCATGATTACAGTAAAATAACAATCTAAGGTGGACCCCTGATGAGGCGGGCCTTAAGGTCATTTACGTGTACTTAGTCTATCTATCAAACCGCCGAAACACTCTACCTGCAAATTGAATTACAAAATTTGATCCACATATTAAAATTTAAAAGAGTTGGTTGAGAGTGTCGGGTCCTAATAAATATTTGGATGAGTCTGGCTGATTGATGTCCTTTTTCATACCATCTTGGGTCCTAATAAATATTTGGATGAGTCTGGCTGATTGATGTCCTTTTTCATACCATCAGGGTCCTAATAAATATTTGGATGAGTCTGGCTGATTGATGTCCTTTTTCATACCATCAGGGTCCTAATAAATATTTGGAAGATTCTGGCTGATTGATGTCCTTTTTCATACCATCATGAATGTTAATGTACATTTACATTATTTTGACTAACGGTTCAAAGACAGTCTTCTATGAAGAAAACAGGGGGGGGGGGAGGGGGTGGGGGACCCGCCGCCGGGGGATAGGGTAAGATTTTTTGCCTTACATGAATAATTGGGCAGGGGGTTAGACAGGAGAGACAATTTTTTTTGGCTCTTGATGGAAAAAAAAAACAAAAAATAAAACCCCTACCTACCTTGCCACTTTTTTAGACCCAATTATCTGAGAAACATAGAATTTATTTTACATGGCCTTATTTTTTGCAATTTTTCCCCAAAAATGTCAGTTTTTCTCATGAAGAAATTCTAAAACTATTCTTAAAAAGGGCAAGGGCCACGAAGCCTGATATTGGCCCTAATTTTGATAAATTTTGAACATTGTACTTCAAAGAATTTTTAAGTGTTTAAATTTGACATTTTGAAACGTTCTCTACTGAATCACGAATCTACTTTTTGTAAACATTGCTTTTATCAACACCTTTTAGCCCTTTGAAAACACCAAAATAGGTCAAATTCGGCAAAATTGATTCAAAAACTCAATATTTCTTTTAAATTAGCAATGGCCGCATACATTAACTATGATGGAAAATTTATATGTCAAAGATTATCATTATATCCTTTTGTCATAAACGTTTTATCTCAGTTAACGCATGCGGCCACATTGATTCAATTCTATGACAAAAGACGAAATTCCTAGCAATTTTCGTCATATTTTATCAATAACGTCAAATTGACGTCACTTCATGACGTCATTATAGTTAAATGGCACATTGTTTGGTGATATTATTCTTTTCATGAAGAGCAGTAAACATTCGTGTATTTTCATGAGAGATATCAAGTATTCCTCAGGAAATTTATTTTAAGAGAAAAATAAAGGGACGATTTAGGGGTCTCGTGACCCTACGCCTTTTCCATTTATGTATGAAGATAAATGATGCAAGTAATATATTGAAAATTTTCATGCATTTAAAAGCTCAGAAGAGAAAATAATGGGATGAGCTTTTCACGAAATTTCTAATGTTTATACTAATTGGATACTTATTTATGGTGAGTAGTGTATGTTCAAATGGACAAACAAACACAGTAATTACTATAGGGTAACCTCCATTTGGCTTCGCCCTTATGACTAAGAATTCTTCAGGTACAGACAGAGACATGGACATAGATTTGACTTTCACAATCTTTGCACATATTAGTCGGAGAGCCAGTGGGACGTCCCTCCATGCACCCCCTTGAGTACTTTTTTTCATGGGTACCACAATGTTCCCTGGGGTCTATAGAATTGATTTCTTGAATGTACTCAAAATATTCTCATTTAGGCTACCTTTTTTTCAACGGTTTCCATGGCAACCCCTTACTTCAGGTAATGAAACTGATGAATTATGTAAAAGAGCCATATCTTGGACATTTGTAGAGGTTGATAGGTGGAAATGGTACCAAAATGATCGGGAGACATTGTTCTATCTGAAAATGTATACATATGCAAATTAGGTAATTTGCATATTCATGAATATCAAATTAATAGAATCATAAAAAATACATTTATCCTTCGAAAAATATTACGATTTTGTTTTATATTAGTATTTCCAGAAGGTTTATATATCATATTGACCAGTTAGAATTATTTCCTTGATCAATTGGTTATAGGTGGTGCCACTTTTACTCTATATATTCAGAGTAGCTTTGGGAGTTGCGACACTGCACGCGAATTAGCATTTACGTGTTTCTAGACTTATTATCATTCACCAGATTTGAAATCCTTCTTTACTTATACAATTTGACGAACAATTTGACATCCAGTATTTCATCCAGTTGTTAGATATCATATTGACCATTTCAGCTTTCGTTGGGGTATAGATGGCGCCACTTTCTTTTACATTTATTTGCATATAATAAGCATTCTTTTGACACATATTTAAATGCACTCTTATACGTCAATCAATAATGGCAACAAGAGATAAACATACTTCTAGAAAGAGAAAGGCAGAAGATGTTCCACCAAAAAGTGAAATTTGTATATTACACTACGATCAATCAAAATGTGACAATTTCACAGATTTATCAAAGGGGAAAGATCCACATGAAAGACTAAGAAGACTTCATGAATACCGAGATCTCAGATTATCTCAACCTTCTGGGTCTCTTGAACGAATGGAATCGGTATGTAGTTTGATTCCAAGTGATATAAAAGAAAATCAAGGCTATCACAGGGATTGTTATCAGCATTTTACCAGAAACATTGGTCTATTAAAGTCATCATGTAGCACAGGAGAATTTGTTTCTGGTGCGAAGGTCAAACAGGGCAGCAAGAGTGATGACAAAGTAGCTTTATTAAACAAAGATTGCATATTTTGCAATTGTGAAGGGCCAATCTCTGTGAAAAGTTCCAGTAGCTGGACCACGGAAATGACCACAAAGTTTAAATCTGATGCATGGCTAACAGTCACTGAATGTGCTGAATTAAAAAAAGATAACAGTTATTGATCAGAATCAGAGGAGTTGATTTGTTTGCAGCTGAGGCGCATTTTCATTCATCTTGTAGAAGAAGATATATACGGGATTATGAAAATCTTCGACGCAAAGCTTCTGGTGATAGCGACACTCTTCAAGGAAGACGTGAAGATGCACATAGTGTTGCGTTTGATCTCGTTTGCAAGAGAGTAAACGACGAAATTGTAGACAAAAAGATGGTTTTGAAATTGAGTGACTTGTTGGTATAGACAGAGTTCGCGAATCAAAGTTACAGAGGCGAGAAGCTAAAGAAAAAGCTAGAAAATCATTTCAATGTAACTATAGCATTTATCAAATTTGATGCAAAGGGAAAGTACTTGTCTCAGCTTGTGTACAATTCAGATATTAAGCTCGAAACGGCAGTGAAGAGTGCCTTCTTGTTGGGTAGTCAAGATATATTAGCTGAAACTGCTTTGTACTTGAGAGGTACTATACTCGATTCCTTTGGAAATGCTGATGAACTCAGATGGCCACCAACTGCAGACTACCTTTCAAACATTGCAGAGGTGGTTCCGGTACAGCTGAATTCTTTTCTCTGCCAAATTCTCTCTGGGAAACTTAAAGGAACATCTGCTAAGACAGATAGAATAGTTTCCTCTATTGGCCAAGATATATGTAGGGCAGTCACAAATGGGGAATGGAAATTACCAAAGCATATATTTGTAGCAATGACTTTACGTCACATGTTTCGAAGTGAACAACTAACGGCATTATTAAACAGATTAGGTCATTGTGAGAGTCATTCTTTTTCTGTTGAGCTTGAAACTGCTTTAGGAAAAGCGACTGATGAAACTTCGTCATATCTCACTAGCCAAATCGTACGAAATCCTACAGTACCGTTTCTGTTTCATTCGGAGTTTGATAACTTTGACCAGCTTGTAAGCACAATGAAAGGCAGTGGATCAGTGCATACTGTGCATGGAATTATGATGGAAGAAATACTGGCAGATTACTCTGATCATGGAGAGAGTGTTCCAGATGTACAACAAACACCTAGAGGTAAGGAACGCTCTCTGAATCTCCCAGCACAGGATGCCTTGCCTGACTGTTTTGTGGGTCAGAGAAAGAGTCCACCATATCAAGTGTTTAGGAGAGTATATCCTGGCACAGATCAATCATTAGAAACTGCGACAAACAAGGACATCATTTGGCTATTCTTCGGACAGTTAAGATCCCCGCAAGACCAGGAGGTTTCTAGTTGGACTGGTTTTGTATCAGTTACTGGAAGTGTACCCAAACAGTTGACAATAATCGACTACTTTCCTGTTATTAACAATCCTATAACAGAATACAGAACAGTCCAAGAATGCTTGAGATATGCCGAAGAAGCGTCAAAAGAAGTCGGTCAGAGCTATGTAGTAACAACGTTTGATCTAGGGGTTTGTATGAAAACATATCCGTTGGTGTGGAACAGTCCTGAGAAATACAAGAACCACATAGTTATGATTGGAACTTTTCATCTGATATGTGCATACTTGAAAATGATTGGGAAGAAAATGGCGGGTTCAGGTCTTTCGGATGTCATGTTAGAAGCAGGATTGATCGGAAGTGGTTCTATCCATGGAGTTTTAACTGGCAAACATTATGAAAGAGCCATGTATTGTCACAAGACCTTGCTAGAGAGTTTAGAAAGGATTTTAACTGAACATTTCATTGAGGAAGAAGGGCAAATAGCTCTTTTTTCTGATCTGCCCGATAAATCAGTTCAGCTGGTAGATACTGTTACGAAATGTCCCTCTAAGAATGTATTGGAAGAGGTTTTGAACGATCATCATATTGTAGGTTGTCTCAGAAATTATCATGAATTCAAAAGTAGAGTTCGAGAGGGCAGTTTAGGAAAGACAGCAACATTCTGGATATCTTACATGGATCACGTTTGGCTTGTCTTGTCATTATTGCGCGCAGTGAAGACAAACGACTTCCTATTATACGCCGACACTCTAGGTAAGATGCCAGACATATTCTTCAGTTTCGATGGACATAATTATGCCAGATATCTTACATTCGTTTCTGTATTTCTAGCAAATATAGATCAGTCTCATCCAGGAGCATCAGAGCTACTTCAAAGAGGTGCAATAAGCGTTGCAAGATCCTTCATTCCTGGGAATTGTTGCGCCGTTGATAAGACCATGGAAGAAACATTTATGAAACATGCTAAAAGCCATGGAGGAGCTGGTGGGAGTGGCTCTGGTATAACAGGAATATCTCGAAATTACAATGCTTATCAAAGATGGGTCAGGTCTACTCATGAAAGATCAAAGTATGCTGAGGCAACATTAAATATGGCAGACATATGTTGATTGACTCAGAGTCTAGTCAATGGCACAGGGATTTGAGACCGTCTGAAATCCAAAAGAGTGATAATGAGGTTTGCAAAACTGTAGAAACCCTAAAGGGATATTTGGATCCTTTCTCCGTTAATGACAAAGACCATCTGTATTGTATTTCTTCGGGTGCTCGTGTACCTGATGAAATTGAGAATGACATTCTGAAAGCGGAAATTCGAGGTAGAGAAGAGAAAGAAAAATTCATACCTGAGAGACTAGAAAGGAATGAAAAGTTTTGGCAACCGATTAAGAGATCTAATCTGAAGTCCATGGAAAACATGGGAAAGGTTGGAAAAGTGAAATCATCAAAGAATAAATTCATGGAGTTCAGGCAGCAAGGTAATACTGCAATTCAATTATTAGTCCTTTCACAACGACCAGAGATTAATGTCGATCTTGCAGTTCTTATGAAGTATCCCCTCACACCAGTTCCTTTCAGTATTGGAACTTCAGATGGTTACTTAGCGAAGAATGACAAATCAAAGGGCCTGAAGCACATCATCGAGGGAATAGAATTTGCAGATAACCCAGTGCAGGATAGAAAATTGCTTGTGATTGAAGACGGAAACGCTTTATTTCACTCCATACGCGAGCTGCCTGGTACTTTTAAACAGATTTCAGAGAAACTTTTCAACATGATTCCACAGAAGTGTGACGTGATTTTCAGTACAGACATGTATAGGGAAAATTCTATCAAAGCACTGGAAAGAAAACGACGGGGATGCTCAGATAAGCTTTTACCCCAAGGAGAAAATACAAACAAAACACCGCTAAAGACGGTATGGCCGGATTGCAAAGTAAGTTTTTGTCACCAACTGGGTCAAGGTCACTAAGTCAAATATTACAGCATACATTGAGAGGTCTTGTCAGAGGCAACCTACATGTATAATATAAAGTTTCTACTGTATACAGTTCATTAGATTTTGCTTAAACCAGGAACTTTAACCAAACCCTTTAACTAGGTCAAAGTCCAAGGTCAAGGTCACTAGGTCCAATGTTATGGCATAAATTGAAAGGTCTCGTCATGGGCAACCTAAATGTATGATATAAGGTTTCTACTGCATACAGTTCCTTAGATTTTGCTTAAACCAGGAACTTTAACCAAAATCTTTAACTAGGTCAAAGTTCAAGGTCAAGGTCACTGGGTAAAATGTTACAGCATAAATTGAAAGATCTCGTCATGGGCAACATACATGTATAATAAAAAGTTTCTACTGCATACAGTTCCATAGATTTTGCTTAAACCAGGAACTTTAACCAAAGTCTTTAACTAGGTCAAAGTCCAAGGTCAAGGTCACTAGGTCAAATGTTACGGCATAAATTGAAAGGTCTTGTCATGAGCAACCTTCATGTATAATATAAAGTTTCTACTGCATATAGTTCCTTAGATTTTGCCTCAACCAGAAACTTTAACCAAAATGTTGACGGCAGACGGACAGACGGACGGACGGACAGACAGACGGACGGACATCGTCAATCTATAGACTGGAATTGCTTTTCAATCTGGCCAAAAAACCAGCAGACTGGAAATCTTTCCTTTCCAATGATGAAAACAAAACACAGCTTGTGAAACTAATTAGCAAGTGTTGGGAGAATGACTCATTTGCGAAAAAACTGGAGGGAAAAGTTATTTTTGTTTGTGAGGGCAAGTGTTTCCTTTTTACATCGCAAGACGGACTAACAGTTCAGAAAACAAGCGTACACATTCTGAAATCGAATCAAGAGGAAACAGACACTCGAGTGGTCCTATACAGCTTGTATGGAAAGGAGCAAGGCTACAAAACCATAAAGATCCGATCTCCAGATAGTGATATATTCTTTATACTCTTACATTACATGGACAAATTAGAGGGAGTAAATGTTCTGTTTGACACTGGAGCTGGAAATCACAGAAAACTTCTCAGTCTGACAGAAATAGCAGAGGCATATATATACATCAGAATATCGAACAGCACTTCTATGCCTTCATGCTTTCTGTGGCTGTGATACTACAAGTGCTTTCAAAGGAAGAGGACATGTTACTCCCATCAAAACTCTTGAGAAAAAAACGATGTTTGCAGCAGCACTTGCTACTTTAGGAAATAGTTGGGACGTATCCGTTGAGCTTGAAGGTAAGCTTGAAGAGTTTGTATGTTCTTCGTATGGCAGTTACAGGTTCAAGTCTGTAGATGATCTGGGGTTGTCCAAAATTAAAGAGAAATGTGAAAACAAACCAACAGATGCACTTCGTAACATTAGTTTTGGGAACCTACCACCCTGTAGCAAGTGTTTGCTGCAACATATAAAGAGAGTCAATTACCAAGTTGCAATCTGGAAGCGTTCACATGTTGCAGAACCAAATATTCCACCTCCCGATGAAACTCATGGATGGACATATGTCAATGGTCTCATTGAGCCACTTTGGATTTCGGGGGATTTGCTCCCTCCAGAGATTGCAGATTTGATTGGTGATGACATTCCAAGCAGTGACGAGGAGGAGTTTGTTGAAGATGATGATGATATACTGTACATGACAGAATAACTGAGCAAGCGAGGAACGCGTCTGTTGATACTTCAGTTTCATGTGTATATTCTTATGCAAGTTAATCTGGATTCAAAATTTTACCTTAGATTTCATTCATGTGTATATTCTGATTTGATTTTCAATAGATTTTGCAGCAGGTAGCTGAAAATGTATTTTGAAAGTATTGTTCGCTTGGAAAGTTAGAAAAACTAAGCCAGACATGCTGGTTTTGCCATTTTTTAGCCCTTTTTCATCATCTCATGAACATTAATGAATATGCAAATTAGGTAATTAGCATATATATACATTTTCAGATAGAACAATGTCTCCCGAACATTTTGGTACCATTTCCACCTATCAACCTCTACAAATGTCCAAGATATGGCTCTTTTACATAATTCATCAGTTTCATTACCTGAAGTAAGGGGTTGCCATGGAAACCGTTGAAAAAAAGGTAGCCTAAATGAGAATATTTTTGAGTACATTCTAGAAATCAATTCTTTAGACCCCAGGGAACATTGTGATACCCATGAAAAAAAGTACTCAAGGGGGTGCATGGGGGGTCCCACTGGCTCCCCGACTATATGTACTTGACCTTTAGTACAAAAGATCAATAAAACCGTGGGAATGAAATACAGGTAAACTTACTTTTGGTATTGGGCAGCATCCATACTGACCACTGGCCAGTTTACAACATGTACTTCCCTCTTTACATTCTGACTGACCGTCTGGGCAAATCACATTCTGGGTGGACACGCTGACATCAGTGATCAGTTTTGTTGACGGTAATTTTTCTAGCCATGCTATAACGTTATTTCCTTTAGTACAATGTCCAGAGGATACATCACATGTATAGTCATGAGGACAACAATGTACATGGTCTGCACAACACACAGCCTGTAATAAATTCATGAAAAACCGTTAAATTTCTAAACCATTCTGTGACCTTGACCTTTGATCTTCCACAGAAAAAATTTAAGATTAATTTCTTATCATGTCATATCATGGACCGTTTCTTGAATCTTATAACAAAAAAATATTCCTGCACTATATTCTGTAAGTTCTGGGGGTTGTGCAGTAATACAACTGTAGTCCAACACAAAAACAAGTAGTGGCTGCTGCCATGATGTAAACGGTGAACAATTGTCTCTCTTTATCTTTGGTATAAGAACCATCTTTCAAATTGGCAAATCTTAATGTACAGTTAGTCTTTGAGTAAAAAGCAATTATTATAGTACCCTTGAAATTTTTGGAAACATATTGTATTTTCATTATGCCCCCGTAATCGAAGATTCAGGGGCATATAGTTTTTGGTCCGTCCATCCGTCCGTCTGTCTGTTTGTCTGTTTGTCTGCAAAAACTTTAACCTTGGCCATAACTTTTGAATGGTAAGTGATAAGGCTTTCATATTTCACATGTGTATTCCTTGTGACAATACCTTTCCATGGATACCAAAATTTTTGACCTTGTGACCTTGACCTTGGAGTTTGACCTACTTTTGAAAAACTTTAACCTTGGACATAACTTTCGATGGTAAGTGATAGGGCTTTCATATTTCACATGTGTATTCCTTGTGACAAGACCTTTCCATGGATACCAAAATTTTTGACCTTGTGACCTTGACCTTGGAGTTTGACCTACTTTTGAAAAACTTTAACCTTGGACATAACTTTCGAATGGTAAGTGATACGGCTTTCATATTTCACAAGTGTATTCCTTGTGACAAGACCTTTCTATGGATACCAAAATTTTTGACCTTGTGATGTTGACCTTGGAATTTGATCTAATTTCCAAAATTTAAACTTTAGCCATAACTTTTGAATGGTAAGTGATAGGGCTTTCATATTTCACATATGAATTCCATGTGGCAAGACGTTTCCAAGGATTCTAAATTTGACCTTGTGCTCAAATGTGAACTACTTTTCATCTGTTTTACTGACCAAGATGCCAACGGGGACATTCATGTTTCAAAAACACAGATTTTATTACCTATGCAATTCACCCATTCTAAAATTATTAAATTTTGTTGATCAATGTACATGTATCAACAAAATTTTTCAGCCAATCAGAATCTTTATTTCTTGAAAGTAAAAATTGGAATTAAATGATATTTAAATCATCACAATATACTTTAGATATCATAAAATGGGTACAATTCCCTTTACCCACTAAATTTGGTGGCGGGTGTTATAATACAAAGTTAACTTACATTTGGTTGAGGACAGCATCCATACTGACCACTAGCCAGTTTACAACAAGTAGTTCCCTCGTTACATTGTGACTGACCGTCTGGGCATATCACTTTCTTAGTGGACACGCTGACATCAGTAGTCAGTTTTTTGGATGGTAATTTCTCTAGCCAGTCTATAACGTTATTTCCTTTGTTACATTTTCCGGAGGATACATCACATGTAAAGCCTTCAGGACAACAATGTACATGGTCTGCACAACACACTGCCTGTAATACAGAATTATACATAAGATGGGCTTATTGTAAAAAAAAACTTACTAGGTATCCACAGAAAGGTCTTCTCACAACAAAAACTCAATAAGCAATATAAAAGCCCTATCATTTATTTATCAGAAGTTATAGCCAAGGTAAAAATAAAATATGTCATTGAAGAAAGACACAAAGACAGACAGACAGACAGACAGACAGACACATTCTGACAGTTGACGTTTGGCTTTGGACAACATCCATATTAACAATTGGCTAATTTACAGCATGTGTTTCCGTTAGGACACATTGTCTGGACATATTATATTCTTGTCAGTAACAGGAACTTAAGACGTTAGTTTCTGGGACGGTAAGTTTTCTAGCCTGTCTATAACGTAACGTATTTTCCTTTAGTACATTTTCCAGATGCTACTTTACATTTGGTGCCCTATCTATTCCTTCTCCATTACCTAGCAGCTACACTGCTGTTGATCTACTTTCAAATAATTTCTCGCAATGCTGTCTACAGTTTGACTGATAGTGGAAAGTGATACATTTTGTAAAGTGTGACTGTTGGTTTTATTTCCTTTTGAATGAAAGAATATTATAATAAACTTTCAAATTTTGTAGTATTAATACTTTGCAAAATTTTGTCTTTTACTAGAAAACAATTACGCTTTTGAAAAAAACTTTCACTCTCATATTTTCTGTACAGCTGTTATAGAAATTCAAGTATGCTACGTCAAGGTCACAATGTGAAAACTTCTGATCCTTGGGAAAGGTCACATGGAATATAAATGTGATATTAAAACCCTCTCTTTTACTATTAGAAAGATATTACCAAGCTTGAAATATTCTTAAAGAAGGTAATAAACTCCAAGGTTGAGGTGATGTTTAAAAAAAACATACTAGGGTAATCAAAGATTACATACATGTGTACCTCGCCTATACAGGTTTTTGTCAGAAACCAGGTTAAAGATTTTGAAAAGTAGGTCAAAGTCCAAGGTCAAGGTCACTAGGTCAAAGGTCATGGTCTCAAATGGAAGGTCTCGTCACAAGGTATCTACATGTGAAATATCACAATGACGCCGAGGGTATGGCATTAGCTCTTTGGACTTTTTCATTCCGGCGAGCTAAAAACTGTACGAAAAGAGAGGTCTTCTCAATGACATATGAAATACACAATGCCAAGAGAAATATATGTATGAAAGCCTTATAATACATCATTCAAAAGTAATGGCGCAGTTCAAAGTGTTTTTGCAGCTTTGCTATAATTTAAAACTCATAATTACATGTACATTGTAAATAACATTAGATAAAGTATAAATAATTACATTTGGTTTTGGACAACATCCATATTGACCACTGGCCAGTTGACAGCACGTGTTTCCGTTGGGACACATGGACTTTTGATCTGGACATACAACATTCTGGACAGTAACAGGAACTACAGGCCCTAGTTTCTTGGACGGTAATTTTTCGAGCCAGTCCAGGATTTTGTTTCCACGTGTACATCCCCCAGTAGAACATGTCGTGCCATGTGGACAACAATGTACATGGTCAGGACAACACACCGCCTGAAATGTACAATATACGGTATTCTAACCAGACTTGTCAGAATGACAACATAGCTCGCCGGTGGCAACCATATGTAAATTGCAACAACAACAAAAAGTAGGTAAAATTTCAAGGTCAAGGTCACTAGGTCAAAATTTATGGTACGGCATGAAAGGTCTTATCACAAGGAATGCACATGTGAAATATCAAAGCCCTATCACTTACCATTCAAAAAATATGGCCCAAGTTAAAGTTTTTGAAAAGTAGGTAAAATTTCAAGGTCAAGGTCACTAGGTCAAAATTTATGGTACAGCATGAAAGGTCTTATCACAAGGAATGCACATGTGAAATATCAAAGCCCTATCACTTACCAATCAAAAAATATGGCCAAGGTTAAAGTTTTTCAAAAGTAGGTCAATCTCCAAGGTCAAGGTCACAAGGTCATAAATTTTGGTATCCATGGAAAGGTCTTGTCACAAGGAATACACATGTGAAATATCAAAGCCCTATCACTTACCATTCAAAAAATATGGCCAAGGTTAAAGTTTTTCAAAAGTAGGTCAATCTCCAAGGTCAAGGTCACAAGGTCAAAAATTTTGGTATCCATGGAAAGGTCTTGTCACAAGGAATACACATGTGGAATATCAAAGCCCTATCACTTACCATTCAAAAAATATGGCCAAGGTTAAAGTTTTTCAAAAGTAGGTCAATCTCCAAGGTCAAGGTCACAAGGTCAAAAATTTTGGTATCCATGGAAAGGTCTTGTCACAAGGAATACACATGTGAAATATCAAAGCCCTATCACTTACCATTCAAAAAATATGGCCAAGGTTAAAGTTTTTCAAAAGTTGGTCAATCTCCAAGGTCAAGGTCACAAGGTCAAAAATTTTGGTATCCATGGAAAGGTCTTGTCACAAGGAATGCAGATGTGAAATATGAAAGCCCAATCTGTATTGGTTTAAAAGTTATAAGCAAGGTTAAAGTTTTTGTGCACGCGCACGCAGACGCAGACGCAGACGCAGACGCCAACGCCGACACCGGGGGTATGACAATAGCTCTCCGGACATTCGTCCCGGCGAGCTAAAAAGCACTGTTAAACTTGTCTTAAAGACCATCTGTATGAAGAGAATTCCTGTCTTATGTAACAATAACTTTCATTTTCAAAGTAAACAATTTTCATGTAAACAAACCTGCGTTAAGAGACCACCTGTCACAAGTGACCTTGATTTGATATTTCCATCAAGGGTCTATTGTTACTTAACATCAATCTGTACCATCATTTCATAGAGTTTAAGAAATGTCATCATAGACTTTGATAATTTCACAATAGCGTCACAAACAGGATGTCATTCTGATTATCGAAAATACCAATTGAAATAGATGTATTGAAAGCTAAAAACAATTTACATCTTTAGAAGGACAGCATCCATAATTTCCGCTGGCTAGTTTACAGCACGTCTGTCCGTCATGACACTCAGATTGACCGTCAGGACACACCACATTCTGGACGGACGTAGAAACATCGGTAATTATCTTTTTAGATGGTAATTTTTCCAGCCAGTCAATGAATTTGTCTCCCCTTTGACATCTGCCATTGTTACATGAGTAGCCGTGTGGACAACAATGCAAATGGTCTGCACAACACACTGCCTGGAAGTGACATATTGTACATTCGTTAGGGTCGAAGTTGAATTCTAAAATTATTCGATTTCAGAGTTTCAACTTAGAATTTGCAGAGAGAACTTGACAGTCATATACTGATTGATTGGGGTGAAACGATAAGCAAATTTAAAGTGTATCGCGATATATTGTGATATTTCATTAGCAGTATTGCAATATATTTCGATATATCTTTTCTATTCATTTTGATCATTTTTTTATGTAAAATAGAGTTCCTCAATGTGTGCTTGTCCAAAATGTTAATATTTTCTGAATAAATTTCACATTGTCAATTACCTTTGCTTGAGAGAAACACAGGCAAGTCAATGCATTATTCCTATTGCTTTTGTCATAATTCATTTCATTTGTGTTTTCAATTAAACTGATTTAAATCAAAGTGATTCAACGGTTTATTCATAAAATCTATAAGGGCGCGATATATTGTGATACATATTCGTATCGGGATACAATACAAATTTGTTAAATAACGCAATATGTGGATATATTTTTACACCCCTACTGACTGATAGAGAAGATAGAACAAAATGACGCTAGATGAGTCTTGTAACATTAGGATTCCCATATGTTTATTTAAAACACAGCTAAACTTTTATTTGTTTTCAAGGGTTTCACAGATCTGTTTTAGGTAACGGACAGTTGTTGTAAAGTGAATATACCCATACATAGTGACTGAGTAGTAAGGCCTTGCTTACTATGTGTACTACTTTGCATATAACATGTATAAGGTACATGTAGTTCAACATGCACTGGACTCACTAAGAAATGACTGACTCTTAAAATCATACAGATCTGAACATTGAATAGATAAGGTAATATGCCATATCGGAGACATTCAATTTACGAAAGGGGGCTCAAATGAGAAGTTTAAATTTGTCACAGTTTAAAATAGCAATACAACATTAGAACAAACTGTTTCCTTACTTGAACTTAAGGACAGCATTTACAAAAGTGGGCTCAAACTGTGAGTTTGTCAGAGTTCCGAATAACGATACAAAATAATAACAAACTCTTTCCTTACCTGAGGTAACGGACAGCATCCGTACGCTCCAGTATTGGTTTTACAGCAGGTTTGACCATTAGGACATGCAGACCGACCGTCTGGACATATGACATTGTTGTCGGACACCGTTAGCGTTTTCTTATGTTTCTGTGCTGGTACTTTCAGGAACCCGTCCATAACAAGGCCGTCACCCCTTTGACATTTCCCTGTGGATGGTTCACATTTAGTATCCTTTGGGCAGCAATGAATTTTATCTGAGCAACATACCGCCTGTAATAAATCAAATTATTATATAGTCTATGTATATTCCCATTCTCATTGGCTGAGAACTGTCACATGACACATCATATTGACCTGTAAGGAACGATTTTATTTACTAACACAACGCACAACCCAGAAAAGTATTTCTTCCGGTTTACTGTGGAATATCGAAAACGTGCAAAATTTATATCTGTGACATCATTAACGTCCTCTCATGAACAGCATCATGAAGGCTGAAGCTGAGCTATAAATTCCTTGAATTTTGAACCAATCTAACTTGGATTTTATCACTGAAATCATCACTTTCAATTGACTCATTGAATGTTTGCAAAATTACTTTAAGAATATTTCAGCAACAAATTATGCTGACATCAAGTCTTGAAATTTTTTTTCAAAAGAAAAGTCAATACCAGCCATTTTGGAGAGGTACTACCTTTATAAATACTTATTAAGTCTATTTTATAATAAAACAATTGTGGACTTTTCACTCGGTGAATATGATGTGACATTTTCTTAATTCAAAAATACTGACCTTTGCTGTCGCCTCAGTCAATATATTTAAAATTTATCAAATTAAAAATATCACAATGTCACAATATTCAATAGATAAACAATAACAAGAGGCCAAAGGGGGCCACATCACTGATCTGAGTTGCAGACAAAAGAATGATAGTGCAAAATTTGGTGGAGGTCCTTGTGTACTTGTTTCCTTTAAGGTTTCTTGAAATTATATGCATCATTTTTAAAGATGTCAAAAATACCAATCAAAGCCACTGGTGGCCATATTTGTAAGCCAATTGGCAAAAGCATCACAAACGTGTTAGGACTTTGATTACTTGCTTCCTGTATGGTTGCAAGAGGCCTTGGCAGCCATATTTGTAAGCCAATCGGCACAAAAAACACAAACTTGGTAGAGGACTTAATTTGAGCACTTGCTTCCTGTAAGGTTGCTTAATAGTTGCAGAGGAAAAGCTGAAAAAGCGTCAGCCAATCAGAGCCCTCAGAGGTCATGTTTGTTGACTGATCGGCACTAAAAACACAAACTTGATGGAGGCCCTTGAGTACTTGCTTCCTGTAAGGTTTTGTGAAATTCTGTGAAGCAGTTGCAGAGTAGAAGTTGAAAATGCACAAACTTTGTAAGGTTTCGTGAAATTCTGTGAAGCAGTTGCAGAGCAGAAGTCGAAAATGCACAAACTTTGTAAGGTTTCGTGAAATTCTGTGCAGTGGTTGGATAATGTAAAAAGTTTACACTGGACGGCAGATGCTCGACGGACAGCGCGCTATAATTACAAAAGCTATGCTCAGGTGAGCTAAATATGCAGGAGCACTTCAAAACAATATAATTATTGCTTGTTAGAGACTATTTATGAAATGTCTGTTTCACTTTGGGTGTATAATTCTGGTTGGTCGCATGAAAATTCCTAGTATCTCAAAGCTATTCTCAGAAAATTTGCACGTGTCCAACCAGAATTATACTACCATGACAACCCAAAGTATGACAGTCATTACTTATATATGTATTTCCATTTGTACTTAATATCAGACATACAATTTGGGGTTAATAATGGGCATATTGAATGTTATAACTTCAAAAGTACTGTATCTGAATGTTGGTAAATTCTCCTTACTTTCAAAAGTAAAGCATGATGTCACAATAGGTGATCAAAATTGTAAGATATAAATCCCTTTCCCCACTTGGCGCTTAAAATATATATTTTTCTGCAATGAAAATATTTCACTTTAAACAAGTATCAGATCGTCAAGGGATATACATAATATATGTTTCGAACCGACATGTATACATCTAAGCCCTGAAACTCTATGTACAAGGCTTCACCCAATTCTGAACATATCTGGAAATCTTAATAACTAATTCAGTGTACAGTAACCTTGACTTTTGAGCATGGCTCAAAGTTAGAAAATTATACCAAATGTAGACAGTGAAAAGAAGCATACTGTGTGTATTGCTGAGCAATACATGTCCCCTCCCGGACAGCACCACAGAAATGGTAGAAGTAATATATGAAATGAAGTCCATGTGACATAACCAATAATTACACTGGATAAATTATATGAAACATTATTCAGATCCACACAGAAAGTAAAAAATTACATTCCAGACAAGATATTTATTAAACTCGTACATACTTTGACCTTAACCTCTGACCTTGGATCAAGTTGGATCCTGGCTAACAATACATAACAGTAAATTATCAAACATACACAGCAAATAGTGCCTCACATGATATTCATATGAAATGAGCATCATGTAAATTTCCCATGAAAGTTAGTGTGAAATTCATATAAATTTTACATAAAATACATAATATACATGTATATAAATTTACTTCACATGAATTTTACGTGAAATTTTCTGTCAAGCAAAATGGACTTTACATGCAATTCCTCTCCTCTTTTGTGCTCGATTCACATAAATTTCATGAGAACTTTTATTAAAAGTTCATGTTAATTTCACATAAATTTCATATGAGGCACAACTGGCCGAGTAGATCCATGCAGGCAAAACTATGGTCAAACAAGCGTCCTGAACAGAAATGTTCAACCCCATGTATTATGACCTTAACCTTTTTCCTTTTGCCTTTGATAAAGCTTGTGGTGCATATTACAAGCTGCAAATAATGTTGAAGGGTTCCAACTCTATACCTTCTTGAAGAAAATTCCAATTCTAATATGATTTCTGAAAACAGTCACTAGTAGTAGTACCTCTTTAAGTGGGCAACATCCATACTTTCCAGAAGACAGCTTACAGCACGTCTGTCCTTCTTTACATTGAGATTGTTTATCAGGACATATAACCTCTTTGCTGACAGCGATCTTGGCCCCTGGGGTGGATACAGGTTTTGCTGGCACCTTCACAAACCAGTCCATAACTATGGTATCGCCTGCCGTACACTTGCCTTGAGCTGCATTACATTGAGTATTCACTGGACAGCAATAATTCTGGTCGGCACAGCAGTCTGCCTACAATACAATATCACAATTAACATTCACAAATGAGTCCGTAACTATGGTATCACAGGCGGTTCACTTGCCGTATCGCCTTAGTTACAATTACTTTGAGCTGAGTTATAATGTGTATTCACTGGACAGCAATGAGTCTGGTCCATACAGCAGTCAGCCTGTAATAAATGATCATAATTAACATTCACAAACCAGTCCATGTTTATGGTATTGCCCGAGGTATACTAGTCGTAATACCTGTGGTACTCTTACAGTAAACTCAACATATACACATGCAGCCAACTGTGCCTCACATGACATTCATATGAAACGAGCATCATGTAAATTTCTCATGAAAGTTTATATAAAATTCATTTAAATTTCACATAAGATTTACATGAAAAATATTTTACATGAATTTTCTTCACATGAATTTCACATGAATTTTTCTTTGTGACCTTCATGTGAAATTGAACCCACATAAACTTCATGTCAGAAAGTTCACAAGAATTTCATGAAAAAAAAAATTCATGTAAATTTCATGTTCGTGCTCATTTCACATAAACATGATAAATTTCATGTGAACTTTTCTGTAAAGTTCATGTAGATTTTACATGAATTTCATATGAGGTAAAAATGGCTGTGTACTAGGACTTGTAAAATAAACCACTTGCTGAATATACTAATGGGTGACAAAACATACAGAAATGTGGGAGGATGGAACTTCTGGCTTTGTTTTTCATGGTTGGGTCATGATAGAATCATATAATTAATTTTGAAGTATTTTTTCTTCAACATCTAAGATTTGAAAATGGTCTATAATATCTTATATGAATTTTGTTACATTCTGCAGCTTCATTTCCAGATCAGTCCTGATTCAGCACACTCAAAAGCAGCATACATAGACCAAATTTGCTCTAAACCTGATTTTGATGTAGCCGCCTATACACATATTGATATTAACATAATTTTATATACCTCTTGTAGAGGACAACATGCCCATGTACCGTTGTCCAGCTTACAGCACGTCTGTTTATATTCACACTGGAACGCATTACCAGGGCAAACCACAGGATCTCCAGGTTTCACCTCTTTTTGCTCTACTTTTTGTGCCGGTAGTTTTTCTAGCCAGTTGGTAACAGAGTTATCAGCCTTGATACACTTACCATCACGTACGTCACACTGACTACCTGCCAGACAACAATGTTTTCTGTCTGAGCAGCACACAGCCTTGAAATAAAAATAGAATAGTTACTAAGGCCATGTAAAATAAATTCTATGTTTCTCAGATAATTGGGTCTAAAAAAGTGGCAAGGTAGGTAGGGTTTTTATTTTTTTATTTTTTTTTTTTTTCATCAAGAGTGCTCTTATTATTCATGTAAGGCAAAGAAGTCGTCTGTCCTGTCCCCCCCCCCATTATTCATGTATAAGGCAAAAAATCTTAAGCTGCACCCCCCCCCCCCCCCCCCCCCCCCGTTTTTCTTCATAGAAAACTGTCTTTGAACCGTCAGTCAAAATAATGGTACATGTACATTAAAATTTATGGCTTTCTCCTGTAAATAAGTTGATTTTTTTTAAAGTAAAATAACCTATTCCTTCCGAGAACGGGGAGACGTAGCTCATCTGTCTGAATGGAAGAAGCTAATCGATTCAAAATTTGATATACGAAGTATGGCATGTTTTGATTGCCGTGAGTATTTAGTAGAATCGCGAAAGAGACTCGACGGCTGTTAAAGTATTTGCTCACATCTTGTTTAAACCCAGTTCAAATTAAATACGACCCCTCACTTCCTTGGATGGATCCGTTTGTATGGTAAATAATCAAAGGACTGAAAGTCCTGCGAGTTGGCAAAAAGTAACATTGAGACGAACATACAGAAGACAAGTATAAAACTGGCACAAATCAAACTCCAAATCTATGCCTCAAATGCTTGAATGAGTGATTCTCACAATTCAAGAGTTGTCTCAAATCTAAAAAAAAAAAAAAAAAGTCTGGAAATATATAAATATATAAAATGATAGAACTTCTTAACCAAATAACTGATTTTGAGGTCAGAGTTCAAGGTCAATATGATCATGTCAAATTTGTTGCAATTGTTATGGGTGTATGTATGAAGTATAATGTCCTATCACTTTTACTTTAGGAGATATTTGCTTTTGAAACTTCTTGACCAACTTAAAACCAACATCTTAGGTTTATAAAGTATCAAACTGAAAAACTTTTTTTCCTAGTCGGTATATAGCTCATCAGAGCTAAATAAATGTTGATTGTTATATTATGTCTGACTTTAAATAAATATTATTGATTAATTGATTTATTTATTTACTTGTCTTTAGTCTTCTACACATCCACAATTTTTTTTTAAATCTAAGGTCTTTTTTATCCTAAATACAATACGTTTACCTATCGATCTTAAAATGGGGTGCTCCTTATACAGAGAAGGGAAGTACAAAGAAAAAAGATGCGCCATATTTTAATGTACTGACATCAACATGTGATCGCTATTCCTGTAGCATCGTTCCTTGTAGCATTTTTTTGCATTCTCATAATGCATTTAACCCATTATTTACAACTTGAACTTAAACGTCTGTCGTCTAATATGTTCTTTTGTCAAATCGTAGTGGTCCTGTTTCTTACTGCGCCAGTAACATTGTGCGTTGTTTGGTCCGTGCAGGGTTATCAAGTGCAAAGTTGAAAGCCATAGCAATGAGAGTTGGCTTTGCCAACTCAAAAATTTGGCCGATTGCTTATATCTTTGGAAGTCAAGTCTGGATGAAGCAGAATCTTTAGAAATCGAATGAAGTGTTCAGCATTAACCACCGTCTGATAAAATTATGTACACGGCCCGGGTACAATATACATTCTTTTATTCATAGATTTAAGAATTTAACTACGTTTCTCTTGCGTTCGTCGGCGGTCCTTGCTTATACTTTTTACAACGTGAATGTCATTATTAATAGATTCGGAAGTATTACAATGGACACTTGCTATTGTTCGGCATAGGTATTTACATATGATGTGGAGATCAATAAAGAAAACTATACGAACGTTTTAATACATGTAATACTCGATGTATTATTATAGACGCGAATAGCCAGTCGTCCAAGTGTCTGCGGCTCGTTGTTAGTACATCCTATACAAACGTGTGGATAAAGTCTTTACCCGTAACGTAAATACGGAACGCGCCGTGATTTATACGGGCTATTAAAAGTATTTATTCATCGGGTACAGTTTTGACGATTTTAAAGGACAATAAACATGTTCAATGAAATAAATGGATATTTCGTTTTTAATCGACGATCGAGGATGAGACACGGCGTATATTTTTTTCTGAAGTTGCAATAAAAACGTCTCCCCGGCGGCAAATTATAGCGCGCGGCGGTGTCTGAGAAACATAGATTTTATTTTACATGGCCTAATAGACATTTCTTTTTTTCTTATTTTCTCTTATTTCTTATATACTATTAGTAGTATTATGTTCGATTCCTGTTGGTATGTAATGTAAAAGCATTGTCACGGTAACATGTATGTCATGCTTAAAAATTTTAAACTATCATATTTGAGGCACTTTTTCCTGAATTTTATGCATGTTTTCATAGAATTTTATGATGTCACAATAGTCCAATTTCCAGAAAATATTTATGACTGTTTTAAACCTTTATTTTATATTGCACAGACACCACTACATCACTGACACCATTTGGCAAAATATTTAATTGTGACGTCATATTTGATCACACTGACTTTATGTGTTGCCATGTTTCCTATTATGACGTCACAGTGAAAATGTCGCCAAATTTTATGATGTCTGGTGTATGTCCGCCCAGCGAATCTACTGGAAAATCATATATTAGTTTACGTCAGATTCTTTCACTTATGGGAAGTAACTCTGTATTTCTAACGGACCAAATTTCATGCTAGCCAGGATTCTATCGGTCCTATACAACATGAAAGATAATTATATTGGTTTTTTTTTAAGTAGAATTCATGTACTTTCTTAAAGCAAAACAATTGTATCTCTACATACATTTGGTGTAGGACAGCATCCAAAATGTCCATTAACTAAAGGACAGCATGTTTGTCCGGTAGGGCACTGTGAGCTCTTGTCAGGGCAGATCACATACTCAAGGCTGACTTTTGTTGCAGGCTGGGTCGTCATCATTTCCGTTATAATCATTTCAAATTTTCGTCGACCCCCGATGCATTTCTTGTCGGCAATGTCACATGTAGTACCTTGAGGACAGCAGTGTATATGGTCCAAACAACAGACAGCCTGTTAAAAATCAGATTACAAACTGGCTTAAATACATGTATTGAATAAGTCTTTAAGTTAGAACAAAAGGCAGTTAAATATACCTTATCAAATACATTTTTTTGCAAGAACAGTTTTTCATGTATTAAAAATCACACACTGAAATTAGTACCTTGCAAAAAAACTCTGGTTATATGGTTCACCTACCAAGAAGTTCACAGCATGTTATTGTTACAAAATCAAATTAAAATCGTTAACAATTAGCCAAGTTAATAAACATATACATACATCCTCAATAGGGCAACAGCCATAGGAAGTCTGATCTTCGAGTAGACAGCATGTCTGTCCGTCCATACATTCCGACTGTCCGTCTGGACACATGACAGAATGGGGAGGAGGTTGGGGAATTTTTTTTGCAGTTCTCAACCTCCTCATCAAGACACTTGTTCCCTCGTTCTTATTACATTTGTGTTGTGCATTGTCACAAGTGTATCCACTGGGACAGCAGTGCTTTCCATCTTCACAGCATACAGCCTGAAAAAACAAATTAAACAAAATCAGCTACTATATATGGACTCTGTACTAGAAAATCAACAAGAAAATGATGCTTTATTTTTTTTTTCTGAGAAATCAATGTATTCCCATGGCATTGCTCTTGATCAGAGCTGTGACATTGAGAAGATCCCTCATGGGAAGGTCATTGTGTGTAAACAAAAAGCAACATTCAGTAATTAAATAATCATGAAAATGTGTATCTATAGGAATGTGGCATGTAAAGCAAGTAAAAGAGCGGCCTTTTTTGTGTGATGCAAGCTCTAGATGACTTGCAGGTACATGTAGTAGTTAAGCCCAAAATTTTGCTCTCTGACTAAGCAGGTTTTTTTCTTCTTGTGATTCATATAATACTTTAATTGCTAAACCCTTCAATCAGTATTACATGTATGTTTGTCAGTTTATCAATGCAGCAATAAAGCAAACCTTAACGTAAAAACATAAACTTACACTTGGTATAGGACAACAGCCATAACCCCCTGATGTCAGTTTACAGCAAGTTTGTCCCGATTTACATTCAGACTGCCCGTCTGGGCATACGACACTTGATAAGGATCCTCTATCCTCCGTTTTTCGTGCCGGTACTTTTTCGAGCCACGTTATTGTAGAGTTATCTTGACGCATACATCTGCCTTTACTTGTTTCACATGTTGTGCCCGACGGACAGCAATGTTTGTGGTCTTCACAACATACAGCCTGGAAGGAAAAATAAATCTAAAATTAGACACATTTACTCCAGACCTATATAATACATCCTTCATCTTCATTCTTAAGGAGGGTTTGAACACCAAGATGGCGGCAGCATTATTTGTTTTCTCGCTTCCTAGGAAAAGTACAGTCTTAACTCCCTTAAAACATTTCATACTCTGATTGATATACGCATTTGAGTATCCTGATGAAGTTTGAATAATTTACGGCGTTATTTGAAGAAATTACGGCGATTCTCGAAATTTAGGACTTTCGGAGTTTTACCCATGAGCAAACCACGACGTCATTTCGACGTTATCAGGAAAAATGGCGTCACAAACCTTCGCATTCAAAATGCAATAAAAACAGTATTACTAAACGTACTGCAATGAAACTTGGCATCTATAAAATAGAAAAATAGATCTTCATCACAGTGCATTCGTTGACAAATTCACGTTACAGGAAAGCGGATGTCACTTCATTGAAAATGGACGATTTTGGAAGAAAAAAAATGGAAAATATAAAGCTTTGTACTATTTTAATCCTGAATTTAATTTTTCCCATTTAATCATGAAATCATCTCTGGACATTCTTGATCATTTTGATAGTTTTTAACAAAGATTTATCCACAGGATTCCTAATCATTAACTAGCAACTACAGTAAATTGGCTCGAAATTGCAATTTTTGTAGCGACAGTGTCATCTTTTATTCAAGTATCCCGCCTGTGTTTAAAATACAATTCATTTTATCTTTTCCATATGTAAGTTCAATATATTTATGGATATTTTGAAAGTTAAATCCAAATTAATTTCCAATAGCTTTACGAGAACTGGAATGATACTTTCAATATTATGACGTCATCAAGAAATTTACGAAAATGTTGATTAATGCATATTTCAAAGTCTTGTAGAAAATTTTCCTGTGGATAGAATCATCTGTAAGTTTGTATAGTCAAGGACAGACAAGAAATATATAAATTCAGAAATTTTTAGAAAAATTGAATTTGGCGTCCAAGTGTTCAATACCTCCTTAAACTTGACTATTCTGATTGCTTACCACATTTTTTGAAACAGATACTAAATTTTATTTTATGATTTAAAAGCTAATGATACAGTGAAATTAAAACTTGGGAAACCTGTTCAGTCAACTGTTTTGCAGTATCTGTTAATTTTGCTGGGGGAAAATTTTGCAATTATACCACCAAGACCCCCTAACTTGGGGGAAATATTCACAATTTAAATGCCTGACAGTGTGCCTATAAAAGAATGCAGCGGCCCGTGTTATTTTTGCATGGGGGAAATTTACGTGAAAACTCTTGATTCATGAAAAATATGAAAATACCCAAACGCGGAATTTTCACGTTTACAGTTTCATAATTATTTATATCATTAATTCACATCTATTTACTAAATTTCATATTCATGTGCAAGGTACCAAGCTATGCATTACCCCAAGATCAAATATCTTTGAGACTAAATTATCTGCGAAAATTTTACATGGGCTAAAATTTTTGAACTTGGTAACCCCTCACCCCATAGTCAACATTACAAGTTCTCACTCACTTATGCTTTGAGACAAAAGAAAAAAGGTAAACGTAGCAGTTTGAGATTTTCTTGTCTCATTCCACATGGACACTTATCATAATGTCATAGAACATAACGTCACTTCATCTTAAGATGTATGCGTATTTAGGTCTCAATTCTTGTTAAAATTCAGTTGAATGATAATAAAATGAGCTGAGTGAGATAAATTATCAATCACGACATTGAGACTGAATCAGGTTAATAGGTTCACTCGCACTCTACTGAGTGAGACATAAAAATTTACATGAGTGACGGAAATTTTGTCTTTTCCCTAGTGGAGTGTAGGGGAACGAGGGAAAAAATGAAAAATTTCTGTCACGGGTGTAAATTTTTATGTCTCACTCAGTAGAAAGAGATGGAATCTATTTTTTCTTCCATGAAACATATGAAAAAGGGAATTCAAACAACGTTTCATGCAATCTAAATCCAAGTTTTCTGATGACATTACTGTGATGTCATAATAAGATTCTCTTTCATCATTGGTCAGTTGGAGCCTTTGAGACAACTTACATGTATGTGTCTCACATAGGCTGTCTCACAGGGTACGAGCAAAACTGGAGAAGAAAGGGGACTCTCATCCTTGTGCAAAAGAGTTGCTCCATCAAAGACCTGGCAAGCCTCATCATGGATTGCAAATCTTTGACAGTGGAACGGATGAGATTCCCGTCTCGATCTCAACCTGACCACACTTACATAAACTTAATATACACAGAGTAAAATCTCCTAATTTTGAGGCAATCCTCAGAATAAGAGTTCAAGGAAAGAGACTAAATTTAGGTAAGGCTAGCTTCAATTTTTCACTCATCTTACACATTCTTTCTAATTGGTTATTTTTGTGTGCGACAGGGCTTCAATTCCTTCAAATAGACAAGCAGATTTAGTATCAGAATGGCATATTACCATGCGATAAAAAGATATCTAATGCGTATTATAATGAAAATCATAATGGATATTGAAGTCCTGTGTCAAAAACAACCTTATCATCAAATATTTCTGCTATTAAAGCAGTGAAATTCCTAGTCCAAGCAGTATACTAAATCTTCGAAAATGATCATTTCAAAAACATTGCTGGAAAATTTTTCTGGTAGAGTTTTACACATGCATCAGATGATCATTGTTACAGTAGAGAAACAGGATTTAGACAAGGAATCTTACCATTATGGAAGCAGAAATTACTAAGATGTACTTAAAATATTATATCTAGGAAGTACATATGCACTAACATCTTGTTACCATGCAGTAACATGTGATAGAGATACAAGCCTCTCACAAAAAAATATAATGATTAGAAACAACATGTGGTATGAGCGAAAAAAAATAATAACTGATTAGAAACAACATGTTGTACAAGTGAAATACTAAAGCTAGGTGAGATGTCTTAACAATACACAACATACATTGACACTAGGACAGCATCCGTACGCCCCACTTGCTAGTTTACAACATGTCTCTTTGTCAGAACACTGTGACTGGCCATCGGGACACACGACCTCCTTACTATTACGTCTCAGTGCAGGTACCTTCTCAAACCAGTCCATGACGAGATTGTCTCCCCTGTTACAATGGCCGGTGCTGGTATCACATGTTGTACCACGAGGACAGCAGTGTGTATGGTCACTACAGCAAACAGCCTGGCAAGGTAAAAGATCATACTACGATTAGATACAGATGTACATGTATGCCAAGTCTAGGATTATTATGACTGTGTGCTAATGACATTATGGCCATCATTCAGAAGTTTATCATATATCATAAGTTCTCCTATTTATAAAACTATTCATGGAACCAATACAGATCATGATAAAGCTATGACCATCAAAATAACTTTACTTAGTCATTTCTTACTTATACTCAATAATTTATGTTTTGATCCTTGCTTGTCACATGTATCAATGATCAGGTTTCTTGCATTAATAGAAGAGGTCAGAACGTAATTTCCTTAATCATGTTAAAACTAAAGCTTTTTGCTGAATTATTATACTAAATTTGCAGTTTTCTCGAATGATTCGAAAATCAGGAAAAATTGCTGATGCAAAATAATTATATTTTAGATGGACATATATTGGCAGTCAGTTGCACTATATTCTAAGTTAAGTTAACCTACAGTACTTAAAAATTCAATTATGATACATGCATACCTGTCAACTTTTTTCAGACAAAAGAGGGTCAATGACCCTCTTTGGGAAATGAAAAAGAGGGTCAAAGCGCGTGAAACAAATCGCGACCTTTTGCTTGTGTCATTATGAATAAAATTTACCCCCCCCCCCCAAAAAAAAAAATACAGGTCAATATAGTTCACATTATTGTAAGACATGTAAAGCATTTATTTAAATTCTAATACGTGCATAATCATGATAATGTAGCACATGTGTAAAATTTTAGGACTTAGTAGTTGTTCATCATGTTCATAGTTGAATTTGTTAGGCTAGATATATTTTTATTTAGTCATTGCTATACCATGATGAAGATTTTGTGTGAAATAAAGTCTACATTTCACTGCTTGAATTGTTTTAAACACTATAAAAACATTTGTCCCTTTCCGTCTGCATAAATCTCTGACACTGTTTGCAATCATCTTTCCATAGACATTCCCATAATAATCCAAGCCCAGGTTGCTAAAACAACATGAAAGTTGCTAATTACTTCCCATTTCACTAAACAAACAACCCAATTTACCTGTAAATGCAGGTGTTTTAATTAAAAAGTCTCAGCTGGAAATTTAAAGTCCAAAGTAATAGACGGAACCAAATCGGAATCGGGTGATTCCCAGGTCAGCTACAAAAAATCGGGTAAAAGACATGACCCGAGCGGGTGATAAAAAATAATCGGGTCAAAGGGTAAATAAAGCCTGTGTTTGTGAAACACGAATGCCCCCGGTGGCATCTTTGTTAGTATGAACACTAATTTCTGTTAAGTACATGTATGTGAGGTCACTGGGTTAAAAGGTCAAAGGTCAAGGTCACGAGGTCAAAAATTTTGGTATCAATTGAAAGGTCTTGTCACAAGGAATACACATGTGAAATATGAAAGCCCTATCACTTTCCATTCAAAAGTTATGGTCAAGGTTAAAGTTTTTAATAAGTAGGTCAAAGGTCAAGGTCAAGGTCACGAGGTCAAAAATTTTGGTATCAATGGAAAGGACTTGTCACAAGGAATACACATGTGAAATATGAAAGCCCTATCACTTCCCATCCAAAAGTTATGTCCAATGTTAAAGTTTTTGAAAAGTAGGTCAAAGATCAAGGTCAAGGTCAAGGTCACGAGGTCAAAAATTTTGGTATCAATGGAAAGGTCTTGTCACAAGAAATACACATGTGAAATATGAAAGCCCTATCACTTCCCATTCAAAAGTTATGCCCAATGTTAAAGTTTTTGAAAAGTAGGTCAAAGGTCAAGGTCAAGGTCACGAGGTCAAAAATTTTGGTATCAATGGAAAGGTCTTATCACAAGGAATACACATGTGAAATATGAAAGCCCTATCACTTCCCATCCAAAAGTTATGCCCAATGTTAAAGTTTTTGAAAAGTAGGTCAAAGGTCAAGGTCAAGGTCACGAGGTGAAAAATTTTGGTATCAATGGAAAGGTCTTGTCACAAGGAATACACATGTGAAATATGAAAGCCCTATCAATTCCCATTCAAAAGTTATGTCCAATGTTAAAGTTTTTCGGACAAACAGACAGACAAACAGACAAACAGACAAACAGACAAACAGATAAACAGACAAACAGACGGACAGGCCAAAAACTATATGCCCCCGAATCTTTGATTCCGGGGGCATAAAAAAGCGGGACTGACCCGTGGAAATCGGGTCAGTTGACAGCTATTTACATGTATTTGCTCTTTTCGAAAACCAGAGTTACTTCCCATTTGAGACGGTATCTGACGTAGACTGATTATGACGTCATCAAATTCTATGGAAACAGTCCTAAAAGTCTGGGAAATGACGGTACAAAATCGACGTTACCATATCATTTTCATAACGTCATAATGGTTTTACGTCAGATACCATCTGTAATTTCAAATTAAGGTACACTTTTTATACTCTTGAAATAAACGATGATAAAGTTTTTCAATCAACTCAAAAACTGTGAAATGAGAAGGTCGATCCATTTGTCCCTAAAATGGGTCGGTATTTTTCTTGAAACATATTCATATGAAAGTTATGGTTTTCTATCTCTAATATTTATTTAGGATGCATGTGAATTTATTAGGTTCATGTCTCAAGAAGTTGTAAAGTCACATGCCCATGATATGACGTCACGTTGTGGGTCATTTGCTCTGGATAACGGAATATGAAGGAAAACCATGGTGACCATATGCTAGGCAAAAATCTTTTAAATTAACATGGGCGCACATGGGCACGAATCCTTAACCAGATTAAATTTTATATACATGTGTAGATAGAAAGATAAATTGCATAGCTTATAATCTTTTAGTGTAGATTTCTGAAATGATTTTGGTTGATGTTTCGCGTCCTACTTATTTTCATTGATTTGTACCAAAAGTTGGCTAAGTATTTCTTGACATTTTGATCCATATACGATTTTGGGTGTTTGGCCAGATACATGTATTTCAGTGCATTGCTTTAGAATTGAAATATTTATTTGATATTTCAAACAATCATACATTTGACTTCTTTGATATTGAATATATTAATCGAAATTTGAACCACTTGAATAAAGGGGCCAATTTCCCAGTTAAATGAATCTTCTCCTTTGATATTTAAGAACAATTCTGGCCATAATGTAAATCTTACATTTGGTACTGGACAACAACCATATTGACCACTGGCAAGTTTACAGCAAGTTTGACCAGTATGACACGTAGACTGACCATCTGGACACGTTATATCTGCAGCAACACTCATAACGTCTTCTTTAACAGATTTTACAGCAGAAAGTTTTGACATCTGTTTAATGACTACTTCTCCGTCTCTGACACAATTTCCGTTGTCACAGCTTGTATACTGAGGGCAACAATGTAACTTATCTGGACAACACACACCCTGTGTTGAAAGAAGAATATGAATCACAGTTAAAGAATACTGTACATATTTGCTTTTTCTAACATCAAACATTACAAAATTTGTCAAATTGAAGAATGTTATTGCAATATCATCATAGAAAACAATTGACAACAGTGGCGGATTCAGCCGGGGGGGCACGGTGGCACGTGCCCCCCCGGCAGTGACCAAAGAAGGGGCAATTATGACATGCTTTTAGAAGCATTAAACTACTGTTTCCGTTATACATCTATGAAATTAGTCAGAAATAGCCCCAAAACACCCCAGAAACCACTGATTTGAGTAAATTTTCCAAAAATTTCTCGGGGATAGATAGTCATGTCCATTGTCTGTACGTGGACGTACACACGTTTCGGGAACAACCTACATTGAATCATGTTCATATCGAATTTTCTTTATCTGAGGGATGAATTGGGAACTTTATATCCTATGCAAGGCATATATATTTAACACACATATTTCTTGACCAAATCTTCGATGCAACCTCCTATAAAACTTTTTAACTCTAAATTTGAGGTCATGATCAATCTTTTTAAAATGAACAGGAAATTATTTTGGCCAGATTTAAACCGGCTTTACCTCCTAGAATTTTGAAAAGATAAATGCATGTTTTTCTTTATTTTTAGAATCGAAGTTATCATGATTACATTTTTGGTTAAGCCCCTAGGTAAATCAAAAATATAATTATGATAGAACTGCCAAGAAATAATTAAACCTTTCAATCTGGACGATGCAGGGAATGGGGCACCCGTGATCTCTAGTTTGTCAAAGAAATTTATCATTTACAAGGGAATTTTTAGGGTCTGTATGGGGCCGAAATTCGGTAAAAAGAGGTACTTTTCCCCAATTTTAAGACCTAAAACTTCCCAATTCAATCTTTTCTCCAAAACGAGAAATTCATTTCCAATTTACGTATCATTAACTGAAAGGAAAACAAAAGTAGAACAAACATGCTCTAGGAGGGATTCAAAATATAGACAATTGATATGATAAGGGATAATTTGCATGAATACATGTACATCTTTTTGTTGTTTGAAATATATTTCCAAATTAATGTTAAAATGTTGCAAGACATCAGGGGCTAGAAAAAAAAACCCTGTAATTACTTATTTTCTTTACCTTTATACAAATATTAACAAACAATCGCGAATCTAGAGTGGTTAGGGGGTCAATTTAAGTCCTGCCTGGAATTTGCATTAAATGCTGATTTTTAATAGTTTTACGAGAATTTATGGCTGAACACCCCTCCCTCCCATGGGCTGACCTCTCTGCCCTTTCAAAACTTCTCAGTCCTGATATGCCTGTTTCTTTAGGAAATCATGAACATGTTGACTTCTGCATGCCGTGCAAGAACAGTACAGCATCAGAAAATTTCGAAAATTTTCAAATATATTCTAAATAAATAATAATTATTGTTACTGACACTGACTGAATCATGCGCGCCAAATCCCTTCTAAATTCAGTTCAAATACGCTTCAGATGCCACTAAATTGCTTCATTTTTTTCAAAATTTTCTCGGGGGAGGCCCCCGAACCCCCACCAATGGGAGGGGGAAACCCCCTCCCATACCCTCCCTCACGCAGCCTTTCGGGCCTCGCAAGTGATTTCCATAAAAATTGTATGTGCCCCCCCCCCCCCCCAGCAATTGGGGTTCTGGATCCGCCCCTGGACAAAGCTACGATAAAATATGATGTCATTTTGGAATCTTTAGCTGAATCAAATGACGTTTTATCTTCGTGACATCGTATAAACATATCTGTCTTCAAATGTATTGGGACGCATTCGCGAAAATCACGAAAATAAAACATGTAAAATGCTCGCAAATAAAACATAGTTGATAGAATGGTCATAACTTGTCAATGAAAAAATGGGTGCTAAAGAATGAACATGAGTTCAATCTCTTTCATATGATCAAATAAACAACACTGTCTTACATCAGTGTTAGGGCAGCATCCGTATCCACTATTGGCAAGTTGACAACACGTTTGACCGCTCGGACATTCAGATTTATCTGGACATACGACATTTCCGTTGACCTGGATCTTGACAGTATTTGTCATAGCAGGTACTTTCTTGACCTGGTCCATTACAATCCTACCGTCCTTCACACATCTAGTACCTTTACACTCTGTACCTTTGGAGCAGCAGTGTTTTTCATCTTTACAACACACAGCCTGAAGAAAGAGATCAAATGTTCTTTTATAAATTTTTAAGGGGGTCCAGAACAGTATCCGAAAGAACCCCATCGGAAAGCTCTGGATCAATTATGACGTCACAATAGAAACGGCGACATTGGCGCTTTTTTCGCAAGAACGTCAGGATGAAGAAACGTAGAAATAAGGGGGAGGGGGTAACAAAATCACTATAACTTAAAAACTGACGGTCAAATTTCAATAGGAATTTATCGGTGCTTCACTTGACATATGAAGAAGATAATATCAAGTTTTTATGGAAAATAAATGATAGAGGTTTAGATAAATGGACTTTATTATTAAAAATTAGAAACTCGAAGACGTTTTGAAAATAGACATAAATTTATCTCCTTTCAACAATTTCTATTAAAAGTCTTATTTATAATTCTATACATATCCGATTGCCCACATCATATCTAAATGAAAAATACAGAACTTGTTAATATTCTGCCTCTACAGAAGATTTGTGACTGTTTTTCATTACCTAAAGTGTGTTAATTTTAACGTCACATTTACGGCCCATTTTGGAGCTTTCAATGGGTATTTATAAACGTTTGTAGCTTCAAAACTAACGGTAAAAAATTGATGAAACTTTGCATGTAGAAAAAGTATGTTTCAATTACTAACATTTATAATTTTTAGGAAAATTAAATGATAAGATCAAATTTAAGCCTGGCTGTCCGGGACCTCCTTAAGGACCTGTCAGTGATATTTTTATTGTTGATTGTGTGTATACATGTGAATTTACATATATATATATCAGTTAAGCTTGAGTTAACAACAATTTAAACTCTAACAAGAGGCCAAAGGGGGCCACATCACTTACCTGAGTTGCAAACAAAAGGATGATAGTGGACAATTTGGTGGAGGCCCTTGAGTACTTGCTTCTTGTAAGGTTTCATGAAATTCTGTGCAACAGTTTTGGAGATGTCAAAAATGCGTAAGCCAATCAGAGCCCTTAGTGGCCATATATATGTTGACCGATCAGCCAAAAACACAAACTTGGTAGAGGACCTTGAGTGCCTGCTGCCTGTAAAGTTTCGTGAAATTCTGTGCAGCGGTTGCAGAGGAGATGCTGAAAATGTGTCAGCCAATCAGGGCCCTTGGCGGCCATATTTGTTGACCGATTGGCATGAATAGACAAACTTGGTAGAGGACATTGAGTACTTTTTGTAAAATATGTGCAGTGAAAATGCGTCAGCCAATCAGAGCCCTCAATGGCCATATTTGATGACCAATCAGCAGGAAAAACACAAACATGGTAGAGGACCTTGAGTACTTGCTTCCTGTAAGGTTTTTTGAAATTCTGTGCAGCGGTTGCAGAGGAGAAGTCGAAAATGTGTTAGCCAATTAGAGCCCTCAGCGCCCATATTTTCAGAATGATTGGCACGAAAAATACAAAGTTAGTAGGACTTTGAGTACTTGCTTCCTGTAAGGTTTTGTGCAATTCTGTGCATCGGTTGCAGAGGTGAAGTCGAAAATGCATCAGCCAATCAGAGCCCTCAGCGCCCATATATATTGACAGATCGGCACGAAAAAAAAAAAAAAAAAAACTTGGTAGAGAACCTTGAGTAGTTGCTTCCTGTAAGGATTTGTGAAATTCTGTTCAGCAGTTTCAGAGAAGTCGAACATGCGTCAGTCAATCAAAGCTCTCAGCAGCCGTATTTGTTGACCAATCCGCAAAAAAGAACACAAACTTAAAGGAGGACCTTCAGTACTTGCTTCCTGTAAGGTTCTGTGAAATTCTGTGCAGGAGTTGCAGAGGAAAAGTTGAAAATGTAAAAAGTTTACGCCGGACAGACGAACGACAGACAGACGAACAACGGACAGACGACACGCTATGACAATAGCTCACTTGAGCTTCCCTCAGGCAGGCTAAAAGTCATGGAATACTTAATATCATGTCTATACTTGACTGTACATACAGACAGACAAATGGACAGACACACAGACCACAAGGAAACTAAGATCATTCCAATCCAGATTTTCTGGTATGGAGATTATAGTTGGATGCAGACCTGATTCTAGTACGATTCCCCTTTATTTTTCAGGGATTGGTTGATTAGATGAAATATCATAATAAATTATAACTGAATAATGATACATACATCAGGGAGTGGACAGCAGCCGTACGTCCCAGACTTCAGTTCACAACACGTCTCTCCTGTCTTACACTGTGATTGGCCATCCGGACAAGTCACATTGTTTGCCTTTCAAAGAAAATATGTAACATACATTACAACTTGAAGATCAAGATCCAAACGTCTGTAGTGCTCCTCAGCATTATGAATCAAATCAAGTCATACCAGACAGAGTTACAAGAAAGATAATGCATGTAAAAATGATTGAATTACCCTAATACATTTTTAAGACTTATTTTTCAAAGAAAATAAAAGTTGAAATCAAAATGATTTAATAATATATCAATCATTTTTGGAATAAAAAGCACTGAAATCAGTGGTACCCCTGACTGAAAAAAATAATGATTCAGAAACAGAATCTGAAGTAATATTCATAATATATAAAGCAATATTACCTTGGTTTTAATGGCAGGGGTTTTAAGGAGGGATGGAAAGGAAGCTGTGCTAGAGAGACACTGGGTGCCGGCAGAATTACACTTTGTACCGTTTGGACAACAGTGCATTCCATCTTTACAACATACAGCCTGTCAGAAATGATGTGATGTGAAAAATGAGTGGAAAATGTTCATCAGGTAAAAACATATTTTGTGCGGTACTCTGAAGAATTTTGGTTGTGCAAAAATAAAACAAATGTACAGTATAGCTCACTTAATATCTTATATCCAAAACATTGCTAAATACCTTTGGTAAGGGACAGCATCCATACTGACCCCCAGACTGCAGACAACACGTACTGCCGGCTGGACACTCAGACTGCTGATCCGGACACACGACTGGACTAGTCAACTCTCTGACTTTATCATAAGGATGGAAGAATAAAGTGTCGGCCGTGGCAAGGCCTAACAAAGGTAGGATCCATAGGATCTTCATCTACGATACAGAAGTTGATAGTTAATTACAGAAACTAAAATAATAATCATTTGATAAAAAATAAAAAAAATATATAATATTTGTTTGTGAAACAAGACTGTCCAATCCTGCTTAATTAAGAATCTTTGTCAGTAAAAAAGATGTAATGTAAAAAAGGTCATACTCCAAGGTCAGTCAAAAGTCAATAATTTTGGTATCCATCGCAAGGTCTTGTCACAAGAAATTCAAATGCAAAATATGATCTTCCTATCACTTACCGTTCAAAAGTTATGGTTTATAGGTAAAAGTTTTTCAAAGGTCGAGGTCTTCCAGGTCTAATTTTTGGGTAACCATGGAAAGGTGTTGTCCAAAGGAATACACATGTGAAATATGAAAGCCTAATCACTTACCATTTTAAAAGTTATGGCAAAGGTTATAGCTTTTCAAAAGTAGATCAAACTCCATGGCCAATGTCACAAGGTAAAAAAATTTGGTATCTATGGAAATGTCTTGTCACAATATATATGCAAGGCTGGCCCTATCACTTACCACTCAAATGTTAGCCATGGTTAAAGTTTTTGTGGACAATCAGACAAGGGGGTGTCCAACCTATTGATTAAGTTTTAATAATCATAGCTGAACAAGCATCATGAATTATGATTTTAAAAACACGGCTTTACCTTTTGTGTTAAAAACACTTCTCTGACAGCAGAAATGAAAACCTGATTGGATGCATGCTGAATCACATGCACAAGTTTAAGTAGAGCTGATAATATAAATACCTATGACATATCAAAATCTATGATTGGACTTTGAATCATGTGGAATTTAATAAGGATACAGTTTAATCATCAAGTGAAATTATATTCAACAAAGTTTCAATGTTCCTAGGTACTTAGCAATGAATGAATTGTTATAATTTCAGATTTGAATACAAATTCCAATTGTCGCTAGCTTCCTAAATTCTTAATAATTCAATTGTACTTAGATACTAACAGTGAATAAACTGAGTTAGTGAATGACATGTAGTGTTACGGCTTCATGGTAAAAATTAAATTTGATTTGTGTATGTACAGTGAGTACTTAGTGTCAATAATACTTCCTTAAAGTAATATCGTGAATGCACTTTGTCATGTATCAAATAAAATATTATATGCTAATTATTTCATGCATTGGTCGTTCACTATTAGGAAGCAAACTGGGTCTACGAAATGACATAATTTGCCTTTCTGTCTGTCTGCTGCTCAATATTTACTAGTTGAGTATTTTGGGAGAAAACTTTCATTTAAGAGTTGCAACTTGTAACTATAACATTGTAATTAGATACCATGACGAGATGAAATTAAAAGAACAATAAATTGGACCTTGACCTTTGACCTTGAGATATAAGATATGTAATTTAATGTGTTTTAGTTAATAGGGAGAAAACTATAACTAAAACACACTAGATTACATAATTATCTTATATCTCAAGGTCAAATGTATGAGAAGTTTCAAGTATTGGCAAGTAATTTTTATATGACAATGAACATGATGAAAAATGATGGGATAAATCCAGTATGATAAATAAACTTTGACTCAACTTTTGAACTATTGATCTTGACAATGACGTATGACCTAATTTTCAAAAACTTTGACCAGCTTTAGTAAATCCCTTGATCAGTAAGGGGCATGGCTTTAAATACATATTTCACATAAGAATTCCTTGTGACACGATCAAAAAATAACATATAATTTGACTATTTCTTGACTTAAGTATTAGATATGACTTCTATATTTCACTTGCAGATTCCTTACAAGTTTTTTAATATGAGACTTTGGCCTCTGATCTAGTGGTCTTGACCTTTAAGTGTGGCAGACTTCGCAAAATCTTCAAACTTGCATGGCTATTGTATGTATACTTATTTTAGCGCAACCAAATTTTAGTGGAAACTGGGCAAAATTAAGCAAACTGATATATTAACGTATTGTGAAGTACAAATTGTAGCACACATCACTATAATTGCTACAATTATAAAATAAGAGATTTAAATGATTAAGCATAAAGTCTTCAAAGTTAAAATAATCTACCCTTCTGAATTGCGGGAAAAGAATGCAAAATATCATGACGTCACAATGCTTTTACCTCGGACAAACAAGCTTCAAACCTCGGTCAAACATTGAAATTGCATTGTGACATCATGAAATTTCTCAAATTTTTCCCACGTTCGGAAGGGTCAATTGAATCCAGCTAAATTATGTACACATACATTAATTATACTCTTACAAACAGTATATTAGTATGGCTTTACGGTGTGCCTTTCATATTAACATTAAGATTCCTTATCGTAACCTTGATAAGAACTTTCATATGAGAAAGTAATCTTGAACTTGAACTTTGAACCATGAACTTGAACTCTTAAATTTGAACTTACTTTGACCTACATCCCCAAACAATGAAAATTTTGCTTTATGCCTTGAACTGTAAGTACATGCGTAAGGGGTAGAAGTCTTGATATTTAAATTGTAGATTCCTTTTGATAATACAAATTGAGCAGTATTTAAAGTATATATATTAACATCATCTAAAACTGATCAATGCTTCGCAATCTCTGGCCATTAACCATGATTATTTTCAGCTTAAGGTTTTCTAAAAATACATGTACATGTAGTAAAATTTAACATCAAAGCTGTCATTTATAATTCATCTTCAGCAAAAAAAAATCATTCAATTCAATCACGTACAGAATCAGTTATGAATGGAAGTTTGTATAACTTGTTTCATATATACAATTAATATAAAAAAATATTTCCAACAATAAATTTCCTGTTGTGACATGTGGTTTCTACTTTTATCAAACTTTAAAGTTTAATCATTTCCTTCTTCCCTATCACATGAAAAGCTGCATGGTTTTTCTTTCAGAAATATATATTATCAAGATTAAAGTATATGTTTTGATCAAGCAGGCACATTTAAGGAAGTGAATGAAAATACTTTAAATTTGAAAAATTAAATTCAACTTTTGGATTCCATTACAGTACTTTTATAATCAAACTAAACGACATATTAATAATAAATTCTTCTCCTAAAATATTTTAATACACCTAAACGTTTTGAACATTTATGACAAATATGAGTATTTCAAGGTCATTTGCACATACATGTAGATTTCCATATCCATTCAAACAAATTCAATACAGTAAATCTATTTCATTTTTTTTTTAATTCAGTATCAAAGACAAGGAGACAGAAAACTACTTATTATTAAAGTTATGGACTTTTAGTGCATCGTCGAAATAAAATCCACAATGCAGTCAGAGAGACATGCTGATGAGTCACAACTGACAGTAATTATTTCCTTATTATTATAAATTTCAGATTTCTAATTACGCAGGTCCTGGATATTTATGAACGATCTTTTAATTGAATCATGCAGCCTTCACATCAGACAAGAATATATCTCATTACCTGTCAACCGGTATATTAAAGATCATAATATAGTCTATAATTTGCATTTTTATGCAGTCTGTCAGTTAAGTTGCAGACTTATAAATATTAACTAGTATAAGCTTGGTTTTCTTGTACAGTTTTTTTTTCTTTCATTTATATGTAAAATTGTATCCTAATTAATGGAAATCTAATTTATCAGTAATTAAGTCATGTGAATCACCTGGCACCATGGCAATGAAAAGTAACAATTGGAATGTGCTGTATACTTAATTATGTTTACAGCTCTAGGATTAAAAACATTAACCATGTTAATCATATTAATCAAGCAATTTTACAATTATTTCATGATCAACATCAAATTGTTGGCAACCATGGTTGCAAACTAATGGCTATGCCTCCTTTTTCCTAAAAGGTATGCTAATATATAGAAACTTTACGTTGAACAGGTGAATGAAATTTCAGATTTGTCTAAGTTTAGCATTAATTTTATTCTATAGCTGTATATCTTTACTTTGTGATCCTGCATGCATAAATACATGATCAAATTAGAAAAGGTAAATCAGGATATAGAGTGTGATTCAAAAAGCAAATTCAGAGAAAGTTGGTCTCTACCTTTTTGGTGTCTGTAATAAAAGTAGGTCAAGGTCACAAGGTAAAAAAATAGCAATCCAAGGAATGCTTGTGTCGCCTGCGAAGCGGCTTGATTATTATTCTAGAAAGTGGATCAAAATTATTGGTAACAGTAGAAAAGTTTTGTCAAATGAAATTCATTTGAAATATCAGACCTCATAATTACAAATTAAAAGATATGGTCATTCTCAAATTTTCAGAAAACAGTGTCAATCATCTAGGCCAAAGTCACTATGTAAAAATTTGTAACGAAAAGGTCTCATCATAAAAAATATCAAAGACCTATCACTTACCAATTAAAAAATATATACAACCTTAATTTCTAAGAAAAGAAGGTCAAACAGTTAGGTCGAGGTCAAACATTATGGTATGTGTAGAAATGCATTGTTACGAGGAAAATACATGTGAAATAGCAAAGCCCTATCACCTACCAATAAAAAGATATAGCCAATTTGACTTCTCTTGAAAAGTAGGTCAAATATCTAGGTCAAGGTCATAAGGTCAAATATTATGGTCTGTGTAGAAAGGTCTTGTCACAAGGAATACACATGTGAAATATCAAAGCCCTATCACTTACCAATCAAAAGATATATACAATCTTAATATTTTTGAAAAGTAGGTCAAATATGTAGGTCAAGGTCAATAGGTCAGAAATTATGGTATGTGCAGAAAGACGTTGTTACAAGGAATGAACATGTAAAATATCAAAGCCCTATCACTTACCAATCAAAAGATATAGTGAATCTTATCTTTTTTTCAAAAGTAGGTCAAATATCTAGGTCAAGGTCACAAGGTAAAAAATTATGGTATGTTTAGAAAGGTCTTGCCACATTGATTGCATGTGTGAAATATCAAAGACCTAACCCTTACCAATCAAAAGATATATCAATTCTTAATTTTTTTGAAAAGTAGGTCAAATATGTAGGTCAAGGTCACTAGGTCAAAAATTATGGCATGTGTAGAAAGGTCTTGTCACAAGGAATACACATGTGAAATATCAAAGCCCTATCACTTACCGATCAAAAGTTATGGGCTGTGACACCCAAAGTGTGACAGACAGACAGACGAACTGACTGACGGACGGACGGACGGACAGACAGACGGACGGACAGACGGACGGACGGACGGACAACGGACAAAGTGATTCCTAAGTGTCGTTATGCTTCGCAGGCGACACAAAAATTGGGTATAAACAGAAAGGTATTCTCAAAGGAAAAATCGTACAAGGAACATCATGTGGAATTTCAAAGCACATTTATTCCTATTATCCTAAAAGATTCCAAAAGCAGGTCAAACTCCTAGGTCAAGGTCACGATGCCAAAACTTAATAAAAATCATAATTGTGTTATATTTACCTTATAAAATGAGCTGAACATGCAGTTAAGCTACATAAGTACTGAAACAGATCACTACAGATAAACCAACTTAATAAGTGTCATGCAGCTTTTTGGTAAAATGAAAAATGCTGTGGGATAGGACGGACAGGGAGTCATGTGAACAGTAATTTTGTATTGCGATACATCATAAAACATAAGTTGATGACTTTTTGTACTGCAATACATGACTTTTTGTATTGTGATACATCATAAAACATAAGTTGATGACTTTTTGTACTGCAATACATGACTTTTTGTATTGTGATACATCACAAAACGTAAGTTGATGACTTTTTGTATTGCGATACATCACATTAACACATAAGTTGATGACTTATAGCTTTCTGCTAGTCTGACTCATGCAGACCTACAACGGTGTTATCTGTCTTTTGAAAAAACTGATAACACTGTTGTAGGTCTGCACAAGTCAAACTAGCTTTCTGCGTTCTCTGCTCTCGGTTCTGCTACCTGACTACACATGTTTGGTTTATATGAGAGGTTTGAGTGTAGCATGAGTGAGTGCGAGAATGTAAAAGGCATATGTGTTAATCTTTTTTTAAATATTCTTGAATTAATTTGAATTAAATAATTCATTTAAAAGACTACATTGCTATTTGTTCACTATATGTTTTACAAAATCACAATTACTACTGTCCTGTTCACTTAATCCAGAGCACCCTGTTTTGGCAATTTATTCTGTCATCTGAAGCATTTTGCTATAAATTATAGTTTCCGAGAATTGACCTCCTTTAGTCGTAACTGGAAATTAACTTCAACTTACCCTATCAGCTGTCTTCAAACCGCAATATGAAAAATAAAATGTCTACGGGAAATTCCCATGTTAATTTCCAGCCACCACCATATTGTTCTCCGTGTCAACAATAGTAAACAGCTAGTGACGTCAAAGCCTCCGACGTCACACATTTTCAGAGATTTTACTATAGAAAATCCCGTCCTATTTAACTTAACTGACGCACAGCCAAAACAATGGTATTTTCTGTTACAAATAAAGGAGTACTATAAAATTGATATCTTTTTGGAGGATGACATTATCATTTTTAAGAGAAAACCGGGAAAACGGGGTGCTCTGGAGTCAGTGAACAGGACAGTTATTATGTCATGTATGTATCAATATCTCCTTTTATCACATATTGATACACCCGCTCTGCAGTTTCAAAAAGCCATTTCATAAATATATGATATGATAACACGTTACATATCGATCTGCTTGAATGCGATTGGTCAAGGTTGGAACCTAATCACATAAACCTTGACATTAATGTGACCTTTCAAATATCGGTCAAATGTTAAATTCAGACCCAGAGTCAATATCAATGATAAAAATTGTTGTTGTTAAATAATTCTTGCATTTAAATAATATTCAAATTTCAAATACTTTTCTCTTACGCACAGAATATCGAATACGATGGGGACACTACTTCTCATGGCATAGCAGACGACTTCTTAAAATCACGGCGTGGTTTGCCTCTATAGTTCTCGGAAACGTTGATTTCACGTTAGAAATACACATTTTTAGGTAATATCATGTGATAAAAAGAATCTCAAATGAATTTTCATTTCATACGATGTATTATGAAACGAGTTGTGCGTTTTATATCCCCGAGCCAAGGCTCGGGGATATAAAACGCACAACTCGTTTCATAATACATCGTATGAAATGAAAATTCATTTGAGATCCTATATATCATGATAATGTAATAGCTAAGTCTTATATATACAGATAAAGTGTAACATTGAGGGAATTAGCATGATTCTGGTTTCTCATCAGACGGAGACGTTGGGGTGTTTATTTTTCAAAAGAGGTTAGTGAATCATTTCCATACACATTTTTCAAGCAAGGCAATGGTGTTCATGTGCATATGTAAAGATTTATTGTAGGAATATCTTAATTATTAAATCGAACTGTCACATTTCACATGACTGAGCGTTACCAGTAAAATGTCGACCTAGAAAAATTCGTGAAGTTTTTACTTCTCATGGAGGACCAGAATGATTTATGCTGACCATGCTATGCTGATCGTATACATTATTTATCCTAGTATTGAGAAATATTGAGCCCTGACTATAAGAACTGCTCAATTATTCCAGAAATTGGGATTTTATTCACTAGGTTGATTCGGCAGCAGCCGAGTTCATTACCTTAATTACACAATAAAAAGGGGGATGTGCTTTACTCCTGCAATACAACACGCTCTAAAAAGTGCAAACACGGTGAGAGCTAGGCCCTAGGCCCTAGCGTGAAAGGATCAGGGACAAATTTAGACAACACATCATCTCAGTACAATTCTTTGAATGATATTTTAACGGTAAATATTTTTTCTTATCATTATTCCGATATTAGTAAAAGGTGTTGTTGTCGTTCGTGTTTAAAAAAGGAAGAAACAACCTTCATTACCTCTACTCTACCAGCCTAGATCTACTTTCACTTTCTTTACAGCTAAACAGAAAATGCAAGTAGAGAAAGGTTCGATAACAGCCATTCTTCTTTTCAGATTCATTTTTTTTATAATATTTATCAATGATTTTATTGTCTGTAATAGGCTTACTTACATTCAATTTACAGCTTCTGCAATTCTGTTATCTAGCAAACAATACCTTTCACACAACGCAGTCACATGAGTCTATTTGTCATGTGATCAAGCCGTATAGTGCTAACAAAAGGGACCATTTCAAAACCGTATTTTGACGGACGGATTTCAGGGGGGGAGGGGGGGCTTGGGGTTGTTTTGGAAAAAAAAAGTTTGCTCTGGATTTATTTTAAAAAATATGTCTAATATTTACTGTGTTTAGCACAAAATTGATGAAATAAATACGTTCTTAGACTGTAATTTTGATAAAACACAGACATTTTGTAAAAAAAGACATCTACTAGAGCTCCGCTTGGTCGTGCTCCTCCTGTGGATGTGTTCAGGACTCCTGCGAGTGTATTCCTCCTCCTGTGTGTGTTCCCCTGTGTGTGTGTTCATCCTGTAGTTGTGTTACTCTGTGTGTGTTCCTGACCTGTGGGTATGTTCATCATGTGGGTGTGTTCCTGACCTGTGGGTATGTTCTTCCTGTGGATGTGTTCCTCCTGTGGTTGTGTTCCTCCTGTGGTGTGTTCCTCCTGGGTGTGTTTCTCCTGTAGGTGTGTTCCTCCTGCGGGTGTGTTCCTCCTGTGTTTTCCTCCTGCGGGTGTGTTCCTCCTGCGGATGTATTCCTTTTGCATGTGTGTTCCTCTTGTGTGTGTGTTCCTCCTGTGTGTGTTCCTCCTGAAGGTATGTTCCTCCTGTGTGTGTTCCTCCTGCGGATGTATTCCTTTTGCAGGTGTGTTTCTCCTGTGGGTTACGAGATGGCCGAGTGGATAAGGCATTCAACTCTCACGCAGATGCCCGGGGTTCGAATCAGGATGCGTTCGTATGAGTGTTGAAAGTCATCCATTCGTTCTTTCCTACCGAGTTTCCTGATAGGGGGGACTATAACGGGCCCGGTAAATTGGGTACCCATGTTCATGCTGCGGCAAAGGTATCCAGGTGTGATGGCACTTTGTAAAAGCCGCTTGAAATACGGACCATCCAAGCAGTACATAAAGTTCTATACAACCCTCCTGCACACATGCATACACCACATACACAAAAGGAGGGTGGGCATAAAATGGCGTTGCACTCCGCCCCTTAATTAATAGAAAAGGCTATGAGGCACCCCAAAGAGGAAATGCCTGGCTAGAGTACTCTAACGGGCAGTTGGCGAATGAGTTCCCCGCAATATATGTAGCATCAACACAGCAAACTGACCCAACAGAGGGTTGCCAGGTGCCCAAACAGAAAAGAAACAAGAAAGAAAGTGGTAAGTGCAAAGTACTCTAATTGGAGATTTTTTTTTCATATCCTTCTAATCATTCGATCTGATCCTAATTTTTTCTGCATGATCCTTCAATTGAAAGCGATCCTCAGCAAAAGATTCATGTAATAGCAAATTATAAAACGTGAAGAAATAGAAAAAAAAAATCATGAATAATGAGGCCAAGTCCTAATTATTTGGTAAAGAGCATGTCCAGGGCACTCGGTGTTTCCTACATCCCTATGTCCCTTCAGTGTGTAGTTACGGTCTAGTTTACCGTTGACCACGCCATACTGTATGAGTTGCTTTGTGGCGGTCAGCGCATCGTCGTGAGGACCTCGGTCATTGAAATTACCGATAACACAAATACCTAAAAATATTGATAAACAAGGAAATTCAATATGAATAATTCTATGAAGTTTGAGTATTTGTAAAAAAAAAATCAAAATCAAATAAAACAAATAAGACCTAAAATAAATCATGATATCGTTCTCACGTGTATATAGTTCCCCAAATTAGTATGGATAAATTTACTCTTTTATCATGTTTATGAGAGAGGTTTTTTTTTCAAGATCCTTTCAATTTACCCAACAATTTACATTGAATCGATGCCCTATTATGGCTACATACTTTAGCGGTACTTGATAAAATAAATATTTGGACGAACCTTTCAAATAGAACGTTCGTTCAACTTTATGTTTTTGTACTCAGAATATTTAAAAAAAAGACCTTTTCCCTCGATAAAGAATAAATGAAAGGGAACTGCATTAAACGACAAATTTAACTAAGTAACACAGCCTTAGCCTTTTTTCTCACCAATGCCCACATTATTATATCCCAGCGTATGAGCACCCTGGATACCCCAGCCTCGTGCTTCGTATATGTTCCCATCTTCACCAACTACAAAGCTGTACCCAATGTCATTCCATCCTGCAAACGGACCAATGGGAAATTTGAAAGAATTGTGTTTCAAATTAACGTCGAGTTGAATGAAAAAAAGTATCATGCATGTATTTCTGTATGAACTATAGGTAAAACAATAGCAAAAAATAAATGAAATAAAATAAATAAATAAATAAATAAATAAATAAATAAATAAATAAATAAATAAATAAATAGATAAATAAATAAATAAAGCAGAATCTAAATATATATGGGGATGCTTGTATCTTCATATGAGGTACATTCTTAAAATTAATGATAGTTACATTTATAAAGGCTATATACAGATATAAAACTTGTGTATTTTGTATAACTGTGTATGTCTATGATAATAGCGAAAAAAAAAAAAACAAAAACAAAAGAAAAGAAAAAAAAAAGAAAACGAAAGAAATAAAGAAAGAAAACGAAAGAAAAACAAAAGAAGGGGGGGGGGGTGGCTTGACTAAACCCCCTCTCTACAATGAAAAATACATATTCCCCATCCTATATATATATTGGTCTTTAACAGATATATACCAACCCTTTGTATCCATGTGATAGGACTGGAATGACCTGACACTCTGAGCACACTGAGCAGGAGTAAGGGCGAGGTGGGAGGCGCTGTGATGTATAAACACGTGGGTAGGGACATTGGACAGAGCCGTGGGTGGCTGTTTGGGAGATCTTGCTCCCCAGGCACTTCTGGGAATTATTTGTAAAGATCCAGACATCTAAAATGAAATTTATAAAGGCATGCATGATAGAGGGTATGTTTTCAGTTTTCAGAATTTTTGTTACAAGAAGCGCGTGACCATTGGGGACAGAAATGCATTTTGACCGCGTAAAATATTGTCTGAACCAAACCCAATACGTTATACATGTACAGCAATATTATAATTAAACATAAAATATTTTGTAAAAAAAAATGATCGACAATATTTGTGCCATTAAAGTATTCATGAATTATTTAAACAGTTTTCATGAAGATCAACATAAGATAAATTTATACATTGATTGTTATAAATATTAATTGAAATTTCAAAAGTCAAATTGTGTGTTTTTGCAGTGGGTGTTTTGCTGTTGGTGCTGCAAAGTTCTAGGCGCGTTGTTGGAGATCCCCTCCTTTCTTGAAGTATATTCTTCACATTTTATGATTTAAAATACATATATGGCACAGGAGCTCGATGCCAACAACCCTTAATGACATCCGCCCCTTCACGATTCTCTCTATAGTCAAAGTTATAAAGAACATGAGGAAAGTAGGGGCGGATATTCTTGTGGATCGTTAGCATCGAGCTCCCGTGATATATGTACATTCTGATTATATACATATGGGCCTGCATTCTGAATAATTAAATTTTATGCCTGATAGTAACTTAACGTATGATTTAAGTTATAAGAATAACCGTACGTTGGCATCGATGAGAGTTAATATAAGGTACTTGTGCGCCAGTCTCTTCTACCATGCTAAGCCTGCCCCTTGCGAAAGTTATGATAATATATGTATATGTAGCTTACCACTCAGTTGAGGTTGTTAACATGCTAACATTTAATACATTAATCCTAACTGGGGTTTTTTTTTCATCCCCATAGTTTAATTTACTTCCTTATCAAATACTGGAAAAAAATCAGGCTCTGTTTGGGATTTGTATTTGAGTTATCCTTCTTTGTCCAGTTAAGTTGAATGGGGGAGATGTTAGGAGTTCACTGTGCTTCTATTTCGTAACAGCAGAATCCACTAGTAGTTTAAAATATGGTCTGTCATGTTTGGCTTTTAAACATATTTGACTTCAACTTCAGTAGAAATGTCATATGAAAATACATTGTATATATTATATCAAGGTACAAGCTTATATAAATTCCTCTCTTTATAAACTATTGAGCAAAAGGAGGCCTAAATACTAAACGCGATATTGTTAGGGTGGGATAAATAAGGTATAAACATCCGCTTCGATGAGAGGGTACGTATGTTTTTCTTTCTCAAGCGTATATTAAGCGTCGCTTAATATTTCCAGCTTAACATAGAACTTTATCATTTGCTGTTGCCATAAGTATTTCCACAACGTTTAATACTGAACATAGATCATACCAGTTTTGCTAAAACGTGACCGAAAGTTCGCTAATGTGCATCAGAATATTGCTTTGACGGTGTATTTGTTGATTTTTGGCCTGTTTGGATTATTCTAAGGACATTGGACGTCCTATCATGACAAATAATGAGAAACTTTGTCATGGTATTAGTCTCTTTAGTATTGAAATATACATTTGGTCGCGAAAAATTGTAATAAATACAAAATGGTTAGATAGGATCTTAATAAAGCCGATGTGTTAAGGGGGTAACCAGAATTACTCTTGCCTTGGCCAATGCCTTGGTACTTGATCAATCTAAAGTATTGTAACAGCGCTTTCTTATTAATTGCTCTCTGACTGACCGTGACGACAGGACTCCATGACGTGTTCTGTCCAAGCCTCTTTAGAGCTGACAGAGCCCCAACAACCTATTCTCTTCGAATTTGTGGTCGGATTCCTCGGGGTGATATAGCATGCATGAGGTTGCTACAACCGGCAGAAGTAGTGTAAGATCTCCCGCTGGCCGGGTAGTATTTTTAGTTTCACCAAGTGCTCGATCTCATACTACCCTATACATATCGCATTCTTCCACGAAATATAGTGCCTCATTCCGTATAAAGTATAGTTCATTTGAAAGAATATAAAATTTCCTTAAACATGATATAAAGTTTACGCACAAAAATAGTTGTTTTCATACTTTATTTGTATTCAAAAGCTCCAGCGTTCTATCCCTTAGGGACTATATTCCCCTATTACAGGCTTCCGCGAAGGCGATTTACTCCAGTGAGACATCTACAGTGCTTCATTTTGGCATATTCTCGTGGTTTTCTCACTTCATTTCATGATGTGAAAACCCCAATCGATATTAATATCAATTCTCTGTAAGGACCAAAATATTTTGGAAACAGCATGTCATGGATTTTCATGATTTTCTCTGTAAATGGTATGTATAATGCCCCGAATACAAAAATAACAAATTTTTGAAAATAAATTTTCCGGTTGCCATGGAAACTAGGTCTGTCTATTTATAGCACTAAAAAAAATGGTCAAAGAAGTCATCTTTGGTTATTATGTTGCCATGGAAACCATTGTCAGAGTTAATTGATATTAACAACTTATAATCTTTAAAACCTCTATTTTTAGAAAAAATAATAAATTTTTGACATTTCTTTCAATTAGCCGGATCCTAACAAATCAAAATCAGTCAAAAATTGCCATAAAGTAAGGTCAAAATCAAGGCCTATTTTTGTCCAATTTTTACCATTTTTAAGCAAAAATAACACAAAATGTCAGGCTGATAACACCATCACTGTTGTAAGAACAAAATAGATTTCATGTGACAAATATAATCACTGGAAAAAATAAGTGGGACCTTGTTTTGTTTTCCTACATTTTGAGGTCAAAAATGGTTGCCATGGCAACTTTTCATTTGACACATGATGACTATATCTTTTCAAATTGATTTATAGCATGGTTTAAATAATTTATATTGCTTAAGCTTTATGTAGGGACAACAAACGAAATTATTCTTTATTAGAACACTTCCAAAATTTTTCAAGGTCATTGACTTTAAGTTCAAGGTCAATTCAAAATATAGGTTCCAATTTCAATAAAATTTGCATTTTTGTTGTTATTTATTGTTACTAAATTTAGGCTTGACTGCCATATTTCTGTATCAAAAATGCTTCTTTCTAAAATTAGGACAGATAGATGGAAAAACATTACAATTTTTAGTTCAGAACATTTCTCCTAAAAAAATAAGCCCCAGACAAAAATCATGATTATCTCACATTCTTTTACATGTATGTAAAAAATACTAGCTAAAAATCAAGGGTGTCATTGATTTTGAGATTTTTTGCAACTTTGGTCAATAAATAGGGGATATATCCAAAATCACTATGTATGTGTTTGTTTTACTCAATACAACATGATATATGAGTAACTGCCTCTCATATTTTAGAAAAATCGCAGAATTTTGCCAAATTTCGTGAAATGCATTCAAGATGACCTTGACATGGGTCCTGTGACCTTGAAAACTTTTAAGATGATTTTTTTAATCAATAGTGCTCTTTTATATGCACTGATAAAAAAATGCTTAAAAATATACCTATAACGGACAGCTGAAAATTTACCAGTAAATTACTCTATGTGTAATAGTACTGAACAGAATGTCACCATGGTAACCATTTTTTACACCCTTTTGAATAAAATTGTGAAGAGGTCCCACTCAAATTTTAACATTTTCTTAAAGATCGAGGATTAAACTTTAAACATAATTGGCAATAGAAATCAAGTTAGCCTGACATTTATGATTATTTGTCCTTAAATTTAAGCAAAATCATGTTAAATTAGGAGCTTTTTCGGTCTTAAAAAGGGCCTCTTCAAAACAGGTTTTTGCCTACACTTTGAGCATATTGTCAAAGAGAATAGCGGGCAAAAACATACTTCTTGTGTAATATTTATACTATCAAAGATATAAAGAGAAAAATTAAGGAAATATCAGTTGACTACAATAGCTGTTACCATGGAAACGAGCCTTGTGAAAATGCCATGTTATAAGTATTCTACTGATGCGTAAAATTTCAAACATGGTTTCCATGGCAACGAAAACTTAATTTGTAAAAAGAAAGTTCATTTTTGTCTCAGGACATCATATATACACCTTCCACACCAAAAATCTCCAAAATTGGAGACATGCTGTTTCCACGTGCTATTGAAATTATTTTGGTCCTTACAGAGAACTGCTATTAAATACTTGTATTTCACTTTCTCTGTGCTTTAAATCTCCCTCTAACATGTCGAGTTTTAATTTTCCTAAAAATTGTGCAGCACCGCATTCATTCATCTAAGTGGCGCCACCTATAATTATTCACGCGTTCGTACATGTATATTGTGCTGTCTTAGTGGATCAGGAGGAGATCACCAAAATGAAAACATTGCAATGATTACAGAGGGATATACATAAGAAAAAAAAATAACCAGAAGGACAATACGCGAACAATAACATCAGTCCGGACGATCAAAATATGTCCGACAAGGAAAAAAAAAATAAAATCAGTTCTGCTTTCATGAACTACTCCTTATCATAACATTTCTCAATATTATCCTCCTGTTTTAACGTTTCTTAATAAGTATTAAATATTTGTCGATAAAGAAAAGAGTATGTAAAAAGAGAAATGATATTTGCTCTCTTGATAACAAATGAAAAAGATCATATGAGTAACATGTATGATATACGCTTTGACATGAAGAAATGTTTCGATTATCATACTGTCGTGCGCTGTTTTGAGATTAAATTCGGTACTTCTGCAGCTTTGTAGGTTGAATTACACCAATACAGGACATTACAGTATGCTAGCAAGAGTTCGATATGAACGTATTCGCGAATGGGATGTCAAATTTAGACATATGACGAATATTAAGGGAGATAATTAAGAAAATGTAATATTTCTGTATCCATTTTTACCATTTTGGAAGTATTAAAATTCTCGTTTACGAATTCTTCATTAGTAGTTAGTAGGGCTGGGACGATACGGGTCTCGAGCGTATCGATACGTATCACGATACAGTGCCTACGATACGATATGTATCACGTTATTTCTTATGTATATTGCTATAATGAGGATTCAGGCTGTATGATTATTAGAATGATAGTCAAGTATAACATTAAAATATTTTGATAAAGACTATTTTTTCTAGATCCTGGAATGATCAAGATTTAAAAAATCCCAAGCAATTAAACAAACCTTTCAAACTTTGAACAATAACATCACAAGATATTACTGATAGACAGATCGAGGCTAGTTAGCTACAAGTCAAGCTACAAGAACAAATCTGTACCCTTTGCAATTATGTCTTCACCTTAACATGAATTTATACTCTTTTTTTGTATGTTCTTTTTCTCAGTAACTGCATCAACAAGACAAGCCATGAATTGGTAAATATAAGAGGGTCTCGTGCTCTCGGTTTGAAAATGAAAAGTTAATGAATTTATGTAACGCCCCTCTCCCTTTTTCAATACATGGAATTACATTTTATTTCTCTCTTTTCAGTTCCCCTTCCTATTTGAATAATCCTAGACTGAATTTTTTTTTCATGAGGAAAAAGTAAAACAATCATAACACACGCTCCTTTCTCTACAATACTGAAAGGATTACAGCATAATTGTTCTTTAAATGTGTATGATTTTATTCGATGGATACATCCTGCACTCTGATTTTTTTTTTTAGGACAAACGGTTTTCCGTCTCTGTACGTTTTATTTTATGTACATGTATTAACACAATTTTGAGAGACAGATAGATAGAAAGAGAGAAAGAGCATGTGCGTTAACCACGTGGAGGTATCTACTAATCTTTTATGATTTTATTCTCAAGTTAATGTTGTCGTGAATAGAAAATATAATAGATACATAAAGATCGTAGTAGACAGACGTTTTTTCCCTTCTTCTTCAAAAGGCTGTTTCCGATGTTCAATCAAGGATTGACACGAGTCGGTTTTATATTAAAAATTTACAAAGTTAAGTAACTACGATTTCAGAACTCTTTTATGAAATCATCTTAAATTGAAAAGATTTAGGTCGAACGCCAGTATCTCAAAAATTCGATGAGAAATGAATGGATCATGCACGCATGGATAGCTACTGGACATAAGTTATTTCATGCCGTTTTCACGTCGGTCTCACTCTCACCCACTCTATGATCCATGCAGACATCAGGTACTTTCTCTGGACAATTGTAAATATCAAGATCGCGTTAGATACGGATTCTGAAAACTTTACTTTCGCCACTTTAAATTTTTTAAAAGAACATGAATATCTGTAGGATTCCCACTAGCCGCGGAAACGGACAACGACACGAACCAACAAAATAACCAAGTATCGTTGGCCGTTTCTGTGGCTAGATTCCCGCAAACCACAGGCTGGATATGCATATGCATTTCTAAAAAAAAATGTAGAAGCGCATACGCATATCAAGGCGATTTTTCCGCTTGTACCGCAAACAAATTGACAATTATACTGTAATGCATAATGTGCGAATTGCATACTATCCGGAGCAAACATAGGAAGATTAGGCAAGAAAAAACATCTTTTAACCCTTTTAAGTCAACAAGTCACATGTTTTAGTTAGCCCGAAGCTTTCAATCGACGAAGTTACCGAGCGTTTTCGTGCCTTTGAATGGAGTTAAAAATGGGTCCGGATATCGCGATATAGCTCCAACGTATCGATACGCGTATCGTGGAACACCGTATCGCGATTTATCGAAATATCGATGTATCGTCCCAGCCCTAGTAGTTAGTCCCCCTGATCATGCATGCAAGAGAGGTCTTAAACAAGAATGAAAAACAAGAGAAAGAAATTATATATATAGAAGAAAGGAGGGGATCTCCAACAACACTAGATTGCAGCACCCACAGCAAAATCCCAAAACACCCATGCAAAAAACACAAAACAGATACCCACAGAAAGAGACGCAAAAGGGACAAGGAACACCAACTCACAACATAGAAACATGAAACATAAAAGACTACACTTAAACCAACGAGACCAATGGGCAACCGGTGCCGACTTAGGACGGCCATCTGCCACGTAAATAGCAGACGGTGTGGTTATCCTGGATTACGTGCACACAACCCTCCCACTATTCCGATTTCCCAGAGGTCTCGAAGAACGCACAATTATGGTGTAAAACAACCTCCTCACTGCTAGGTGACCACACACAAACAAGACCGTAAAACACAGGGGTCCAAGCAACACAGATGAATATGTAAATGGATATAAAAAGAGGACGTGCGTAATACAGTCCGTGTAGAATGAACAAAAATTATCCTCTTAATTACTGTCAAAATGCTTTACATATCTTTATATAGCCATGCAAGAACCAACGCATAACAAACACAATAGAAAACATGAAATGCGCATATGGTGCTCTTCACATGCACATGCGCATTTCATGTTTTCTATTGTGGTTGTTATGCGTGGCATCCGATTGTTCGTCTTTGTTTTGATGTGAGAGTTCCGCTGTGATCACTGCACTGTTATCTTGTATACTAGTACACGATACTTTTTCAATTTAATATACCCATCGATATATGAAAAAAATTCAAATAAGTCGATGGCAATATTTACTTTCATTCATATGTCACAAAAGATTCCATATAAATCACATGCAAGCCACCAAAAGTATTTGATCGTTCAAAGTATTCAAATATACAAATACTGTACCTATTAAGTTTTGTAATGAAAAGGAATGATGAAAATATAATGAATATAATTATTGTCTCTAATAATAATGTGGCCATGTTTGTATGAGGTCATACAACATCTGTCCCGGGCACTCCGTGTTACCAACATCCCTATGTCCTCTCAGAGTGTAGTTATGAGCCACTTTACCGTTAGCCACTCCACATTCAATCAGCTGTTTAACAGCATTCAGTGCAGCATCATTTGGAAGTCTTTTTCTAAAATCACCGATGAAACTCACCGCTGTGAAATTATAATTCAGAATTTAAGGACAGTGAAAAGACTCAAAATGATCTAATCTCCTTCATTGAAGAGTTCAAGTTTTGCAAAAAGGTTAATGATTTCAATTTAAAAGGCCTTTGTCAAGAACGTAGGTTCTAGTAGCATTCTTAAATAATATACGTCTTGTTTCATCATTTATTTGATTCTAAGTAGCGTCACTAACACTGACTTTTGGTAATTTTTTTTCTATAAATTCTAATACCGGGGCCAAAGTTTGTTTTTACATAATGATTAGTGAGAGAAAGTATATAAACTTGAAGTTTCCTTTTCATTCCTTCTTAACTAGATGCTATTAGCATAATTACTGAATTGTATGTGTAACATGGACTTATACATGTGATATTTGAAATTAGTACAGCGCGAGAAAGTGTTGCTAGACCGCCGTTTTCAGTTTTTGGATCACCATCAGTTTTTGGAATTCTTTTATTTTTCAAGAAGTTTTATTTTCATATTATGATTTTTGGATTCTGGTTTGGGTTTTTTGTTTGAATTTCATTCACTTGTCTACAAAATTTGACTTTCGACAGGTTCAACCCACCAAAATGGCCTCCAGCCCGAAAATGAAGAATAAATAGACAATATCGAAAAGCCGTACAATACGTAGATAATTCTAAAAGTACCTAATCCCACGTCGTTGTAGCCCTTTGTATGAGCTCCTATTTCATCCCATCCTCTTGCCTCGTAAATATTACCGTCTTCCCCTGCGACAAAGCTATATCCGATGTCCCACCACCCTGTAACAGGAAAATGGAGGAACGAGTCTCTTATATAATATTTCATAGTCATTAGTGTCTTTGGCGTAGACCTTTCATGGATTTATAATCGCCCTTTAATGAGTTTATTCGAGACAAAGAAATGACGAAAATGTCAACTCTTTCTAGACGTCTTCCGCTTTCTACTAGATAAATTTATTGTTGAAAATAACAAAAGATTATCATGATTTCTATATTCAAATGTACTGAAGGTTAACACTTCATGATTAAAGACTAAAGAAATTACATTTTATAATTGGATTTCTGTTTATATTTTGTATGCTTATTTGCTGCTACCGAACAATTTCAGTTAGGTAGGGATGTAAGAAATGCGTAAATGTAGGTGTAAATATGCGAATCTTCTTTAGTAAATCAAGACATTTGACAACGTGAACATATGTTTTATTACGCCATGTTTGATCAAATCTATTTTGTTGTTCCTCTCCCAGAATAATATTAAGGCAATCAACCATTTCCACTATTTAAAATGGAAAAATGCATCACCTCTTCCCTTTGGTGGAGGAGACATATGGAACATTTGATAACTTTTGACATGCGCAGCACATTCCTGTTTAGTGAAGCATGGTTCAGAGGCGCCATGATGGATAAAAAAGTACTTTGGAACTTGTGTCAGAAGTGGCATAGGATTGTGACCAGGCGGGCTAGCTCCCCATTCAGCCCTGGTTATTATCCTTGGACATCCGGGTAACTGGACTTTACTTAGTCCTGTGATCTTTGAAATCGTAATGTTTGCTGAGAAAATAAGATTATTATCATAGTTCATGAAAATAACATCTCCTTACATTCGTTTCCTCTTATCTTTTTTTTTTTCGTAAAGTCTGTCATAAATTGAATACGTTAGGTGTTATATGTGAAATCCTACAGGGACGTAAGAGTTAAGAAAACTATTGAAGTAATTATATCCGTAAAGGTCAATTGTCTTTAAAGCAATTGTTATTGAGATATCTAGGGAATAAGCACTACAACAGAGCTCATAAGCGAAGTTTGACAGACTCCTATTTCTTTTCTGACACCCTCCGTCCAAAGTTATTAAGTGTGCTACTTATTGCAAGAAACAAGAAAAAAAAAAGCAGTCGATAAAACGTTGTCAAATGTGCTATCAAGAGGAAGTGTTTAATTTTAAATTTTCGAAATAATCAGAAGGAAGTAAGTAATAGAGATAACATGGTTCTAGCTAAATATCTAGGGGCTTTCAAGAATCTTCTGTAATGAATCACTCGTCTATAAAACAACTCCCTTATTTTTATAGTGAAGTATCCCTGGCAACTTAAAGCAACTTATAGATGAAAAACGTCTTCAAATTCATTAGCATCATTTAAGAGCAGATCAATTTACAGCATGGACCAGACATGCACGTTTCGGATTTTTAACCCTCGTCAGTGATCAACAACAAAAACAATGAAAAATGGCCAAAGAGTGTGGAAATTATGTACAAAATACGTAGCAAGATGGCTGGGATATGATGAAAAAAGAAAAGGGAATGATCTCCAGCATGACCAAACATCTTCAGCATGTTACAGGACCAAGGTTTCAGAAATTTGAGAACTTTTTGTAAACAGATTTTTTCGAAAGCGTTTGATGAAACGACCAACCGAAATTGATCGAACTTGGTTACATGTGCCCTCGGGGTCTCCTGGTCCACCAGCAGTGACACTCACCAAGTGGTACAAATGTTAAACGTCTTAAAATTCATTAGCATCGTCCAAGAGCAGGATAAATTTACAGCATTGACCAGACATGCAGGTTTCGGGTATTTAACCCTCGTCAGTGATCCTCAATTTAAACAATTAAATATGGACAAAATCTATGAAAATAATGTCCAAAATATACCAAAAGACGTACCAAGATGGTTAGGATATCTATTTTTTAAATACGGATATATATTTCTTAATACGGATATATATATATTTCTAAATACGGCAAAAAATCATCTCTAAATACGGATAACGAATCATTATTGGTTATGCTTTTTCAATTACTTTTGAAAATTTTTGAATTAAATTAATTAAATTTCAATCATCTATAACGACAAGAACTAGCAGGTCAAAGTATTCTATAGAGTCTATCCAGAGGCGCAATTAGAAGATAAATGTGCTACAAAAACGGATGATCAAAATATAAAACAGTGGATGATATTCATGACATCGTAGCAATAAAAGTATACCATAGACGAAGTTAGATCCAGGGGAATATGCATACATTATTTTACTGTTTTAGAAACTTGATATTTCACCCTAAAATATCATCACTATCCCTCCAATGCCATAGATGGTACTGAATCGACCATACACAGAATTAAGAGTCACGCACTAGTACCATTTGCAAAGCAAATGCGCAAAAATAAATTCAGAAAATAAAACTAAATAAGACTATAGATTGGTCCAATACCATGTCCAGCGTTTTCTTCATGACTTTAGGATTATATCTTCGGTAAAGCAGGCGACAGGCTATTTTCTTACATATCTTGTTGAAGTTTGATCTGCCTTTGATCCTTCTGATTTTGTTTATTTGGTAACCGTAAAATACAGTCAATGAAATTTCCAATGATACAAACTCTGATACTGGAGTTGTCCCAAATTTTGATAGAAGTTCAGAATAGCTATCATGGTTAAATTTTCAAACAGATTTTACAAGTAATACTATATAATATCTTAATCCTTGACTGAAACTTTTTTTTTTGTAATTTGTTTATTTTTTTTTCATGGAAGTCCGAAATATGTGAGCAAGCTCTAGTGTATCTGATGAACTGACAGATGTAAATGCCATACAATGGCAATCTTGGAACATCGCCATTAAGCCAAGGAAAATTAACAATGTTAAAAAAATTGAAGCCAAAGTCTTCTCTTTTGTCGTATATCTTTGTCTGAATTTCTCCGATATTGATTTTGATATCAAGATCCAAAAATGGTGTAGCTTTATCATCTGTAATTGAATTGCTTTATTCAATGTTAACTCCCGTGGATAAATTTGACTTTTGTAATGGTCAAAATGTGGGTTATCAATATTCAAAATATCATCAAGATACCTAGAGGTCGTCAAAATTCATGAGCTTTTGCAGGTTTTGTTTGAACTCTTTTTCGTATGTGTATAACAACAAATCTGCAACCAGAGGCGCACAATTAGTACCCATAGGAATTCCAATAACATGCCTGTATAGAGTGTCACCAAATCTTACAATAACGTTGTCTAAAAGATAGGACACTCGCTTACACAATTCAGATCTAGCCTATGATTTGTAAGATTTGTATTTTACTGAGGAAAAGAATCCTTTTCTGTCAGAAGTATATATAAATGTTTTACCCTGTCGATCAAAACACCATTTAACAAGTATTGATGAGCGATCTTTTATCTTTTCATGAGGGAGGGTGGTGTACATGTTAGAGAAGTCGTAGGGCGAGATAGATTCGGCTGTGAAATTAAATGACACACAATAACATCCATGCAATACTTCCGCAGAAATGTAACTAAACGGTCCAGCAACCAATTAAAGCAGACTCACCGAAAAAGGAAATAATGAACGATATTCTATAATGTGAGGAGGACATATAACATCCATTATCGATTATGGACGATCATATGCTGTTATGATATAGTAGCAAATAGTGTACTAATAAAACCGGACTTCTTGCGCACATTGCAATAACAAAATTATTTTTTCACATATCTTCGAAACTTAAAATTTAACTGATCTGATTACATGTACATGCTTTCGAAAAAATGGATGATAGTTCTTTTCTAGTATTCAGGAAGATATCAAAATACTTACTTTTGCAATCTTTGAATATGAGTCCGTCTATCGTTATCCATGCACTCTATAAAGAAAGAAATGTGCGAAGTAGATTAAAAAAAACATGATGTATATAGAGGCACGTACTACTGTTCACGTTCAGGAATCCTCTGTATAGCCATGACTTGAATACATTCTTTTAAGAAATTACTTGATAAATTCTCCAAATAAAACCTCTAATTTCAATTAACCTCTTCAAAATGTTATATAAAATAGGCCACTTGCCGAAAATAATAATGGCTGACAAAATGACGAAAAATGTCCGAGGTAGGCAAGGTTTGCAATGGAATTGCGTCTTTTTTAACAGTGACGTCATAATGTAAAACAACGCTCAAAGTTGTTGACTCGGACATTTTGTTCTTTCTTACAAAATCGGAAAATGGTCTATAAAAACTATTGAATCATTAAGAAAAAAATCGTCTTCTTCCTTCATCATTCTGGTTAGCTGAAATTTAAATTACCTGATTGTTGTAGAAGACATGTGCCCAGTGAGGTGGTCCCATTGGGATATTACCAGAAAATCGAAGACATTGTCCTTGTTCTGTTGTTCCTAAAACATTGTGCTCCGTACCGGGACCTGATCGTATTTTGACCGAATCTGCTGTACATGCGCAATTGATAAAAGCTGCCTTCACTACACTTGTCGCAATCAGATAACCGAACAGAACTAAGATTAGCCTGAATAAAGAAAATTTGAAAATAAAGAATTTTAATGTTATGCTTAACTTTTAAGATAAAAGAAACATCGACCATATTCAAGATCAGGTTTTGGCTGTACAGAATTTTAATTAAGATAAGCTGAAAAAGAGTTTTTATTTAATAAGAGGTATGTTGGTAATGTCTGCTCCCGTCACAAGGAGGTGATGCTTACCCTTTCCAGGCTTTTTATCCTACCCTTAACAATTTTACAACTGCTTACCTCTAAGAAATGGCAAATATCAATTTCAAATCGTCAATTGATTGGTGATTATCGACTTATAATGAATGCAATTACTACATCGAGGTAGGACGAAGTAATTTACATTTCCACAAAAGACATGCTATACTAAGAATTAAACCACAGTCAATGCTTTATGAAAATTTCCATCCCTTAATTTTTGTTACATGTACAAACATGTACTCACTCTCATAGTGGGAGGTCGATTAATTCTTTTCATGTGGCAGAGGAACTTGTTTGTTTGTTTATTTTGGTTCCTGTTTTATCCTATTTTATATGCCTTCGGTTTCTGATTTTCAGAATTATCGATTTTGTACTATGTATTGGGATATAGTCATTATCCATATTTGTCATGATCCTATATTCATTCCGGAAAAGCAGAGGCATACTTGCACTTTGCGTTTAAAGAGTTTTTCCATTTCTCTATCTCGTCGGTTTACCCTCACTATTTTGCTCTCTATTAATAATCATTGATAAGAGTTTGTAATTCTTTATCTTATAGGGATGATATCATTTTGTCAGATTTAACTAAAGTCGCATACTCTTTCAGACGTTGTCAAGTTTACTTACATTTCTGCGGAAGTATTGCGTCTGTATTTTGACCAAGTTTTCCCCAACGTTATCTTATCAGATTTTTCTGTGGATACCTAGTGTCATGAAGTGCCACATGTCGGCCATTTATCCACTGTAATTACATTGGGGACCTTATTTATCATGAGTGCGCCGGTATCAGGAGATTCCTCTATTAATTCCTACAGACTGAGTGAGCAACTTGAGAAATTAATTGAATGTAACAAAAAAATATGGCAGAAACCTTATATTGGGGTCAGTTAAGAATGATTTGTCTTCTGTTCCGGGATGTATTGACGGAAGGGGAGATGTCATTTACTTGTGACTCTTTACTAATGAGAGGCCAAGTTCTAAATGTCTCTTTGGGATTGAACGATTAACACTACGATTCTTTTAAACACCAGTTAATTTATCTATCATAGGATTTTTTTTTAAATTTTATTCATCATTCTTCCTAAAATGAGTTGAAGACAGTGCAGGTTAATTGTCATTTCGAACATTTTGAGTGATTTTTCCACTGTGATGACATAAATTTTGTCTTACTGCACACAATTTCAGTTTATTTATTTGATCTTGTGTATTTTGCATTATGTTTTTGCCTATTTTGTATGATTCTTGGGTTTTTAGTACATGTGAAGGATTAAGAGAAACTGGTATAATCGATGCCCTGATTGTCTGTCTGATGTTTTTCAGTTTTTATGTTCAATTAATTGTACTTCTAATTTTTACTCACTTTATTTTCTCTGCATACATATAGTACGACGATAATTCCAAGAAAGTACTACACGTCGATTATTCGTCAAAATTAATCAATTTGTTTACCTAGTTTGTAAGGAATGAATATCATTTTGTCTATCAATTTATAAAACAAATTTACTTTCCATTTCATTGACGTTGCCGTTAGCCTATAAAATGTTTACTCCAAAACTCTCATTTGTCTATATCGAACTTCAAGACTTTTTTTGTAGGAATTCTTTGTTTGTATAAGTTGATTGGTTGATTACATTTCACCGTGTTTTGATGGAATGTCAAGAGTACAATGGAGGTACCATAAAAGTTTACACGACCTTTATGTATACTTGATAGATCAAGCATTCCATCGTGTTTTTATGATGCTGTGTTGTTGCCTACGTCTATTTGTCCGATTACTCTTTGCTTGGGAGAAAATTCTCTTTTATATTTCTTTAAAAATGTGCAAGCCGTTTCATTGTGATTTTTGGATTCTGATTTCGGGTTTCGTTTCGACGTTCAATCGCCAATTGGAGGAATAGAAAGGATTTTGACAGATAGAAAAAAATAAAGTAACTTTAAATTGGCTTGAAATAACATTATGGACCATTATTATCACCATGTACTAAACAATCATACAAACGAAAAGAATGTTATCATTTTGCAGTAAAACTGACAGAACATACTAAAGAATGCTTTGAAATTCTATCCTTAGATTACAACAAACAAATGTGAAACGATCGACCGATTCAATATACCCTCCCCCCCTAACTGAACAGAACTGAACAGAACTTTCCCTCCCGACTATACTTTGTACTGTGTTGCATGCAAGCAGGAGATGCTTACTCTTCCTTGGCACCTGGTCTCACTCTCATATCGCGAGTTCGCTTCTTTTCATATGGTGGAGGTTTTTGTTTGTTTGCTTTTGTTCCTGTTTTATCCTGATTTCGTATGCCTCGGTTTCTGATTTTCTGAATTATCAAATAAAAACACAAACACTCAAATACACAAATTTTCGGCCCCTTGGCCTTTATCAAGTGTAAAAAACGACGATCTATAACAATTCTAAGTAAAATCCATCCTTGTTATAGATCGTCGTTTTTTACACTTGATAAAGGCCAAGGGGCCGTAAATTTGTGTATTTGAGTGTTTGTGTTTTTATTTGTTATCATCCCTTCCCTCTGGAAGAAATATTTCAATCTTCTGAATTATCGATTTTGTACTGTAAACAGGGATATGGTCATTATCCATATTTTTCATTCTATTTAGATATCATCTGTTGTTGTAACATACGACTTGCAAAGAGTGTATCGAAGGACGCAAAATTACTCCAATGACGCATTTGTTAGAAACTGGTACTATAGAACATATATTTCAATGTTGACAATTGACATACATGTATACACAGAACACTGCCGGCCGTGAACTTTCCTCGCAATGGAGTCCTGTCCTCATTGCTCAATAGAATTATTCAGTCTCAAAGTCGAGTAAGTGAAGCAAATTCCCTAGAATTTCAATTGGAAAAAAGATGAAGCTGCCAATACAACGTCAATGAATGATATCTGGGACGAAATCAGGTTTCTTTAAAAAGGTACATGTATAAACTTGTTCTACTCAGATATTTTATGACTCCTCAAATTCATTTTGAAAAATTTCAATACTTCCAGTCGAGATAAAAGCACAAGAGTTGAAAGAGAATGAATATTTCAATATTGATAATTTCAAGAAAAGAAAACATATAGTGACATTTAAAGGTGGAATGAGTCCAAATCTTCTTAGAAAGGAGGGGAACGCCAGCAAGACTCCGTTAATGCTCCCAGAATAAAATGCAAAAACAAAGTAAATAAACATTTCTGTTTTTAAGAAGGCAAGTAACAATTTACTCTTCATACATAAACTACTTGGATTTCCTGTATATTGTCCTCTCGCTGATGAGAAATTGTTTATATGAATTGCGTATACGATTCATTAAAAGTACAAGCATAGAACATGAAAAAACATTTTTAATGTGGATATTTTCATCTACTACGTTGACATCACTGCTGGTAGACCAGAATTTTGCTTATATTGGTTTACAGTGTTTCCATACCGATTTGAAATATATGTGAAAATATTTTAAACTAAGTTTGCTAAATTATTGTAGAAATAATTGATATCTCATATTTAAATATTAATTATGATACTTTCTGAAGAAATAACTCTGTTCTATATCCGAGATTTTTTAGATTTTCTCTTTTAACATATTCACTTATTTGATTTCCTCTACTTCGGTCAGGAAGACTTCTGATAAAAAAATAAATTGTCGAAATGAATGTATGATACATTAAAATCATAAAAAAGATAATATATTCAATTTTGATAATTGAATACGCTCTTAAAAAATTGTTCTTTTGGTCATCTACCTTTTATCAAGAAACGTAGATATAGTGTTTCAACGTTTTTTTTTTAAATTTCCGCTCGAATGTGGCTTCGTTTTACCGCAGATATGAACAATGGAATGGAAGAACTGATATGTTTTGTTCAATGCTAATTCTGTAGACTTTACGAAGTGTACGCAGTGTCAAAATGATTTCCATTAGGCTTCTCACTCTTGTGTCACTTCTGTTAATGCAGGTCTTTTAAATAATATCTGACATTCGGAATCATCAAACCGTACCTAAGAAAATAAACGTCTTAAAGAAACGTATTAGATTTTTTTTTATTTAACTTGCGTACTTATTTCTCTGCATTATTTAGTAAAGCGAGATAATGGTTTGCTTCAATTGCATTCGTGACAGTAACCTTGATGAACTGCGATAGATATCAAAGAAGTACCTATTAGCTATTCAATCTTCACACACTCTCGAAGTCGAGAAGGCAAGGCAAAATCATTAGAATTTCCATTGGAACGTTGCCAACATAGGAATGAATAACATTCCGAAGTGACACCAGGTGTCCGGGAAGAGTCAGCATCTCCAGATTGCATGCAACACCCGTAGCAACAGCTTTAAGAAAACTTTCTTGTTTGGTGACGATAACAGCCATTCAGCAGCAACTTAATTTATAATGTTTTAACAATTCCCCAAAAACAAACAAGTGAAGAAAAAAACTTACAATGTTAAATGTCTTCATATTCAATAGCATAATTTAAGATCAGATCAATTTGCAGCACGAATCAGACATGCTCATTTCGGGTACTTAACCCTCGTCAGTGATCCTCAATGTAATATGGCCAATGAGTGTGAAAATTATTATGTCCAAAAAATGTACCAAAACGTAGCAGGATGGATGGGATATGATGCTACAGGACCCAAGGTTTAGTGTTTTCAAGATTTTATAACAGAAATTTTCGAATGCATTGAAGAGACAGACGATCCACCAAAGTTGATCGAACTTGGCTACATGTGCCCTCGGGGACTCTAGGTCAACCAGCAGTGACACTCACCAAGTGGTTCAAATATTAAACGTCTTCAAATTCAATAGCATCATTTAAGAACAGATCAATTTGCAGCATTGATCAAACATGCACGTTTCTGAAACTTAACCCTCGTCATGAGTGATCCTCTATCTAAACAATGTAATATGGCCAAAGAGTGTAAAAATTATTATGTCCAAAAATATACCGAAAAACGTTGCAGGATGGGTGGGATATGATGCTACAGGACCTACGTCCTACAAAACCTATGAACATAATAATCAACTAATGCATGGGGGTATGAAGCATTTGAAGGGTCTTGGAGTTTTATAATGGTATATAGAATCCATCGCGTAATAAATATTTTGACACAAGATTGTATGGAAAATTGTTGTATTCCCCGATAAAGACAGATACATGTCAAGGATGACAGAAATTAATTCAAGAACGATTGTCTGCAAGTGGTAAATTGTACTTTATAGTGTATGGGGATGGATGGCGTGCTCATTGACTTGAATGTATCTATCATCATATATAACTGAAAATCAAATTAAGACTATCCCACTTGTTGATATGATACGGATATATCTTAGCACGACATTAATGAAATATTTGCTCCTTTATCTAACTTTTCTTCCAGTTACGCGTTAAACGCCTTCAAATTTAATAGCGATGAATGTGCAACATGGATCAGACATGCAAGTTTCGGGTGCTTTCACTGTCTCTTAAAGTAGGGTTGGTAGAAAGAGTGAGCCAGACTTGTGCATGTCACTAAAATATGATAATCATCATGGACCTGCGAATTGAAGTCATTCGTAGGAACCAATATAACCAATTGGCGCCAAAACGTTTGATTTTCACATTTACAGAAATAGAGTGATTTCATCAGAAATGAACGGCTACGAATTTAATAAATGGGATTTTCAGAAGCAGAACTAACTGTCATGACCACTAGAGGAATATATATTGACTATGTACATTGACAAATTTGAAAAAATGGCAACCGGGCCAGAATTCCTCTCTGAAAACAGCATTGGTCAATCAATAATTTAAATATCGACCTTTTCAGTTCTTCTTAATTTATTTAGATTGATTCTCTTTCGATGGAAAACTTTAGAATTATCATGATCCTTTTGATTAAATCATTTCGTCTAATAAAGCAGAAGTAAGTCCATTTAAAAATTAACTTTATATATGTTTTCATCAATTAAGAGCCAATCCGGCATAAAACCATGCAAAATCGTAAAAATCGTCCAAAAGGGTGGTCAAAGGTTTACATTTTTATGTATATTTCTGTATTCTATGATGAAAAACATTCGAGAAAAAAATTATTTTAAATTCATATATGTCCCGTTTTATAGTAATGGGCCAATTTTGTTTGTATTGCATAACGCCATTAACAGGGCTCAAAACAACACTAAAATAGCCCTATTTTCATCGTTGAATAAGATTTGATTTTGATATGCAGTAATTCTTTTCATGATAAAATCAGATACTTACTCAATTCATCTTCATTAAAGTACTCGCAAAGTTAAGATATACGAATTGACTTGCCACCAGGGGGCGCTCTAATACGACTTATATTGGGATTTGACAAAAGTGTCCCTATTTCGAACATGAATAACATCTATAAGAGAGAAAATTTTCCCACAAAATTTCAGTATAATAAAGTAAACGTATCATACTTTAATATATAAAAAAACTGTCGCTGCCAAATGTATCTAAGATATGCAAATTTTATCAAGAATATTCATTATTTTGCGGAATATGATTAAAAGATTTAATGGAAAAATGTTCAAAAGATAAGTATCTTTGATCATAATCTAGAAAAAAATTTAAGATATTAACAAAATATGTTCTAAAAATGATGGAAATCGTTTCAGATCTTTTTCAATTTCCCTTATATAAGCCCCATCATTAATCTAGACGATTTTCGAGATAGCCCGGAACGACGCCACCGAGTCAGACTTTTAGTGATGACGTCACGTGGTTAGGTTCCCTGGTAGCATGTAAACAATGACGATAAAATAAGAACTTGACACGGATAAACTATCGCATTAGATTATAACATTGATAGAGTTTAGCTCAAGATTGCATAGCAAATCTCGTTCCCTCGTTTCTAGATGTGATTAGATGTACCCATCCCAAATCTTTTGAAATAATCTTCACAGATGTAAAAGAACGAGTCTCTAAAATAGTCGGTGCTACTACCAGTAAGTACTGGTTAGAGCGTCGAACCAATTACGGAAAGGTTCCTGGTTCGAGTCTCCCTGAAGCAGGGGCACTTAATCTCACTTCTATTGAATTTGAAGACGTTTAACTTCTGAAAGCTCATCATAAAAGGATCACTATGCCACTGCTAGTTTCGTGTCATCAGATTTGTTACATGTAGATCTATTGTCCTGTAGACAACGGGTCGTTCGATGTACTCTTCTATGATCTCTCATTCTCTGTTATATGAACAAATTGTCCTGTCTGTGTATTGTTGACATGACTGTGGTATTTTCTTTAAAAATGTTGAAAATCGGAAAGAAAAGTTTTCTTTACAGTCTACTCGCTGCTCTTTTCATCGATTTTCCAAATTCATTGTTTCATAGGAAATTGTGTTTAAAAAGTTATTTCCTTTTGAAAACGATCTGTTGAATTGATAAAATAAACGTGTTTTTTTTTTTTTTTTTATTAAAATGTTAGGTTGATCTTTCCTATAAACATAACAATTTATTCGTATTTCAGAGAAAAAATAGACAGGTTGCACGAATTATCCTCACTTAAAGTAAATCAATGAATTAACTATATATCCAGTCCTTATTTTTTTTTCGAGAAAACCTCGATCATTCTGTTATTTTCGTGCATAAAACAAGAAAAAAAAAATGTTTGATATGACTGTCTCTTTCTTGATTTCAACTCAACGTCAAATAGCGCTTTCAACCAAATCGGTGATCTATGGTTATTCAACTTATGATGAGAAAAGTCTTTGTTTATTCAAGGTCAAAATAATTTGGGTCAAATTTCAGGGGCCCTGACAACCTCTCCGTCATATTTCGTAATCTCCACCTGCCCCCGGCCCCCCTCCCGCGTTAAAAAAGAAAATCGTACTAGAAAAAGCACTCTTTTCCCCGGAACCCCCCCCCCCCCCCATCGCTCTAAATCCTTGCGTTTGTATAAGCTGTTTTGCTCCGTATTCATCCGCTCCGGTCCGTATGCGCGTAAATTATGAGAGTAATCACTTTCTTTTATTATAAAATCTCAATTCTTTCATAAAAGTTTATCTCCTTCATATCCTTAATTCAAGGTATTTCTCCTTCGAAGTATTGATATTATCTTGTACTAAAGCAGAGCGGTCTTCGTTCTATAAAAAAGTACTTTTATTGAAAAGAAAAAAAAAAGAGTTCATGGTAGTCCATCTTTCAAAAAAAAAAAAAAAACAATATTGAAAAACAAAACAAAACACGAAACGAAACGAAACGAAAAAAAAAAAAAAAAAAAAAAAAAAACCGACACCCTCCCCTCCGAAAAAAAAAAAAAACAAAAACAAAAACAAAATTATACAGAAAAGAAAGAGAAAAACTCCTGGGCTAACCTAAGGGCGTAGATCTACATGTATACATGTACATTATACGCCTTTCAAACATCAAAGAGATATATAATTTCATTTTATATATAACTTCTTTTCTGCAAAAGCGTAATTCTGACATTGTTAGTTCGTGTACTGAATATGAAAAGAAACGAAGAAATGATGTGAAGAAACAAAATACGGAATGATACGGAGAAGCGAAAAAGAGATAATTTCTTCGCTTCTTCGCATCATTTCCTCACTTCAATTTTAAAGGGACGGTGTCCCTGAAAATTAATTAATTTTACAATATTTTGGAATGCAAAATTTTTCTTTTCAAATGAAAATATACATTCTCATTTGTATAAATTCAAATTTTCAGGCGAATCTAACGCATACATTCGCAGTTATAAACCTTTAAAAACGTGATTTTGAATTTGGGGTGCGCAGCTCTAATAAATTTCACTGGCGCCACCTACAATGTATTGAGTTTTTACAATAGAAGTATACGGAGATTTATTTATTAAAGAATCGACAATATTAGGGTCGTTACTGCACATTTTCAAATAAAACTTTTTATGGCTCCCTTTTTCCTCTTTCTAGACCCTTTGGAATATATTTTACGTTTTCGATAAAATTTGTTTTTATTCCCAACTATCGATTGCACAATTTTGAACAAAAAGTTTGACCTTGATCTGCGTGTGAAAAGACATGATCAAATCAGCTGTGGTCACAACTCGCCGCACATGTATGCGTATTTCTACGTGTGCAATGATTGAATCTTTGGGATTCCGTATTTTTCGTTCGCATTTTTACACCGCAAAAATTCACTTTGATGCAAATTTTAACTGTCTATATCTCAATACGTAATTATTTGTCATTGGTGGATTTTTGAGATATTTATAAGATCAAAGCAAAGAGTTAAAAGATGAAATTTGAGAAAAATCAAACTTCTCTTACAAAAGATATTAGTGCGTGAAAAACGTATAAAACGTCATTTTCTCGTTAAGCTGATTTTTAATGCATATTTTAACTGTCTATATCTCGATACGTAATTATTTGGCATCGGTAGATTTTTGATATATTTAAAAGATTAAAGCAAAGAGTTGAAAGATGAAAATTGAAAAAAAAATCAAATTTCTCTTACAGAAGATATTGTTGCTTGAAAAACGTCTTAAACGTCGTTTTTTCGTTATGCTGATCTTTAATGCATATTTTAACTGTCTACATCTCGATACGTAATTATTTGGCATCGATGGATTTTTGATATATTTATAAGATTAAAGCAAAGAGTTAAAAGATGAAATTTGATAAAAATCAAACTTCTCTTACGGAAGATATTGGTGCTTGAAAAACGTCTAAAACGTCGTTTTTTCGTTAAGCTGATCTTTTATACATATTTTAACTGTCTACATCTCAATACGTAATCATTTGGCAGCGGTGGATTTTGATATATTTATAAGATTAAAGCAAAGAGTTAAAAGATGAAATTTGATAAAAATCAAACTTCTCTTACAGAAGATATTGGTGCGTGAAAAACGTATAAAACGTCGTTTTCTCACTTAGCCGATTTTTGCCTCTTTTCAAGTTACGTTGTGGCTGTCTTTGGAAAAAAAAAATTCATACATAATATTATCCTAAGATAGAATAAAATGTTATATTTCAATATATCAATTACAATATTTACTCCAATTCAATTTATACTTAAAATTTTAGAGAAGTACATCAGCGAAAATGGGGATATTTCTACGTCCTTTTTGTAAATTTGGCGGGAAAATGATGGGGTGGTTTATCTCTGTAACCATGGATATTTGAACAAAAATATTTGACAGAATTATTTCTAGTCATGTATCTATTAAAATAACTTAAAATCATTAAATTTGGTTACTAGGTCATTTGGACCAATTTTCATGGTTTTATGCCGGTTTGGCTCTTAAATACATGCTGACTATGTGGGAAATCTTATTGGAATGGTTAAAGAAGAAATTCATAATTACATGAACATGATTGGTAAGTCTTTGAATGGTAATGCTACAGGATCCACGTTTTAGAAAGGAGAAAAGTCACTAACTACCAAATATGGCCTAGATTCAAAATTTTGTAATATTCTACATTGTAAAAGAGTAACGTTTGCTGATTATAGTATTCCTTCAATTTTGAAGATAGCTTGATAAATAAGGAAGCTATGGCTAATTGAATGACGCCACCCCAACATCGCGTTTACTTATAATGACGTCGTTGACGTCACATAAAACGTCTTGTTAAGTAAACATATTGATGGGTATATATTGTATCTTGAAAAAGCAATTAGTGCATTGATATGCGAGAAGCATTTTTATTGCATGTCATATCCAATTCATTTAGACAGAAAACAGGTGCAATAAAGTTACGAATTGCGATGTAGAATCACATAAGCACAATTTCTTTCATCTGCCAAGATCAGTATCTGAATAAAACCGCAATTATACAAGATGTCGTAGTATTGGTCAACAGTTGAATTTATAAATAATAATGGTGTGTTGAAACATTCTATTTATTGCGTTACTTTCAGATAAAATTCAAATAGTATACATGTTTTTCATACGTTCAGCATGTTGTTATGTATGAGTGTTATTTATCTGAAAGTAAGAGAGAAAACAAATTAACCGTTGACATCTGTCTCCATTTTGGATGTGCGCCGCTAAACAACAGTGATGCAGGTCAAACTGGGCGTTCAAGGAAATCTTAATACATATCTAGTACATCACATTATAAATCCTTGGAATTCTATTGGTTTAGCACGCGGGGACTATGAGAGAATAGTGGCCCGACCGGGCACTACTGCTTTTTTGCTTATTACGTCGCTTGGAGAGTAGTGCGCTATAAATAGGTGCCGCCATTTCCTTGTAAATAATCTCAATTACTAAATCTATTCTTTTAAAATATCGAGGTCATGTGATGCGCTAACACTTGGGCATTATTATTCAAGCGAAAAAAGTAGGTCAGATGCTGCGTCCGATGTATAGGTCCACATTGGCATCCCAATATTAATCACATGTGCAAGTTTGGTTACTGTAGCATCGGTACTTTGCCAGATACTGAGCTACCGGACATGAATGCGGGGAAGCTAAGCTTATATCGATCATACGTTATATGTACGTTTACAAAGCGTTTTGTGAAACTCAAGTTTTATGTACGTTTAGCTACTCTCCTTCTTTCTAAAAAAATTAAGTGAATGGCTAGTAATACCGGCTGTTCTTACTATGCTTACTTAAGTTACTAAAATAATGAAGTATTGAAACGTACACTTAACAGAAAATACACACACCACTGAGTATTAGTATCCAATATACTTAGGTCCGATAAAACTACCGCGTTCTGGACAATGTGTGGCAACGTAAACGTTTGAATTTTTTTTATTCATTATTTCTTTTTTTTTTCCTCTTTTTTTGCGGCACGCTGCCGAACGGTGTTGTCGTTTATACAAGATCAAAAGAAAGCCGCTTTCTGAGACTCAGAGAGTTTGCCTATCGCAAAACTAACATGTAACAGCGACAGCAGAACGTTTACTTGGCGTGTGTGTAACGTGTTTATAACGTATGAATAGCGAACAACAGCATATACCCACCGCATTTCTAGCGATCTCGACGTATGCGGAACTCGCGCAGTGTTCATCGGACGTTTGATTGCGTTTTTGAGCTTGTATGAGAATTTTCAGATCCTTTACGCTGAAGTGGTTTACATAATTTATACGCCAGGTAGTCGTTAGAGAACGCTTCCTGCATATTAAAAACACATTACGCAAACGCTAGACTATCGTCAACTTTATTTCATGAACATGTTCCGGAGCGCGTACGCTCACGCTGCCAAATTTGTGCAGGCATAATTATCATTAATCCAAGAGCGTTCGACAGCGTATAGCTCCTTGTGAAACGTCCCTGAAGCATGTACAACGATCATTCAGTGTGTTAGCTAGCGGCCTTCTATGCTGGCATACGCTGCTGTCAACCACTGTAGTGTAACAGGAGTTTCGCCGATGTCACTGAAGTGCAACGTTATCAGTGGCGGATCTAGGATTTCAGATGAGGGGGGAGGTTTCAGCTCGAAGAAAATTGTTCACATAAAAATTGACAAGCAAAAAAGAAATTTCTAAGACGACAAACGTGAATCTCAAGACTGGTGATATAATTAAGAAGTGTTTGTGTGTGTGTGTGTGTGGGGGGGGGGGGGGGGGTCATTCCCGCTGCATGTACAAGATGTAGAGTTTCTTGATACATTTGCCTTAGTTTAAACTTTAAGGTAGACTTGCGAGCTTAGCGAGTCGGAAAATTTTAAGATATGAAGTATTCATTTTGTTTTAAATTCAGTCATCAATACATGTATGTATATACAACTTTATTCTATATTGACGAGCGGCGCAAGCCGTACATTTTTTTTGGAATTGATGGTTACATTAAGAATACAATCTCTCTCTCATTTTCCATGCTCTATTTTTGTTTGACCAAACGGGGGAAGTTGGGAAGAGTAGGGCATTGCAACCCCACAATCCAACTGTCTAACCTGATTAGATCGGCCCAAGAAAATGAAGCATTTGGTAATTATTCAAGTGTTAATTTGATTTTGAATTTTGCGGGTTTATGACATATGAATCCGTTCAAACACGATGACATAGAAAGTTGAAGACAAAATGACGACGAAAAAATACACAGGTTATGAAAGATGAAGTGCGCTGAGCGAAGCGAGCCGAAAATTTTTTCCCAAAAGTAAAGAGGTCAAGCATAAAAAGAGTATTCTGATTCAATAACTTTGGGTGAAAAAAGGGGGCCGGGGCCCCCTGGGCCCCCTCTAAATCCGTCACTGGTTATGTTTTTTTTTCATAGTGACAGAGGGACAAAGATACATACAGAGAGACGGACAGAGTGATTACCAAAGTTCATCCGCCAAGTTGTCGGTCCTACTTACATAAACAAGAAATTAAACAAGAGTGCATACCTCCCTGTTTGATTTTGCTTGTACATCAAAACGTGAACCGGTCACTCATCGTATGATCGTAATATTATTGTAGATCACGTGGAACGGACACCTTGCAAAATTGAATTCTAGTTATTGGTAATAAATGTGCAAAGTATCGAAATTCTATATCAATCACTCTGTACTGCTTTATATAAACAAGATTTAACATTATTCTTTGGAACATTACATTCTACCAACGGTGATTTTATGTATGAGCGTTTCACGTTTTGTAATAATATATAATTATACATTTGTATGCAAGCTATAAAGGACTAGGTGCGCTAACCCTTTATATCGGCCCTATAATTTCGACGAAAAATGCTTTTGATAAACGAACTATAAATTATCACTTTTTGCAATGTTGAATGTTTGAGAAAATACGGCGTCATAACTCTGAGCCCTCGTAACGTCACGCACGTGATGTATGACGTCATCTCTGACGTCATTCCCTGAATGACGCAAAACAAACGAAAATCATCGTCTTTTACATGCAAATCTTCAAAATTCATCTATGATCCAGGCCTCGCCCACGATATTTTTCATGCAAATGAAAAGGCCGATCAGAAATCCGTCGATTGGTACAAAAATTATCATTGGCAAGGCCTGGATCGATACTTCATTTCATAAATTTCTATCGATATTTTCAGTGATTGCTCTGCTCTCTTCTCTATTTATAATGTTCTTTTTCAGATGGTTATTATTTCTTTTTACCAAAAAGTGAATCTTGTTTTACATATTTTTATTTGTTTTGCCTTATCTAGCATGCATAGCTGCTATACATGCGTCTCGTTGCCATGGACGTGTCCTCACGGTGTACATGTATATTTCGTTGTTCTCTGTGCATTATAGATCGTCTTCGGAAATAATGAACAGAATGATGACCCATCACGATTTTTCTCTTGTGAACTACTTATCAAGTATAGTTTATCTTAAGGTATGTTTTGTGTTGGGTTCGCTTTCTGTTCATAGTAAATTTATGTGTTTTATGATGGAAAATTGCAGAAAAATGCCAGAATCGTAGGATCATAAAAGGTTCCGTCATGTACTGCACTAAATGTAGTTTCCGATAGCGATCCAGGTTAATGGATTTTCCAACACAAAATCTTCCTAAATAAAATTCCCATGCATAAAGTCTCCAATGAACTACTTTATTTTTGTAAATTTTACTAGGCCGTATAAGGAGTTAGGGACTTTTCTCCTTTCACGATTTTTTGATAACAGACAGAAATTTTCGAATGCGTTGGGTAAGCTACTCGTTCAAGGTTATATTGCACAGCGGCTGAAATCATCTTTGAGGAAGTTCTTCGGTCCCTACAGGGATATAAAAGCGTATCAGATCCCCCTATCCAGAATGATCACTGACAACTAATTCATGCCTAATGTAAATTTTTTAAAGTAGATCAAACTCCAAGGTCAAGGTCCATAGAAACTTCTAGTTACAAGGAATGTTCATGTAAAATATAAAAGTTTTATCACTCACGATTAAAAAATCATGGCCATGGTTAAAATTCACTGTATGGCAAGCGTGACGATTTCAGCTTCCACATAACCAACTTTCCTTTCATGAGTTAAAGAAGATCCTGACGATAATCTCAACAGCACTCACAATAGAGTACAAAATTAAGCATCGACGGACCCCTAGTAAGCTAGAGGTGGGACCAGGTGCCCGGGAGGAGTAAGCATCCCCTGTTTGCTAGCCGCACCCGCCGTCAATGTTTAAGCACGAAAATGAAAACAATATATAAACTTCATGCACTGTCTGACGTTATGCAAAACACTTGCTGTCAAACCCCTCGCGGGGAACTTTTTTACGAGCTTCACACGGCAAAGGGCATAAGTGTGACACAAATGAGTTAAAGAAGATCCTGACGATAATCTCAACAGCACTCACAATATAGTACAAAATTAAGCATCGACGGACCCCTAGCAAGCTAGAGGTGGGACCAGGTGCCCGGGAGGAGTAAGCATCCCCTGTTGGCTAGCCGCACCCGCCGTCGATGTTTAAGCACGAAAATGAAAACAATATATAAACTTCATGCACTGTCTGACGTTATGTCTATATAGAAAGTGCTATGGCGACAATGTCAGGGAAATATATTCAAAACACTTACTGTCAAACCCCTCGCGGGGAACTTTTGTACGAGCTCCACACGGCAAAGGGCATAAGTGTGACACAAATGAGTTAAAGAAGATCCTGACGATAATCTCAACAGCACTCACAATAGAGTACAAAATTAAGCATCGACGGACCCCCTAGCAAGCTAGAGGTGGGACCAGGTGCACGGGAGGAGTAAGCATCCCCTGTTGGCTAGCCGCACCCGCCGTCGATGTTTAAGCACGAAAATGAAAACAATATATAAACTTCATGCACTGTCTGACGTTATGTCTATATAGAAAGTGCTATGGCGACAATGTCAGGGAAATATATTCAAAACACTTACTGTCAAACCCCTCGCGGGGAACTTTTGTACGAGCTCCACACGGCAAAGGGCATAAGTGTGACACAAATGAGTTAAAGAAGATCCTGACGATAATCTCAACAGCACTCACAATAGAGTACAAAATTAAGCATCGACGGACCCCTAGCAGGCTAGAGGTGGGACCAGGTGCCCGGGAGGATAAGCATCCCCTGTTGGCTAGCCGCACCCGCCGTCGATGTTTAAGCACGAAAATGAAAACAATATATAAACTTCATGCACTGTCTGACGTTATGTCTATATAGAAAGTGCTATGGCGACAATGTCAGGGAAATATATTCAAAACACTTACTGTCAAACCCCTCGCGGGGAACTTTTTCACGAGCTTCACACGGCAAAGGGCATAAGTGTGACACAAATGAGTTAAAGAAGATCCTGACGATAATCTCAACAGCACTCACAATACAGTACAAAATTAAGCATCGACGGACCCCTATTCATGAGTAGCAACATTCCATTTTCTCCTGCTTATGGCGCTTTTGTTTCTCAGCTGATACGGTACGCCATGGCATGTGCAAAATGAAGATATAATTAGAGCCAGACGGCTCTCAAGTAAGCTACTTGATCAGGTTACATCACACAACAGCTTAAATCATCACTGAGTTTTTCGGTCGCTACGGGGATATAATAAAAGCATATCAGATCCCCCTTTCCAGAATGATAAGTGACATTCTACATTGTGATTGATTGGCTGTCGTCATCACCGAAACAAGACATACTTACCTGATCTGTACATCAAAATGTACATGGAGACAATCACCGAATTTGACAAGTTTCCATGGAGCTGTTGAGACGGGTGTTGTATGCAATCAGGAGATACTGACTCTCCCCAGGCACCTATGGTCTCACTTCGGAATGTTGTTCATTTCGGGGTTCGCGACCGTTCCGATGGGAGTTCTCATGATTTGGACCTGCCTTCTCGACTTTAAGACTGAATAATTGTTAGGCACTTCTTTGATGTTTATATTAAAGTAAGTCAAACTCAAAGGTCAAGGTCACAAGGTAAAAAAACTTGGTGTCCACGGAAAGTTCTCGTCACATGGCATACACATTGTGAAATATGAAAACCAAGTCACTCACCAAAAGTTATGCCCATGGTCAAAGTTTTTTTAAAGAAGGTTGAAAGACAAAGTCAAAGTCACAATTTTTAAAATATAAACGTAAGAATACACATGTGTGATATGAAAGCCCTATGAAAAGCTACAAGGTTAAAGGTTTTTAAAGTAGGTATAACGCCAAGGTTAATGCCACAATGTAAAAAAGTTGGTATCCATGAACAGGTTTGTCAAAATGAATACACATGTGAAATATGAAAGCCCTTTCATTCACTATTTCAAAGTTATGCCCAAGGTTAAAGTCTTTTAAAAGTAGGTCAAACGCAAAGATCAAAGTCCCAAGGAAAGGCCATGTCTCAGGGAATACACAGGTGAAATAGGAAACCTTATCAAGTACCATTTAAAATTATTCCAAAGGTTTAAGTTTTTAAAAGTGGGTCAAACGCCAAGGTGTAGGTCACAAAGTCAAACAGTTTGGTATCCACAGAATACACATGTGAAATATGAAAGCCCTATCACTTATGTAAATTATCCAAAATTTAATGAGGTTAAAAGTTGTTTATGACTGTTAGACCGACAGACAGACAGACAGACGTCAGACAGACGTCAGACAGACGAACCGGTTTTTATGTCCCTGCACTTTCGCAAACTCGGGGGACAAAAATAACAACGAAACACCCGTCAGGATATTATATACTGTATATGAAGACTATGATATTAATATCTGAAATAGGAGCGAAGGAGTGTTCCGAATTCTCTGTCAAAAGTTCACTCGATCATTACCATTTCTTGTTAATATTTTGGATTATCTCCTTGTTAGCTATTTGAAAAATCTATGGTAAAGACGTATGAAAAAGGGAAAGAAGCCTGCCCACACACAGATGGAAATCACCATATTTATTGCTTGAATAATTAGTTCCATCGCAAAACGGTATTGTATATGTAAGCCATTGGTTTTTTCACTATCATATGGATAATTGTTGAAGACGATCTTAAGAGCACGTCATTAGACTTTTTAAAACTGTCCCACGAGAAAAAAAAAACTGGACAGAAAGATAGAGACATTAACACATACATTAAGCATAGAATTTCAAAAGACAACTTTATCTCATCATGCTCTCCTGACAGGGAGAAGGAAGTATTATCTTGATGAAAAAAAAAACAAAAACAAAAACAACAAAAAATAAAAAAGAAAGAAAGAAAGAAAGAATGAAAGAAAGAAAAATGATTCAATATCTTTGTAGAAAATAATGTAATGTCCAAAAATTGCCTTTCCGAATTTTTAAGATAATTTCTTGTAGACTTCAACTAATTAGAGAACAATATAACCTCGAAAATTAAAGAAAACCCCGGAGTTTGAATAATTATTTTTAAGACGTTTAATGAATGTAAAAGGTGGTATAATGAAAGGATGAGCGCTTTTAAAAATCGACTAGACTATTGGACAATTCAAGAAAGGAGGGTACCTCCAACAACACTCGGTAACATCACCAACAGCAAAACCCCAAAACACGCAATGCTAGAAAAGTCTGTTGGTGACGTTATCAAATATGCTGCAAATTTATCAGTTCTGAAATGATGCTATTGAATTTGAAGACGTTTAACATTTATTCCACTTGATGAGTGTCACTGCTGGTGGACCTGGAGTTCTCGAGGGCACATGTAACCAAGTTCGATCAACTTCAGTTGATCGTTTCTTCAACGCATTCGAAAATTTCTCTTAACCAAATTTCGTAAAGTTACTAAAACGTAGGTCCTGTATCATCATATCCCATCCAATCCTGCTACATCGTTCGATACATTTTTGGACATAATAACTTTCACACTCTTTGGTCATATTACATTGTTTGATTCAGGGTCATTGACGAGAATTAAGTACTCGAAATGTGCATGTCTGGTCCATGCTGCAAATTCATCAGTTCATAAATGATACTATTGAATTTGAAGACGTTTAACATACTACACAGAGATCCGAAGTTATTCATGGAAGTGATGGTTCGACAATGTAAGTGATAAGAATTTTGATATTCAAAACTTAAATGGCGTGCAACTATTACGATATTTAATGGCCTTTCAATGAGTGACTAGGGCCGCATTTCAAAGTATTATCAAGCAAATGTTGCATCACAAAATAATAAATGACAAGAACGATGATGATTGATGAATAATTGTGCAATATAGATTGAATCATTGATTTGTATTACATGGTTAAATGAAAATTTCCCATTTATACCTCGACCAATTAGATCATGATTGATAAATATAACACATGGATATGACATTCCCATGTCATCCAAATGTTCTGAATGATAGTCCTTTTATACATTGTTTATTTGATCAAATGAAATAAGATATTCTTCTCGCTTAATTTTAAAAGTTTCTCAAACTCTTTTTCAGCGTCTGTGTGATTTAGGAATGCATCCTACTGTATAACAGAAGCTTATCATGGCTATTGATTCATGTCTCCCACCATCTGCTCAATAAAAAAACTACGATAATCATATATGTTAGGAAATAAAATGCACACAGCGACTTGATTATGTCGGACAATGGGAAGCTTAAGACAGGGAAAATTGACTTTAAGTTTGTTTTATTCTGACAGAATGAATAAGCCAATTGAATTTAGATAAAAAGGTCTAGGCAGCTTGATACCATCATTTCATCTCTTATTTTGATACGAGGGCTGATTGATATGTTGTGAGCATCGTATTGAAGAATATTGATTTTATCAGACATTATACGATTATAGACTTTTTAATTGGTGAATATTGTGTGGTATATTTTTTTCAATTGAAAATATTGACCAAGGCCACAGCCATATTCATCAAGTAAAATGTCCACAATTGTTTTATTATATGATATATGCACAATCAATGTAATCCCCTGAGATGTAACCTTTGAAAAAAAAACTCTTTCAATTTTGTCAACTTTCGTTCTTTGCAGCGAGATGTTATCGAATAAAGTTTCCCTATTTAAAACTTTGAGCGAGTGAATTTTAGTTTTAACTCTGCTTTGTTCAAAGATATATCCATTTTACAGATAAGTGCACGCATTATCGAGAACGAGGAAGGTGGGTGACGTCCACTTATTGACCCTGAACATCAAAATGTTTTTAAAAAATCGCTTCCGTTTACTTTTTTTCTGTTTCTTTTATTCATATTTCCGTATCTCCGACATCCGGCGATTTGTAACCCTCTTCGTTGTACTTTGAAAAAAAAACCTATTGTGTTACATTGTTAACGGCTTTTTAAACATAACTGTACAATATCTAGAGATTTCATCTTCTGTGTTACTTATTTCAGAATCGCCCCCTTCTTTAAACATTATTTAGAACCCTACTCCTTTAAAATCGTTACTATGACAACCAAATACTTTGAATCAGGATGAACGAAAACATGTACTTTTTAATTTTTTTTCAAGAAACAGAGTTTGTCGTTGAGAAATATGTAAAAGAAAATAACTTCTGACAAATAGTTCTTATCATTTGGATGACAAAAGAGGGTACTGCGTACTTTTTGGATTTTCATTTTGGGTAGGGGTGCACAACATGTACTTTGCGAGAACAGTTTTAGCTATTTCACTTTTTGAAAGCATTATCTATACAGAAATGGACATATTTGATGATACCACGGTGAAAATAATCACAAGAATGGTTTCAATGTGGAATTATTATCCCTATATCATGTATTTATCTATCAAAATTCATTGTTTTGCGACAGATGTCGGAATAGCTGATTTTCCAATAGATTGATAAGGCGGACAGACACCAAACATTCACAAAATTTGGCGATATTTTCATTGTGACGTCACAATACAAAGCATGACAACGGATCAAGGTGCTTCAAGACAGTGCGATCAGATTTGACGTCACAATTGAAAATTTTGCCAAATGATGTGATGTCTGGTGTCTGTACATATAAAATCAAGGTTTAAAACGGTCATAGATATTTTCTGGAAAATAGACTATTGGTTTACACATGTATATTCAGAGGACCACTAGTCAATCAAATGAACGATAATATGTGAACTAAATCTTTATTTGTAATGACACTTTTACCAAATGGCTAGCATCGACTTTTAAAAATGCTCCAAGACTTAATATAAGCATAATTTCTTGCTAAATTATCCTGAACGTAATATCAATCATCACGGAGATAAATAAATCAGCATCCTATTTGGACATAATGTTGTCCTACGACACTGATGGTCACATGAACACCTCACTCTATGACAAACGTGACGACTTTAATTTCAGCATTACAAACTTTCCTTTCTTGAGTAGCAACATCCCATCGTCGCCTGCTTATGGCGTGTTCATATCTCAGTTGATACGCTATGCCAGAGCAAGTACCAAATATTTGGATTTGTTATGAGAGCTGGGCGTCTTTCAGAGTAGCTTCTCAGTCAGGGATATGTTTGTGACCGACTAACATCGTCACTGAGGAAGTTCTACGGTCGATATGGGGAACTCGTCATCACTCTGATGTCCCACTTTCAAGAATGGTAGATGATATTCTGTCATAGACCATTTGTACCATTCAACCAAAGATTGTACTCTATGTCTTCCGAAATGGAAGTAACCGGATGTGACAGTTCTACCGAATTGAAGCGGCGGGTGCTGCATGCAAGCATGCAGGAGATGCTTACTCTTCTTGGGCACATGGTCTCACTCTCATATCGGGAGTTCGCTTCTTTTCATATGGTGGATAATTTTGCTGGTTTGCTTTGGTTCCTGTTTTATCCTGATTTTGTATGCCTTCGTTTTCTGATTTTCTGAATTATCGATTTTGTGCTGTATACAGAGATATGGTCATTATCCATATTTGTCATCCAATAAGTCAAATTAAGATGATTTTATAGGTTAATCATTCATAATTCGCAGATTGGTTCAAAATTCATGGATTTTATGGCTCAGCTTCAGCGACTTTGATGTTGTTTACGAAATGACGTTGATGACGTCACCGATGTAACTTTCGCGCGTTTTACATATTTCATGGTAAACCGGAAGCAAGAGGTTTCGCGGTAGTGTTAGTTAATGAAATCGTCCCTCACAAGTCAATATGATGTGACAATGACTCGCCAAGTGACAGTACTCGACCAATGAAAGTGAGAATAGAGAAATACTACATATATATGATAATTTGCATTATTTCTCTACATATTTCCCTTCCTTATCAATACACTTCCGCCGCCGGTGTTCAAGGACCTCAATACCTCGTTCCCCGTGACTTGATGTTTGTTAAGTGTATTAATTACTTCTTTCCAGCTCTGTCGCTTGAAAGAGCTTTGTTAAGGTCTTTATCAACTTGACATCCTTTATATTTTTTTGCCATTTCGAAAACTTGCCATTTCATCGTAAAGTATCATCGTAATTAATGGAGGTTAACATCTTAACACCACTCCTCCCATGTTATTTTGAACATACTAGATTTTATTTGGATATGCTACAAAATCGATCCTACAGGAAACTTGGAGCCGCGCACTCTCTGTAAATTGTAAACAGAAAACCAGTGGGCACTAGTGCAAAGAATTTGGAATTTGAGAAGCACTTTGGATTGAGGCATCACTGATGAGAATTGTTGAAATAGTCGAAACAAATGTCTGGTGCATGCAAATTGATTGAAATTTTCTTCAAGAAGGTATAGATTTTGAACACTTCCGTATTATTTTAAAGAACTCATTTTCGGAATGAATGAATGTCTGATGGACTAAGATCAGGTGAATAAGGCGGATATTAGTAATCAATCAAATTAAAGCCACAATCATGAATGGCAGCCATGCATGTAAACGTCTTCAAATTGAATAGCATCATTTAAGAACAGATAAATTGGCAACATGGACCAGACATGCACGTTTCGGGTACTAAACCCTCGTCATTGCTCCTAAAATCTAAACAATGCACGTAATATGCCATGGTAGTTACAGACTTGTGAACAGGATCATCGTCCTGATGGAACAACACACCTTTAACTAGTGAGCAAAGTATGTGCCATTGATTGTTTGTCTTTTTTGGAGATAATCTATCAACAGAATACCTTCTGCATTCCAGAAAACCGAGGCTCACAAGATATCACTCAGCCCTTGTATATCCCACCATATTATATCATTATCACAAAATGTATAGTATGGCTTAATTAAGTGAAGTATGTCTTATTACTGAATAGAACTTCCTTTACGTTAGAATAATGGTAACGAATATCATATCACCGTCACTTTCATCTGTTGCGGTTTGCCTTTGATACTTACATGTCTCATACAAAAGAAATGTTTCTGTATTTGTAGTCACTTTTTTTACTTTTTGGTCCCTCCATTTTTTTTTCAAAAATACACATTGCTATATCAATATCCGCTTCAATTAGTAGAATGGTCAACTTGTCACGAAATCTACAAATCATAAAGATTCTATCTAATCAAGTTGACATAATGTCGTGTAATATATCAACGACATGATAATGGAGTTTATCTATGAGGTAAACGACTACATGCAATGGATAAATGAAGAAAGAAATAGAGTATTATATAATATAATGTAAATCAGCATAACATAAATATATTAATTAGACAAGAAGAAATGAGAGGATATAGAAAAATCAGTTGCTTACACATATGATTAAGAAAAGACAATTAACATTTGGTCACGTATGCTATTAGAAATATGTTTCACATTGGTTTTCCTTTAAATGCAAAACGAGAAAATACAGCGTTTGCATTTAAATATTGATGCAAAAAAATCCTTTTGAAATTGATCGATATCAATGGAAATAATTACTACCCGTAACACATGTCTGGTGCATTAGAATTGGTTTGAAACGTTGTTTAAGAAAGTTACGAAATGGATCGCTTCAATTCATTTATTGTCTACTCTATCCTCTTTTGCAGTGTGGAACAAATAAACAAGTTTCCCGCGATTGAGTGTTTTCAAGTGTTTAAAATACTTTGTTTCCACCTCTTGCATGAAATACATTTTGTTTTGGCCCGTCTTATTAAAATGAATGTTATCGTTAATTCTCGTCAGTAATATTTTAAGTCTTAAGCAATGATTAGACAAGCCAAATCCTCTAAGTTGTATTTTGTGTTTCTATTTAGTTGCGCGTCTCCAAAATTGACTAGACTATATGCTCCTTACTAAACCTCTAAAATATGAATTACAGAGAGTGAGACTATACTCCTACATTACCTTTATCTGTAAATGTGTTCTTATTTTCACGTCATTCGTTTTAGAAGATAATTTTCACAAATAACGGTATAACGATTCCATTCTTTGTATTGCTATAAAAATTCTACGTGTTTTCGGTTTCTGAAAAACTGATACATTCCTTCCATTAGTATAGGAAGAAAAAGAAACCTAGATGCGTTGCTAAAACAACATTTAGCAGTGATAAGTTGTACATCGTATTCGCAATAGAGGCCAGATAATGGAAAAAAGGATTGGAAAAAAAGCAATAGAGGATATTGTTCCTGAGCTTTATCTGAAATTAACTGAAGTGGTTCGGTAAATGTTACAGCTGTGAATTATCAATGTCTCTATTTCGGCACTTTGGCGCTTATTACATCTGACTCTTTGAAGCGTTGTTCTTGAAGTGACAGAAACATTTTTTTGTAATTTTTGCCTATTTATTTGCCTATTTGTGTCACCGCCGAAACATGGCGACACTTTGAAAGTTTGTTGTTCATAGTTTGTGCATGCAATACGATCGTCTCTCCTTCAGAGATGAATGCGCATTTTCATAACCTTTTGTATGCAAATAATATACAGGGAGGCCACATACTCTGGGAAACAGGAAAAAGAGGGCAAGTGAAAAATAAAAATTCCCTACAGGGGAAAATTAGGGAATTTGTAAATTTGAAGAAAATCAGGGAATTTTATCATTGATGTTTAAAAAATTAATAGCAGTTCTCTGTAAGGACCAAAATAATTTCAATATCACATGGAAACAGCATGTCTCAAATTTTGAAGATTTTTGGTGTGGAATGTGTGTATGATGTACTGAGACAAAAATAAACTTTCTTTTTACAAATTTAGTTTACGTTGCCATAGAAACCATGTTTGAAATTTTACGCATCAGTAGAATACTTGTAACATGACATTTTCACAAGGCTCGTTTCCATGGTAACAGCTATTGTAGTCAACTGAAATTCCCTTAATGTTTCTCTTTATATCTTTAAAAGTATAAATATTACACAAGAAGTATGTTTCTGTCCGCTATTCTCTTTGTCAATATGCTCAAAATGTAGGCAAAAACCTGTTTTGAAGAGGCCCTTTTTAAGACCGAAAAAGCTCCTAATTTCACATGATTTTGATCAAATTTAAGGGCAAATAATCTGAAATGTCAGGCTAACTTGATTTCTACTGCCAATTATCTTTAAAGTTTAATCCTCGATCTTTAAGAAAATGTTAAAATTTGAGTGGGACCTCCTCACAATTTTATTCAAAAGGGTATAAACAATGGTTACCATGGTGACATTCTGTTCAGTGCTATTACACAGAGTAATTTACTGGTAAACGTTCAGCTGTCCGTTATATATTTTTAAGCATTTTTTTATCAGTGCATATAAAAGAGCAATATTGATTAAAATCATCACCTTGAAAATTGTCAAGGTCACAGGACCCAATGTCAAGGTCATCTTAAATGTAATTCACAAAATTTGGCAAAATTCTGTGATTTTTCAAAAATATGAGAGGCAGTTACTTAAAAATCATGTGGTATTGAGTAAAACAAACACATACATAGTGATACATACACATACATAAAGAAAAATTTCTTCTGTTGTCCCTACATAAAGCTTAAGCAATTTAAGTTATTTAAACTATGCTAAAAATCAATTTGAAAAGATATAGTCATCATGTGTCAAATGAAAAGTTGCCATGGCAACCATTTTTGACCTCAAAATGCAGGAAAACAAAACAAGGTCCCACTTATTTTTTTAAGTGATTATATTTGTCACATGAAATCTATTTTGTTCTGACAACAGTGATAGTGTTATCAGCCTGACATTTTGTGTTATTTTTGCTTAAAAACGGTAAAAATTGGACAAAAATAGGCCTTGATTTTGACCTTATTTTACGGCAATATTTGACTGATTTTGATTTGATAGGATCCGGTGTTGTAGCATAGATCATCCCCCCGCACAGATCATCCCCCGGATGAACTGGCCCAGTATAGAACATCCCCCCCCCCCTGTAAGGGGGGTATTCTATCCGCACGGTTTATCCTCCTGTAGAGTTTCAGCATAGAACATCCCCCGGGGGGATAAAGCGCCCCGGGTCCAACCTTCCCCCTGTCGTATTCCGGATTTCCATTCTTAAACGGAAATTTCAAACCGTAAGCTGTCTTAGTATTATCATAAAACATAGTGTGGTTCAGTTGAATATGGGTATGAATGGAATGACACCCATTTTTCTTTTGTTTTATGCATGTCAAGATGTTCCAAGCAAACAAGTCAAAATTTATGCACTTTGAAGCATTTAAAAGAGTCAGTGAACTAGTTCTGATTATTACTCGATACAGTCACACAGCGCCTTGTATATACTATTCAATAGGGTAATAAATATAAGGGATGTCGTTTTGCTATTTATTCCCCATTTTTGGTTCTAAAAATTAAATCTAAAAATCGATTTTTGATATAGAAAATTCCGTCATATCTTCTGATATAAAAAAATCCGGTCTTCCATATCACAATTTTGTGATACAATGTATCAACAAATCGGATTTGTGATATTAAGAAAATCGATTTTTGATATCACAAAATATGACTAAATTTGTAATATCAAAAATCGAATTTGTGATATCACAAATTCTATTTCTTGACATAGAAAAAGGAAATAAATAGTATAAGAGCGCACATACATTGATTCTTTGATATCACAAATAAGCGATTATTTCATATAAAAAAAATCGATTTTGTGATATCAAATAATCCACTTTGTGAATTCGATTATTTCATATAAAAAATTCAATTTTGTGATATCAAACATTGTAATTCTTGATATCATAAAATCTTATCGAATTTTTGATATCACAACTTTGATTTTTTGATATCAAGTAATGGATTTTTTAAAATCAAAAAATGAAATTTTTGAAGTAAGAAAATGAAATTTTTGATATCACAATTTTTTTGGGGGATATCAAAATTCAGATTTTGATAGAAAAAATAAATTTGTCATATCAAAAAAAAAATAAGGAATGAATAATAAAACGGCGCCTCATATGAATATAGAAATTAGTAAGACTTTATGACAAATATTTTTCAGTATAAATTTTATCGTAAATACAAATATCTTATATTCTTTGAAAGAAAAACCACCTCTTCGTGGGTAATCCCTGATTTGTAGCATTCTAAATCATTTTGGCAATACATGTACATCTAATGCCAAAGATAATCGAAATTGCCAAGAAGATCCCCTCCTATGATTTATTAAATTGTTTGATATATAAATACACAAAGAATATTAAGCCACTTTTAAAAATAAGAAATAAAACTTGCTAAATTATAAAGAAAAGACGTTTTAAAGAATTATCAAATGTTGCACAAATTATTGGAAATAAATTAACAGATTCCTTTGCATTCTGGTACTTTCATATTTCGTTAATGTAAAAAGAACACAAAAAAAAACCATAGGAGTGTAAACGAAAGGAAAAAAAAAAAATAAAAAAAGCAAAGAAAACCTAAACTGAAGTAAAATCAACTTGGTATATTCTAATATTCAAAGCAAAACGGATTTCCATCTTGAGGGGGATGAAGCGTACTGTGTTTAGAGGGGATAAGTTATGCTGGGACGTTTCATCCGTGGGGGATAGTCTAAACTAGGCCGCTTTATCCGTGGGGGATGTTCTATACTAGGCCGATTTATCCGGGAGGATGATCTATACTGGGTCAGTTCATCCAGGGGGATGACCTATACTGGGCCAGTTCATCCGAGGGGATGGCCTATGGGGGGATGATCTATGCTAAAACACCGGCTAATTGAAAGAAATGTCAAAAATTTGTTATTTCTTCTAACAATAGAGGTTTTAAAGATTATAAGTTGTTAATACCAATTAACTCTGACAATGGTTTCCATGGCAACATAATCACCAAAGATGACTTATTTGACCATTTTTTTAGTGCTATAAATAGACATATCTCGTTTCCGTGGCAACCGGAATATTTATTTTCAAAAAATTGTTATTTTTGTATTCAGGGCATTATACATACCATTTATAGAGAAAATCATGAAAATCCATGACATGCTGTTTCCGAAATATTTTGGTCCCTACAGAGAATTCATATTAAATACTACCAGTTGAAATCGTACTTAATCACCGCATTTTTGCACCACTTTTTAGATTTGAAATAATTTCTGGACAAATTACATTACAACACATACATGTATATGTCTAGAACTCTAATTCCCTGTAAAAATTGGTACACATGTATATGAACAAAACTTTTGTAGAATATTACTGTTTTTGTGCGCCTTTTGTCAATGAAAATCTTATATACGAGTGAGGGAAATATGGAATATTCAGGGAATTTCATTTTTCAAAATCTATGGCCACCTTGATATCATAAGAGCATATCAGATTCCTTTTTCCAGAATTATAAGTGACATTCTGAATTGCGATTGTATGGCTGTCATCATCACAAAACAAGAAACATTTACCTGATATTTACATGAATTGTATATCGAAACAATCACTGAATTTGACAAGTTTTCATCATCTGTTTCGACAGGTATCGCATGCAATCAGGAGACACTGACTCTCCTCGGGCAACTGGTCTCATTTCGGAATGTTATTCTTTCCGATGTTCTCAACCGTTTTAATGGAAATTCTAATTAATTTGCCTCGCCTTCTCGACTTTGAGACTGAATAACTTTGATATATAATATACATACGACAATGATGTATGAAAAAAACTTTTAGCAATGGTATGTGAAAAAGTAAAAATCAGACGTAAATCGTGAGTCCACCAAGATATCAAAGTCGGTGTTTTTTCTCGATTATGGATAATATAAGTGATTTTTGTGTAATCGTGAAAAACTCGAGAATTCCCGGCGCTCGACTATTTTCAGTTTACTATTATCAAATTGTTGATCTTCCTGATCGATAATGTTAAACGTCTTCAAATTCAATAGCATCATTTAAGAACAGATACAATTTCAGCGTGGACCAGACATGCACGTTTCGGGCACTTAACCCTCGTCAGTGATCAACAATCTAAACAATGTAATATGGCCAAAGAGTGTGAAAAATATAATGTCCGAAATTGTGCCGAAAACGTAGCAAAATGGATGGGATATGATGCTACAGGACCTACGTTTTAGAAATTTCAAGATTTTTTGATAACAGAAATTTTCGAATGCAATGAAGAGATAGATGATCAGCAGTGACACTCACCAAGTGGTTCAAATGTTAAACGTCTTCAAATTCAATAGATGACAAATATGGATAATGACCATATCCCTGTCTACAGTACAAAATCGATAATTCAGAAAATCAGAAACCGAAGGCATACAAAATCAGGATAAAACAGGAACCAAAGCAAACAAAAACAAAAACCTCCACCATATGAAAAGAAGCAAACTCCCGATATGAGAGTGAGACCAGGTGCCCAGGAAGAGTAAGCATCTCCTGCTTGCATGCAACACCCGTCGCTTCAATTCGGTAGAACTGTCACATCCGGTTACTTCCATTTTGGAAGATATAGAGTACAATCTTTGATTGGATTGTTCAAATGGTCTATGACAGAATATCATCCACTATTCTGGATAGTGGGACATCATAGTGTATGACGAGTTCCCCATATCGACCGTAGAACTTCCTCAGTGACGATGTTAGTCGGTCACAAACATATCCCTGACTTAGAAGCTTATCTGAAAGACGCCTAGCTCTCAGAACAAAATCCGTATATTTGGTACTTGCTCTTGCATAGCGTATCAACTGAGATATGAACATGCCATAAGCAGGCGATGAAGGGATGTTGCTACTCAGAAAAGGAAAGTTCGTAATGCTGAAATTGAAGTCGTCACGTTTGTCATAGAGTGAGGTGTTCATGTGACCATCAGTGTCGTAGGACAACATTATGTCCAAATAGGATGCTGAATTATTTGTCTCTGTAGTTTCTTTGACTTCAAGCTCCGAAGGATAGATACTGCTCAGGTAATCCGCGAATTTTGGATTATTGATGGACAACACATCGTCTATGTATCTGTAAGTGAAGTTGAAGTCAGAAGCTAAGTATCTTTTCCCTTCAGAGACCAAAGATTGAATGAATTCAGCTTCGTACGAGTAAAGGAAAATGTCGGCAAGGAGTGGGGCACAATTGGTCCCCATTGGAATTCCGACAATTTGCTGGAAGACCTTTCCCCCAAACACCACAAAAATGTTGTCGATCAGAAAGTTTAACATCTGAATAATGTCTGTTTCAGTGTACTTATTTTCAGAATCTGACTTTTCTTTTACAAAGTAGGTTTTGTCATAGTTAACAACAATAAATTTGTTGTTAACTATGACAAAACCTAAAGATAATATATATTTAAGGATGTTCTTTAGGAAAATAAAGATAATATATATTTAAGGATGAAAATAAGATAATATATATTTAAGGATGTTCTTTAGGAAAATTGTGGGAATTCCAATGGGAACCAAATGCGCTCCACTTCTTGCTGTAATTTTTCTACTGCCATATGAAGCCGGAATGTTCAGTCTCAAATGAATTATCCATAGATGCAAGAAATTAATAAAACAATGATTTTTGTACAAAGAGATGATTGGAGGAGTACGAGAATTCGATTAAATAATACCTATGACAATGAACCATAGCCATAATAATTTCTGTATATTAAGGTTTGAAATTATATGTGTTTTAAAGGCATGAACTTTGCAAAGTATTTGTGAATTGCAGGGTACTCATTTGAGCGACATCACATTGTGTTGTTTTTGTTCTGATGGGATCTTTTGTTATATGAAAATGAAAGTAGATATTCAACAAGGAAATAATTTCTATATCAGAGGAACATGCAAAGATCTAATGATAGGCTTAGCAGTAAAACTTCTGGTTATGATTTTTGCACTCTGCATTTGACTATAATCATCTTACTCTTTAATTCCATAGAGATCACAATTTTTTATTGTCGACTTGTTTATTTTTAGTTTTCCTTTTTATATGGAGTAATCATTATTTCCGAAATACCAAGAGACAAATAAATGGAGAATAAAATTCATGATACGCTAGCATGATTTCAGTAGAAGAATCGTTATGCAAAATACTCATACCAGATTGCAATATGATATAAATATTCATATGGATAATGATTAGAAAACAAAGTTTTATTTCTATTTTATATGAACAAACACAATCCAAAAAAAAAATCGATTTTTCTTTACAACGGCGATAATCTGCTGAACTCTTTTTCAATTGCGCTTCAAAATAACAAAAAATGATGTATTTTCTATCAACTAATATGCCGACGGTAGAATTACGATAATCGTGTATTTACTGAGTAGGATCATTACCAGCACATACATTTTTCTCTTCTTGCTTAGGGGGAGAGTCCAGTAATTCATTTTTGTCCATTTTCCCATGGGCCGCAATGTTAACGAAATCTTGTCGCATTTCACATATACATTTCCAATGCTTACAATCTATACATGAAATTAACCGTCAATGCTAGCGAGTCAAACATATGTCAGAATAAAAATTTTTTATCATTAGAATCTGAAGACAGGAAGTGTAGTTCAAGGTCACCTAAAATCTGCACTAAATGGAGCAGTTATTTTTGCCTCTAAAATAGCATAATTTCTACAGCTTTTAGATATTAATGAATGAGTTTTCAGGAATTATTTCTGTATTAATGTAAAGCAAGAAATGTTTCTATTCTAAAAAGACCAATTTTGTAATTATTGTCCAATCAGAACATCAGAAACATAATTATTTACAGGCTCGCATGTACCCTACACAAGATTGAAAAATAGAATTTCCTCTGTTTTACCTGACTCTTCCCTTAGGATACTGTAATTGATATCAAACGGGTAAAAAAAAGGGATAAAAGAAAAGGGAATAATCTCCAGCACGACAACCCTGCAGACGCCCAGAGAAACAAACCCACAAGAAAGGGGAGGATCTCCAGCACGACAACCCTGCAGACACCCAGAGAAACAAACCCACAAGAAAGGGGAGGATCTCCAGCACGACAACCCTGCAGACACCCAGAGAAACAAACCCACAAGAAAGGGGAGGATCTCCAGCACGACAATCCTGCAGACACCCAGAGAAACAAACCCACAAGAAAGGGGAGGATCTCCAGCACGACAATCCTGCAGACGCCCAGAGAAACAAACCCACAAGAAAGGGGAGGATCTCCAGCACGACAACCCTGCAGACGCCCAGAGAAACAAACCCACAAGAAAGGGGAGGATCTCCAGCACGACAACCCTGCAGACGCCCAGAGAAACAAACCCACAAGAAAGGGGAGGATCTCCAGCACGACAACCCTGCAGACGCCCAGAGAAACAAACCCACAAGAAAGGGGAGGATCTCCAGCACGACAATCCTGCAGACACCCAGAGAAACAAACCCACAAGAAAGGGGAGGATCTCCAGCACGACAATCCTGCAGACGCCCAGAGAAACAAACCCACAAGAAAGGGGAGGATCTCCAGCACGACAACCCTGCAGACGCCCAGAGAAACAAACCCACAAGAAAGGGGAGGATCTCCAGCACGACAACCCTGCAGACGCCCAGAGAAACAAACCCACAAGAAAGGGGAGGATCTCCAGCACGACAACCCTGCAGACGCCCAGAGAAACAAACCCACAAGAAAGGGGAGGATCTCCAGCACGACAATCCTGTAGACGCCCAGAGAAACAAACCCACAAGAAAGGGGAGGATCTCCAGCACGACAATCCTGCAGACACCCAGCGAAACAAACCCACAAGAAAGGGGAGGATCTCCAGCACGACAACCCTGCAGACACCCAGCGAAACAAACCCACAAGAAAGGGGAGGATCTCCAGCACGACAACCCTGCAGACACCCAGCGAAACAAACCCACAAGAAAGGGGAGGATCTCCAGCACGACAACCCTGCAGACGCCCAGAGAAACAAACCCAGAAGAAAGGGGAGGATCTCCAGCACGACAACCCTGCAGACGCCCAGAGAAACAAACCCACAAGAAAGGGGAGGATCTCCAGCACGACAATCCTGCAGACGCCCAGAGAAACAAACCCACAAGAAAGGGGAGGATCTCCAGCACGACAATCCTGCAGACGCCCAGAGAAACAAACCCACAAGAAAGGGGAGGATCTCCAGCACGACAATCCTGTAGACGCCCAGAGAAACAAACCCACAAGAAAGGGGAGGATCTCCAGCACGACAATCCTGTAGACGCCCAGAGAAACAAACCCACAAGAAAGGGGAGGATCTCCAGCACGACAATCCTGCAGACGCCCAGATAAACAAACCCACAAGAAAGGGGAGGATCTCCAGCACGACAATCCTGTAGACGCCCAGAGAAACAAACCCACAAGAAAGTGGAGGATCTCCAGCACGACAATCCTGTAGACGCCCAGAGAAACAAACCCACAAGAAAGGGGAGGATTTCCAGCACGACAATCCTGCAGACGCCCAGAGAAACAAACCCACAAGAAAGGGGAGGATCTCCAGCACGACAATCCTGTAGACGCCCAGAGAAACAAACCCACAAGAAAGTGGAGGATCTCCAGCACGACAATCCTGCAGACACCCAGCGAAACAAACCCACAAGAAAGGGGAGGATCTCCAGCACGACAATCCTGTAGACGCCCAGAGAAACAAACCCACAAGAAAGGGGAGGATCTCCAGCACGACAATCCTGCAGACGCCCAGAGAAACAAACCCACAAGAAAGGGGAGGATCTCCAGCACGACAATCCTGTAGACGCCCAGAGAAACAAACCCACAAGAAAGGGGAGGATCTCCAGCACGACAATCCTGCAGACGCCCAGAGAAACAAACCCACAAGAAAGGGGAGGATCTCCAGCACGACAACCCTGCAGACACCCAGCGAAACAAACCCACAAGAAAGGGGAGGATCTCCAGCACGACAATCCTGTAGACGCCCAGAGAAACAAACCCACAAGAAAGGGGAGGATCTCCAGCACGACAATCCTGCAGACGCCCAGAGAAACAAACCCACAAGAAAGGGGAGGATCTCCAGCACGACAATCCTGTAGACGCCCAGAGAAACAAACCCACAAGAAAGGGGAGGATCTCCAGCACGACAATCCTGTAGACGCCCAGAGAAACAAACCCACAAGAAAGGGGAGGATCTCCAGCACGACAATCCTGTAGACGCCCAGAGAAACAAACCCACAAGAAAGGGGAGGATCTCCAGCACGACAATCCTGCAGACGCCCAGAGAAACAAACCCACAAGAAAGGGGAGGATCTCCAGCACGACAATCCTGTAGACGCCCAGAGAAACAAACCCACAAGAAAGGGGAGGATCTCCAGCACGACAATCCTGTAGACGCCCAGAGAAACAAACCCACAAGAAAGGGGAGGATCTCCAGCACGACAATCCTGTAGACGCCCAGAGAAACAAACCCACAAGAAAGGGGAGGATCTCCAGCACGACAATCCTGCAGACGCCCAGAGAAACAAACCCACAAGAAAGGGGAGGATCTCCAGCACGACAATCCTGCAGACGCCCAGAGAAACAAACCCACAAGAAAGGGGAGGATCTCCAGCATGAGCACAATACACACACCCAGAGAAACAAACCCACAAGAAAGGGGAGGATCTCCAGCACGACAATCCTGCAGACGCCCAGCGAAACAAACCCACAAGAAAGGGGAGGATCTCCAGCACGACAATCCTGCAGACGCCCAGAGAAACAAACCCACAAGAAAGGGGAGGATCTCCAGCACGACAATCCTGCAGACACCCAGAGAAACAAACCCACAAGAAAGGGGAGGATCTCCAGCACGACAATCCTGCAGACGCCCAGCGAAACAAACCCACAAGAAAGGGGAGGATCTCCAGCACGACAATCCTGCAGACGCCCAGAGAAACAAACCCACAAGAAACTGACACAGATTGACATCAGACAAAACTACAAACCACACAAGGACGCACAGAAACATCAAACATCAAAGACAACACATAAAAGGAAGGAGACCAATGTGCACCCGGCGCCGACTTCTGCCATCTGCTATTAGGAACCTCATAAATGTAGCACAATGAAGTTTCAGGAATAAGAAAAGCTGAAAAAGATCTACCCAAACTTTCAAAACAGTGACAAAATATATATAACTTGGTTCACAAAATCGGATGTTCATTCTTATTTATAAGGAATGAGTTGATCTACAACAACTCTTGCGTGCAGAACCCACCGCAAAACACCGAAACATCCCAACTATATATATTACAGTGGACATCCACAGCAAGAGACACTGAAGGGACAAGAAACAACACATACACGACAAATATAGATGATGACCACATCTTCATACACAGTACAAAATCAAAATTCTTGCATTGGTTAGTTGCTGCTAAACGTCACAGTTGTAATTGGTATAGTTAACGTTTGGTACAATTTAAGATCTATGTCCCAAGGGGACAGTCCATAGTTTCATATAAGTTCATGTTTGTGGAGAAGAAATCATCGAGAGATATAAAGATGCATGCATTCCTGCACTTTATGTTACAGATTCAAGAGCCTTGTACCATAGGAATAAAAAAAAACGAGATGAATAAAACTTAAGTTTTTTTATAATGTTAACTTTGCTACGAATCGTGCTAAACGCTACATGTATGCCAATACATGTAACAGCGATTCGTTCTTAGATTAAAATGGCCATTATTGGACGGTAAAGACTATTATTATTCTTCAGCTATCATCTTCGTTCATTAACTCTACCATATAGCGAATACAAGGTAGATAAAACACTTTATTTTAAATGAGCTTCGTCTAGAATTTCATGACCTAAATAAGACATATCAGCAAATGGAACAAATATATCAAGGAATTTAGAATTATATAAATTTATGTATGAGTGGGAAGACTTCCGTCTGAATTAGTTGAATCATATGTAAAATAGTATCATTGCCCAAGGTACTGAATAGAAAAGGAAAGTTAATTAGTCTCAATCAATAAATATTTGACTAAACTGGCATAGGGGGAGTATTTTCGTTTTACTTTGATTAAGGAAAAAAATTGAGCACAGAACTGAATAATTTTATGATTTCTGATATACCGATCATGAAGACTTGATCATTGTCTGCCTTTTCATAAGGATGTCAATGTGTTGCAATTTGACAGAGATTTAAGGTAGAGCAATTATAATTGTAAACGTATTCAAATTGAATAGCATCATAAATTATAGATGCAATTATTTGAATAACAAGGAAATTGCACGCTGAAGTTTTGAAACATACATACACACTCTCGCATACAAAGAGAATTGCAACAAAAACAGGGTGATAAGTTAAAACATTCACAGAGAAGTCTTGTACAACCGAGTCTGAACGATTTGTTTCTGGACAGAATACCCATCAATGATACGTCAAAGGGTCAAACCGTTCAAAACATGGCGCATCAGGTATGTCTGTATCGGACAATTCTGTATAGGGTCAGAATTCGGTTACATATGAATCAACTGTTAGATAATCATGAAGCATAAAACAATAGCAAAAACCATCATAAGATGATTAAGTTAGTGGTGAATATGGCATTAATTGTGTGAGTCCCCATTAAAAACGCAATCATGAACCTCCGTACAAAAGAAGGACCATGTGCTCGTCCTCTGACTGTATGTAACACCTGCCAGATATGCCAAATAGAAGCGTGTCATTCTGTATAGGTAATTTATGACGTTTAAATGGAAAGGTCGTACTTACGAATGTCCTTAATCATCCTTGATAGGCAAATAACGAAAAGTAGAAATAGTCCATTATAGCGACCATAGAACTTAAGCCGTTCCCTTAGATATCCTTGAGCAAGCAGCCTCTTCACTCTCAAGATGAAGGTTTTTGTACTAAGAATATCTTTATGAGTAGCTTATTAGTTGTAAAATGAATACACCAAAGGCAGGCAAAAAGGGAATGTGCTGCACATGGAGGGGCAGTTTGTAATAATGAAATTAAAATCGTCATGTTTGTACATGTAATAAAGAGTGTTCATATGACCGATGTCACTGATCGATGGTAGTATGTCTAAGTAGGACGCTAAAGTACTCTTCTTATTTCTTCTCAGTTTACTGGGATAGATGGCGCCAAAATAATCCTAATCTGTTTGGTTATTGATAGAGACTACATTACAAATGTATCTGTGAGTCCAGCTGAAGATGTAACATAATAGACTAGTACATGACAAATATGGATAATGACCATATCCCTGTATACATCACAAAATCGATAATTCAGAAAATCAGAAACCGAAGGCATACAAAATCAGGATAAAACAGGAACCAAAGCAAACAAACAAAATCCTCCACCACATGAAAAGAAGCGAACTCCCGATATGGGAGTGACAACAGGTGCCCAGGAAGAGTAAGCATCTCCTGCTTGCATGCAACACCCGCCGCTTCAATTTTGTAGAATTGTCACATCCGGTTATTTCCATTTCGGAAGACATAGAGTACAATCTGTGGTTAGATGGTTCAAATGGTCTATGACAGAATATCATCCACCATTCTGGAGAGTGGGACATCATAGTGAATGAGTTCCCCATATCGACCGTAGAACTTTCTTATCCCTGACTGAGAAGCTTATCTGAAAGACTCCTAGCTCTCAGAACAAAATCCGTATATTTGGTACTTCCTCTGGCATGGCGTATCAACTGAGATATGAACACGCCATAAGCTGGCGATGAAGGGATGTTGCTACTCAGAAAAGGAAAGTTTGTAATGCTGAAATTGAAGTCGTCACGTTTGTCATAGAGTTGAGGTGTTCATGTGACCATCAGTGTCGTAGGACAACATTATGTCCAAATAGGATGTTGAATTATTTGTCTCTGTAGTTTCTTTGACTTCAAGCTCTGAAGGATAGATACTGCTCAGGTAATCCGTGAATTTTGGATTATTGATGGACAACACATCGTCTATGTATCTGTAAGTGAAGTTGAAGTCAGAAGTTAAGTATCTTTTCCCATCAGAGACCAAAGATTGAATTAATTCAGCTTCGTACGAGTAAAGGAAAATGTCGGCAAGGAGTGGGGCACAATTGGTTCCCATTGGAATTCCGACTATTTGCTGGAAGACTTTTCCTCCAAACACCACAAAAATGTTGTCGATCAAAAAGTTTAACATCTGAATAATATCTGTTTCAGTGTACTTATTTTCAGAATCGGACTTTTCTTTTACAAAGTAGGTTTTGTCATAAATCACAATAATAAATTTGTATTTGCAATTACCGTTCTTACTTGTAAACGCATTACTAGTAATTTTTGCGAGTCTTTCTTTCAATTTAGAATGTGGAATTGTAGTGTAAAGTGTCGAAAAATCAAAGGTTTCGATCGAATGGACTCTACTAAAATAAGTGGCCATGGATTTCAGATGTTCTAAAAGTTCCTTCGAATTCTTTAAAATCCACATCTGGTTGATACTACTGCAAGAATATACTGTCGAACAATATTTTTGAAGCCCAGATTTGATTTCAGATAAAAATTTGGTGAGTAAGATCGATACAGATTTGGTAGAACATTTTGAGGAACCAGCGATGAAACGTTGTTTGTACGGATTCTTATGCATTTTAGGTATGCAGTATAAGTATGGTAAATCTAAGTCTAAATTGTTAGTGTGGAAGCCAAAGGAAGCAAGAGGTGATTTGTGGTTGTCTATTATTTCAGAGGCAGAAAGGTTTGTTTGGGTGTAAGTGGGATTTCCAGGAGTCGAATTTAAACCCAACTCTTTAATTAGACTGTCGAAATAGTACTTTTTGCATATCAATTTAACATAATCTCATAGAGATCAGTCTTACCCTTCTGGCAATACGGGATAGATAATTATGGACTGTTTGAAATATGGTAAGGTGATATTTTTCAATAGTTTGTATATTTCAGAATGTTTATTTCGTGTACGATTTTGGATTCTTACATTTGACTTTTTAATAAGTGCTTCATTTCGTTTGTAATGTCACTAGTTTCACTGCTTACACAATTGTTTATTTTTAGGGAGAAGTGTTTTTAACCGTTCCGATGGGAATTCTCACAATATGGTCTTGCCTTATCGAATTTGAGACTGAATCACTGTCAGGTCAGTTTTTTACTTTAGCTTTATGTGCAAAAAATTCAAATAACCATGACATGTAGATGACCATACAAAGACTAATTCAGTCCCGCTATATCATGTTTATTGTTTCAATAACGTTTATATATGCTTGTTATGTTTGTTTAATGATTAATGATTCCCATTTGTTTTAATATATCCGGTTTTGTGTTGCTGTTGTTTTTTAACATGGATATCCATGTGTGTAGCACTCTAATGCAAGCTCACTGAAAATAGGTCATTCCTAAATAGTGCATATTGTGAAGCAATGATTGATCAAATATGCAGTCGTCTTTATCTTCATGTCTTATAATATAAAAGGAATAATCTCTATCCGTCTGCAAGTCATCGATCACAAATTGATATCTATAAATTAAAACCATTGATATCAGACGTCTTCAGGAGCAGGAGACGTTTGATATATTACCATTTGAGGAAACGTTACTTTAACCTTTCAGCAGATTAATCGAGGAGATATTCTGTTTTGATTTTGTCCAATGTGGACATGTAATCATGCTAATGAATTTGAAGACGTGAAACATGTAAACATCTTTGGGCTTTCACCCCACTTTTATTGAATATAATAAGGGTTGACTGTACATTCAAGTATGCCTTTGTGTTTTTCCGTCTTGTTTATGTCGTCGGTCCCCAACCATGCCAATGGAAATTGACCCTTCCGATTGCGGGAAAAAATTGCAAAATTTCGTGACGTCACAATGCTTTTACCATGTGTTTACCTCGGACAAACAAGCTTCGAACCTCGGTCAAACATCGAAATTGCATTGTGACGTCATGGAATTACTCGAATTTTTCCCGCGCTCGGAAGGGTCAATTGTAATGATTTTGCTTTGTATTCTCGACTTTGAAACTGAATAACTGAAAGCTTTGATTTTTATTATCATAATGTCTTTATCTTACAGTGAGGAGGCTCTTATACAATAAAAAATTTCCTTCTTTGAGACAGCCGGGTATAGTGAAAGGGTTGACGTGCATATGTACATGTAATCCGGAAAACAAATTTATATACTACTAAGATTGCAGATAGCTTTCCTAAAACAGCACCAATTTCGCTTTAAAAGTGGTTGGTTCTTTTTTTTTGTATTTTGTGTTTTATTAGTGTTTTGATACTGTCCGGTGTCTTGTCCTCCTTGATGTGTTTCTCTACAAATTTTTCCGCATATTGGTGTTTTGGTGCTTAGTTATTGGTGCTGCAATGGAGTCATCTGGAGATCCTCTCCTTTCTTTTGTCAAGATATAAATGATTTTTCTTCATAATCAAATACAATTTTAAATTACATAAGAAATAATAATTTACTCAGTTCATACATTGTCTGCGAAAGATTATGATATCTTCAGCATTATTGTTCAAATTGTTGTTCTTGATATCTGATAACCTATATTACAGCAAGACAAGGAATCCAAACTTTAGGGTACGTAACAAGACATGGTAAATGCGGACAAGGAAAACAAAATTGCCACTGACCTTGCTATGTTAACATGTCGTGTTTGGTGTTCATGATCTCTTTTGTGTCTGTTATGGTATTTGTCTACTCCGTGTTTTCGTATAGGGTGTTCCTGTGTTGCAGGAACTCCCTCTTGTTTATATCTTCCAGGTAACCAGATATGACAATTCTACCGAATTGAAGCGGCGGGTGTTGCATGCAGGAAGGAGATACTGACTCTTCCTGGGAATCTGGTCTCGCTCCCATATTGGGAGTTCGCTTCTTTTTATATGATGGAGGTTTTTCTTGCTTGCTTTGTTTCTTGTTTTATCCTGATTTTGTATGCCTTGTTTATGATTTTCTGAATTATCGATTTTGTACTGTGTATTGCGATATGGTCTTTATCCGTATTTGTCATTTTCTCAATCAGCACCCATTTCGCTTTGAAATTGTTTCGTTCATTTTCTTTCTTTTGTGTTTAGGGTTTTAATACTGTCGTCCATAATGTGTTTCTCTACTACGCTTTCGTGTTTTGATGTTTTGGTGCTTAGTTATGGGTGCTGTAATCGGGTCATGCTTGAGACCCCCTCCTTTCTTTTGTCTAGATATAAAATATTTTTCTTCATAATTTAATACAATTTCAAATTTCATAAGATTTAATCATTTAATCAGTTCATTCATTGTCTACGAAAGATTATAATATCTGCAATTATTGTTCTTTGTTTGAGTTCCCGTTTTCCAAAATGTAGTTATTAATTGTCAATATTGAAATAGATGTTCTATAGTACCAATTTTGTTGTACAAGACACGTGATTTGGATATTTTAATCCTCGCTCGTAGTCAGCTCGTGGTCATGTTACAGTGAGGAGGATGTTTTACACTAAAACTGTGCCTTCTTCGAGATCGTTGGGTAAAGTGGTAGGGTTGTGTACCCGTAATCTTGATAAACAAAAGCATCTCTAGGACTTCATGCCTCAATGTGAGATTTATATATCCAAAAAAATATATATATAAAGTATTAAAGCTTTTGCATCAAACAGATACCGTGTTGATTGAAATTGCATAGAGAATACATCAGGTAATCATATTTTGGATGTAAACTTATCATCGGCGGTACTGACAAATAATTTATACATGTTAGGCAAATGCATCAAGAACGGAAACTTCGTTTTTCATGTCCGATACTTCTCTTCCACATTATTCTCATTATCTCAACCACATATGGCATATGATAAAAACGATAATTTGAGAAATCAAGAACCTGATCATTTCTCGCTTGTTTCTCGAGTTTTAATGGAGAGATTATACTTCACTTTTTGATTTACTGCGAAATCATGGAATAAGAACCATATACTTTTTTACGGCGTGGGTAGTCATTTTTCTAAATATTGTAGAAGTGGGTTGCAAATTAATGTTAATTAAATATAATTCTCTTAAGTCTAAGGGAAAGAGTCGATTAATTCGTCTTCAAGAGGAAATAGATGTTCTCCTTCTGTCCAGAAAATAGAACAATTTAGCATCTATCAGACAAATATATTTTTCTGACAAAACATCTACTTTTCAATGATTTTGTTAATAACTATAAATACGGTACGATCTTGCTCTGCGAAGCATGTTGCTGATCTTTTGAATCAGCGGACAATAAACTGCATTTTTTGATATACATTTTATAATCAGGAACAAAATCTATTGCATAATGTTTTCTTTTCCACTCCATGTGCATCTTACTGTAGTCTTATAATTAGAAAGATGTTTTTAGACAAACTCTAAATGTGAGAAAAGTATGACTGGTATAACCTATTGGTCTCGTTTGTTTATTTGTATATTGTATGTTTTCTTGTTAGATGCATATAGCTATAGAAATAGTATGTCGAAATTACTGAGAACTTTTGGGGGTCCTTTTATCTTTCAAGCCATAACGTGGTCCTTATCAATACTGTACGTGTGTTTCCCTTACCTATATACATAATTTATGCATGTACTGGATATTTAATATTCCTAAATCTTACTGTGCAATGATGCCTTTCTATAATGTACAAGAAAGGAGGGGATCTCCAACAACACTCGGTCGCAGATCACACAGCATAACCCAAATATACCCAATACAAAAACACGGTGCAGACATCCGGAGAAAGAGACGCAAAAGGGACAAGGAATACAAACTCACAGCTTATATACGGATTTTGTTCTGAGAGCTAGGCATCTTTCAGATAAGCTTCTCAGTCAGGGATATGTTTGTGACCGACTAACATCGTCACTGAGGAAGTTCTACGGTCGATATGGGGAACTCGTCATACACTATGATGTCCCACTATCCAGAATGGTGGATGATATTCTGTCATAGACCATTTGAACCATCCAACCAAAGATTGTACTCTATATCTTCCAAAATGGAAGTAACCGGATGTGACAGTTCTACCGAATTGAAGCGACGGGTGTTGCATGCAAGCAGGAGATGCTTACTCTTCCTGGGCACCTGGTCTCACTCTCATATCGGGAGTTCGCTTCTTTTCATATGGTGGAGGTTTTTGTTTTTGTTTGCTTTGGTTCCTGTTTTGTCCTGATTTTGTATACCTTCGGTTTCTGATTTTCTGAATTATCGATTTTGTACTGTAGACAGGGATATGGTCATTATCCATATTTGTCATTAGAAACATGAAACACAAAAGACCACACATAAATCAACGAGACCAATGGGCAACCGGTGCTCACTTAGGACGACCATATACCACGCACATAGCAGACGGTGTTATTATCCGAATTATGTGCGCGAAAACCCTCCCACTGTTCCGATTATGTTTTAATCTATGTTTTAAAGTTTCGGTCATTAGTTTAGCTGAAGGGAATTTTCTCTTACATGGTCTGTATATTGAGTTTTCTGCTTCTATTTCCGACGGTCATTTACTATATCAAGTTTACGTACGTACCAAGAACTGCAAAACTTGTAATATCCTCATAACAGACACTTCATTTACAAGAAACCATACAAAACAATTATTTAATACGCATAGTTTTGAAAACCTCAACTCTGTTGTCTACGGAATAGAGTGTTCGATTTATGGATTGATTTATGTCGGTGAAAGCAAAGGTAAGCTCTGAACGAGAATGTCAGGACATCGGTCGAAAATCAATACTAAATTAAATCGACTCCTTTATCGACATTTTAACCAACCTAATCATTCTGTTTTATCTATGAGGGACAGAATACTGGAGAAAATATATCACACACAAACAATCCAAGATTGAGCACTCCTTTCCGTCGCAATAGAGAGGAAGACTGGATTAAGAATCTCAACACTGCAGCGCCCTATGGACGCAATGATAACATCAGTAGCTTAGGGAACCTAACAAGACCCGGGTGTTAATCGGTAAATGTGATTAGCTTATTCAACAGACAACAAAGAACGTATCGAAATCATGGCATTTGTAAATTTAATAAACCTGAGATACATGTATAGTATTTCCTTCGATGACTTGGTTCTATTTTTGAATGAGCCTCTAGGCTTATACCACATTCGTACCAAATTGTATTCTGTTCCTTTACGGACATTACACGACACCTACATGAGTTAAAGAAGATCCTGACGATAATCTCAACGGCACCCACAATAGAGCTCCAAATTGAGCATCGACGGACCCCCAGCAAGCCAGAGGCGGGACCAGGTGCCCGGGAGGAGGAAGCATCCCCTGTTGGCTAGCCGCACCCGCCGTCGATGGTCATGCACGAAAATGAAAATATATTAAATACATGCACTGTCTGTGGTTCTTTCTAGATAGAAAGTGCCATGGCGACAATGTCAGGGAAAAATATTCAAAACACTTACTGTCAAACCCCTCGCGGGGAACTTTTTCACGAGCTCCACACGGCAAAGGGCATAAGTGTGACACAAATGAGTTAAAGAAGATCCTGACGATAATCTCAACAGCACCCACAATAGAGCTCCAAATTGAGCATCGACATGTACAAATACATGTACAAATATACTAAGGCCCTCATATTTTCAGATAAATATTTCCAAGAAAACAGACTACAAAGTGTCATCTTCGACATTTCTACTTTTGTTTATTTCATGCAGTAAGATCAGATAAATCAGAAGAGAAAACAAACCGCCCTTTCATTAAAGTGAGATTTGTAAGCAAAGAAATTGATAGATTTTGTCAAATTTTGAATCACAAAACTGTCAAAGAAAAGATTCCATCATATTTCAAAAGAAAAGAAACACCTTGTATTTCCTACAGCTACACATCAATGATTGCATTTAAAATTTACAATTACAAACAAATCCCACAGTGTATTGATTTAAGTAATCCCTAACTACATCCATTACCTTGCGAATGTTCTTCATCGGTTTACAACTACTCTCATTGCGGACATGTTGTTACTAGTGACCTTAGTAAGTTGACAGAAATGTAAAAAAAAGTAAAAAATACAGGGAAAGTAAGAAAGGAGGGGATCTCCAACAACACCTAGTTGCAACATCAACAGCAACCTCCCAAAACACCCACTGTAAAACACAAAAATGACACGCACAGAAAGAGACGCAGTAGTACAATGAACGTCAAATCACTGAAAAACATAAAACACAAATGACTACACATAAACCAACGAGACCAATGGGCAAACGATGCCGACTTAGGACGGCCATCTGCCTCGTCAGTAGTAAATCATTTACATGGAACCAGAATTACACAATTATAATGGACTCGTGTGAGGAATATGCAAGACGTTGGGCAAAGAAAGAGGATGTACACATCGACACCCTTTCCGAATGGATAAATGCATCAGAGGGTTACTTTTATCTAGAATTTACATCTTACAACCAATTGTGAACACTAGATTTGTGTCTGTCTTTAAAAAGACCCTGATGTTGTCACAGAGCTGACCTACCTCTTAGAACATTATGTCATCACGCCAGCAGACAAAGCCTCAACTACACATTTACTTGCAAAAAGTACTATTTCGACAGAGCTGTTAAAGAGTTGGGTTTGAATTCTTAACCTGGAAATACTACTTGCACTCCAATAGATCATTTTTCGATCAAGTTAGAAAGTACAAAATGTCCAAGACAACTGCCTTTGACGTTGTTTTACGTCACTATTAAAAGACGCAATTCCATTGAGACGTAACAATTATAAAGTAAAAAGAAGAAATTTTTCTTTATTTTGTTAGCCGTTATGAATTTCGGCAAGTGGCCTATTGAAGCTGTAATGATACCTGGTTTTGCAGAGCTTTCTAGGACACATTAAAGGTTTTCAGCAGGACCGACTGCACTGGATGTAGCAGGATACACCCGTAGGACCTAAGCCAATAATAAACTACAGGGGACGAGTAATATATATCATTCGAGTAATCAAACAAATTGTTATATCGTGAGAAAGGGTAACAATGAACATCGTATGACCTCATGAAGCGCAGTAAAATTATTAGCATTTACAAGTGCAATACAAGTGTTGATATGGTCTAGACATTGTGTGATAGGTTTTGCAAAACATTATTCATACAAAACAATGTCTCAACGATTTCTATTCACTGACTGGCTGATCTCTAATAAGGAAATCTCAAGTCATACCTATATTATCCACATCGATCATCTTTAATGAACGATCTCCCACACTCCGGTAAATAGCGCGGTTATCATAGTAATCATAATAGCTAGACATATAAGGTTTTTATAAGGTTTTTTCCTGCCGGATCCTCAGGGATAAAATGTAAGGATGTAATAGAAATATATAGATGTAAAAAAAATGTTAGATTAAGATGGCCTTTCATCTTAATTTTCTATATGAGAATAATTCTTGGAAAGACATCTTTAAGTCGATACAAGGGGTGCAAATGAACTATTTTGCTTCTTTGAATTCGTTCAGGTTGGAGTTAGAAAACTTCGATTCACAGATTTTCTTTGTGAATGAGAGTAAGAAAAGCATGAAGGTGTTACAGCGATCACAATGGAACACACACACGAGATAAAGGCAACAAAGAATTGTCCATCTTCCAGAAAATATTAATGACAATGTTTAAACTTTGATTTTATATGTAGCGACACCAGCCATCATACCATTTGGCAAAATGTTTAATTGTGACGTCATCGCATGCTCTGAATGACTGGAAAATCTCATTTTGGATATTACCGATATTCGAATAGATAGCTACCACAAAAATCCTCATCTTTTTGAAAATCCATTTTCTAAATCTGAAAGAGATTTCAAATCCAAGGTACGTAATTCACATGAAAAATGTGTCTTCGCGCCTGCAGACAAAGCAGCCAACAACACCATAATTATTTGAAAACGCTACTACATATCAACTATCCTCTGCTAATACTTATATCGAAAGCAACGAAAGTGTTACCAATACTTTGAACAAACATAGCAGTGAAATTTCTTCTTTTAACATCCCTATTTCTAAATTGGATCTCCCTGCAATTTACTGCATACAAAAACTTCACAAGTCTCCTTACAAGTTTCGATACATTGCTAATTCTAGCAACTGCTCAACAAAAATTTTGGCTAGAAATCTGACGTTGGCGTTAGCACTCACGGCTATAAAGGAGCACGTGGCAAAATACTGTGAAACTGTCATGAACAGGAATGGCGTAAACTTCTTTTGGTCTATTAAAAATTCAAGGGATGTGATTGAAAAAAATGAAATCAAGAAATTTTGGAGCAAATACGATATCTTCATACGCTTTTTCTAATATGTACACCACGCTTCCTCACGACAAAATAAATGCTCGACTGTCCAAACTCATTAAATGGTGTTTTGATCGAGAGGGGAAAACTTATATTTGTACTTTTGAATCGAAGGGTTTCTTTTCCGCCAGAGATTACAAATCATACAAATCATTGACATGTGGTGACCTGTGTATTGCCTTGTCCTTCCTTTTGGACAATATTTATGTAAGATTTGCTGAGAAACTCTACAAGCAGATTGTAGGGATTCCAATGGGTACTAATTGTGCGCCTCTTGTTGCAGATTTATTTTTATACACGTATGAAAAGAAATTTATCAAAAATCTTCAAAAGCAAAGAAAAAATGATGATGTGAAATGTTTCATTGGTACTTCTAGGTACCTGAATGATATTCTTACTATCGACAATCCTGTTTTTGAAAAGAATAAAAATGTTATTTATCAAAAAGAATTGATTCTAAACATGGCAAACGTTTCAAACACAGAAACACCATTTTTGGACCTAAATATCAAAATTGTTAATAGAGAGATCGTAGCCAAGTTCGATCAACTTTGGTTGATCGTCTGTCTCTCCAACGCATTTGAAATTTTCCGTTACAATTTTTTTGAAATTTCGAAGACGTGGGTCCTATAGCATCATATCCCACCCATTCTGCTACGTCTTTTGGTACATTTTTGGACATAATAATTTTCATACTTTTTGGCCATATTACATTGTTTAGACTAAGGATCACTGACGAGGGTTTCGAGCCCGAAACGTGCATGTCTGGTCCATGCTGTAAATTTATCAGGTTTTAAATGATGCTAATGAATTTAAAGAAGTTTAACATTTGAACTACCTGGTGAGTGTCACTGCTGGTGGACCAAGAGTCCCCGAGGGCACATGTAGCCAAGTTCGATCAACTTTGGTTGATCGTCTTTCTCTCCAATTTGAAATTTTCTGTTACAAATTTGTTTTGAAATTTCGAAGACGTGGGTCCTGTAGCATCATATCCCACCCATTCTGCTACGTCTTTTGGTACATTTTTGGACATAATAATTTTCATACTTTTTGGCCATATTACATTGTTTAGACTAAGGATCACTGACGAGGGTTTAGTACCCGAAACGTGCATGTCTGGTCCATGCTGTAAATTTATCAGGTTTTAAATGATGCTATTGAATTTAAGGACCTTTAACATTTGAACTACCTGGTGAGTGTCACTGCTGGTGGACCAAGAGTCCCCGAGGGCACATGTAGCCAAGTTCGATCAACTTTGGTTGATCGTCTATCTCCCCAACGCATTTGAAATTTTCTGTTACAAATTTGTTTTGAAATTTCGAAGACGTGGGTCCTGTAGCATCATATCCCACTTATTCTGCTACGTCTTTTGGTACATTTTTGGACATAATAATTTTCATACTTTTTGGCCATATTACATTGTTTAGACTAAGGATCACTGACGAGGGTTTAGTACCCGAAACGTGCATGTCTGGTCCATGCTGTAAATTTATCAGGTTTTAAATGATGCTATTGAATTTAAAGACCTTTAACATCCATACAAGTGTGTATGACAAAAGAACTGATTTTTGATTCAACATAGTAAATTTCCCCTGGCTCGACGGTGATGTTTCTAGATTACCGTCCTATGTTATCTATATTTCACAGCTCATCCGGTATGCTAGAGCAGGTACTGATGTTTTGGATTTTCAAAGTAGAAATTTACAAATTACCAAGACACTTTTAGGACAAGGTTTTCTCTTTAACATACTGGTAAAGAATTTCTGGAAATTTCACAAAAATTATTCTCAACTTCTTCTGAAATTCGGACCTATACAGGCAACAGAGTATATTACTTTGTGTATTTCACAACCTGCATGTTATGGTGACATTATTTACAAGATAAGAAGGATCACAGATAGACAACATCACTATCGAAAATGCGTCAAAATCATCGAACGCCTTTTATACCGTGGATATGATTCTAATGTCACCAGACGGACAGGCTTGGTACTTGACCAATCTACAGTCTTGTACAGGCGCATTCTTAAAACTTGCACTCTGACTGACTGTAACGACGGGACTCCATGACGGGCCATGTCCAAACCTCTTTAGAGAAGACAGGGCCCCGACCACCGGTCCTCTCTGAATGTCAGTCGAACTCCTCTGGTGATAACATACATGAGCTCGCGGCGGAAGAGCACGGACTGTATTACGTACGCCCTCTTTTTATATCCATTTACATATTCATCTGTGTTGCTTGGGCCCCTGCGTTTTGCGGTGTTTTTGGTATGTGGTCATCTGACAGTGAGGAGGTTGTTATCTTCGAGACCCCTGGAAATCGGAAAAGTGGGAGGGTTGTGCGCACGTAATCCAGGATAACCACACCTTCTGCTATTTCCGTGGCCGGCACCGGTTGCCCATTTGCCTCGTTGGTTTATGTGTAGTCCTTTGTGTTTGATGTTTCTGTGTTGTGCGTTGACGTTCCTTGTCCCTTATGCGTCTCTTTCTGTGCTTGTCTGCTTTGTGTTTTTTGCATTGAGTGTTTTGGGGTTTTGCTGTGGATGCTGCAACCTGGTGTTGTTGGAGATACCTCCGTTGTTTCATATTTGGTCGCACTGACTTTATGCGTTGTCATGTTTTCTAGTGTGACATCACAATGAAAATATCGCAAAATTGTGTGATGTCTGGTGTCAGACCGCCCTATGAATCTACTGGAAAATCAGCTATTGAAGGGCAATGCGAATAATATCATCACATCGTTGGAACAAGAAACTATATAGACTTATAATCTCACACAATCTACGGCCGCAGCGAATACACGAAATCAATTTTCTGTTTTGTTGCAAGAAGAACTATAGTTTAATGTACGAATTATGTAAAAATGACTTTGAAATGACGAATTTCTATCTCTAAAAATGACATAACGCTAACACTTTATTAACACTTTATTAGGTATACTATATATACTAAGTCAAAATTTATAACCGAACACTTGAGCTAACATACTATATTGTATTAGCATAACATTGACAGAAAGTTTTGCTTGCCATACTGAATTCTGTATATATCTCGTGCTTATCAAAAAACCACTTTTTATGTATAAATGAGTAATTCTCGATAAGTCATCGATATGACAAAAACAGTGACAGAATCAACACCTCCGGTAGCAATAAATTCCCGCTGAATTTGTGCATTAATTTAAACTTTGTTAAGGCTTTTTAGAGTTGCTAAAATCGAAAAAAGAATATGAATGTGTTTTTTTTTACATTGCTCATTTTCAAAAATCGAAAGAAAAGTGATATTGACGAGTATAAAACATAACTATGGCGACAAAAAGAGACTCTGGGTCTTTCTGCAGGGGCGTTTTGTTTTGGGCATGCGCCGTATAAAAACACATTTTATCTGTTTTTCCTGTTTCGGGGCGCATCTTGATGTGTTTCTAAATAAAAAGCATGTTCTATTCGGTATTTTATTCCCTTCATTTTCGTCAAATTCGTCACTTTCCAGTAACGTCACCTCATATTCAATCAAAATTACGAAAAAAATTAAATAAAAGTATATGTTGAATCTGTTATACACTTTCACCAATGAAAAGTTATTCTTCATATAGCTTTAGATACAAAAGCGATGTATTAAATATCATCGCCTTAGTGAAAACGGTAATGTTCACGGGAAGGTGAGCTCAGACATGTATGCGCGCAAATTATTTGCTATAAGAAAAATATTATACATCCCGTTTGTTTCATGACGACTCTCTTGTGGTCTAAGCATAACCTAGGCATGGATAATTTTACCTGTTAATGTCTTAAAACTTGTTAATCCATGTGCATTTGTTTTAGACCCAGTTCTAAACATAAATGACTGCCATTTTACCGGATGTACAATATCTAGTCAATTCGACCTAAGCATATTTCAATCGGAAAGCACCTCTCTATTGTAGGAGCACTCACCCCAAGGGATCAAGGTCGAAACAAGACAACGTATACAAAATCATTCATTCAAATGTTCCAAGTTCTTTCTTTTTCATTTTCAGGTTTATAATGTAGGTACATGCGAAATATATGATCCAATAGAGTGAGAGCACCAACAAAGGAGTGGTTCATACAGATTGAAATGTGCAACGGTCGAATTGATCGGATCTTGTACATCCGGAAAAAAGGGAAGACATTTCTGTTCAGAACTGAGACAAAAACAAATGTTCGTGGATTTACAAGTTTTAAAACATTAACAGTTAAAATTATCCATACCTAGGTAAAGTTCAGTAAATTGATGTGCTGATTAGAAGAATGCAGGGCACAATATTCCTCAAAAAATAAACTTCCAACCAAACGAACCTGTTGCACTAACGCTCTGTATATAACATCACATACAGTAGCGTTTATCTAGCGCTATTCTTCATAAAATTATGAAAATTAAAAAAAAGTGTTCGGTTAGAAATTTTGACTAGTATATGACCAAGATATCAGAATAAAAGAGAATAAAACTGCCGAAAAGTATTGTAACTGTATGGAATGAGCCAAGATAATGTATAAACAAAATTCGTTGTAAGAGGTGCTCATTTGAAATGGATTTTATGAAGAAACAAAGATGTACACCAGAATTTACAAAATTTACAACCCTGCAAATGATAATAAAGATACTCATTTCTTTTCAAACCTGTTATTTCAAAATAAAACTACTGAAAAACCACACCAACAACATGTAACAGTAATATATGTCTTTGTTAAAGAAGTTTTTGATCAACCCTTGCACATGACATTGTATCAGTGAATGCTAAAAGTGTAATTTAAATTTCATTCTCAAGTCTCACTCAAGTCGTTGTGTAGGTGTGAACTTGAATCAATGTTTTGCAATTGATACATTTCTCGGGCATGTTTTGGCTTTTATGGTATTATTTCAGTCTGTTAGATAGAGAATAATCCTGTTTTGCCTAAGCTCAGTGGAATAATTCGAAATAGAAATAATGGAAGTAAGAATTAGCGTTATGCAAAAAAGAAATACGAGTTAACAGAAGGCACAAGAACGTAAGCGTGTTCACTTAAACGATTAAAGTATAATCAATGAAGCAGTGTCATGAAACAAGACAAATCATTTAAGAAGAGTGACGTTGGTATGTCGATCAAATTATGGATGACTTCCAGTAAATGAAACTGCATGAAGCAAAGTATAATATAAGTCTGACCGTTAAAAATGTTCCAGAAATAAAGCTCCCACAGGCTATGTATTTACGCTATTTACACTATTCTCCCTAAAAATCCTAGAATATGCTCTAGACGATCTTAAAAAGTATCTCTATCAGTTCAAATGACAAATATTGATAATGACCATATCCCTGTATACAGCACAAAATCGATAAATCAGAAAATCAGAAACCGAAGGCATACAAAATCAGGATTAATCAGGAACCAACGCAAACAAACAAAAACCTCCACCATATGAAAAGAAGCGAGCTCCCGATATGGGAGTGAGACCAGGTGCCCATGTAACACCCGCCGCTTCAATTCGGTAGAACTGTCACATCCGGTTACTTCCATTTCGGAAGACATAGAGTACAATCTTTGGTTGGATGGTTTAAATGGTCTATGACAGAATATCATCTACCATTCTTGGAGTGCGACCAGGTCCCCAGGAAGAGTAAGCATCTCCTGCTTGCATGCAACACCCGCCGCTTCAATATGGTAGAACTGTCACATCCGGTTACTTCCATTTCGGACGATAAAGAATACAATCAGAATATCATCCACCATTCTGGAGAGTGTGACATCATGGTGTATGACGAGTTCCCCATATCGACCGTAGAACTTCCTCAGTGACGATGTTAGTCGGTCACAAATATATCCCTGACTGAGAAGCTTATCTGAAAGACGCCTAGCTCTCAGAACAAAATCCGTATATTTGGTACTTGCTCTGGCATAGCGTATCAACTGAGATATGAACACGCCATAAGCAGGCGAGGAAGGGATGTTGCTACTCATGTGGCCATCATTATGTCCAAATAGGATGCTGAATTATTTGTCACTTTAGTTTCTTTGACTTCAAGCTCCGAAAGATAGACACTGCTGAGATAATACCGCGAATTTTGAATTATTGATGGACAACACATCGTCTATCATCTATCTATCAGTAAGTGAAGTTGAAGTCAGAAGATAAGTATCTTTCCCTTCAGAGACCAAAGATTGAATGAATTCAACTTCGTATGAGTAAAGGAAAATGTCGGCAAGGAGTGGGGCACAATTGGTCCCCATTGAAATTCCGACAATTTTCTGGAAGACCCTTCCTCCAAACACCACAAAAATATTGTCGATCAGAAAATTTAACATCTGAATAAATTCACTTTTGCTTTCTTTAGAAATTATGTGAATAAACGTAAGAAAACATCAAGTTGAATTCATGAAAGACCACGAGGTTTGAAAACAATTTGCAAGCCTATTTATTTAGTGATTTTTTAAAAAATATACTCGCTATTTTGGTAATAGATTCTATTTCACTGTGCTACTGAATCGACCATACAAGAAATATTGAGCTACACGCTCTTTGCAAATAATGAGCACAATTTACTTCAAATACAATGTAGATAGAACAGGCTCTTTCTCAAAACCACTTTGACTGGAAGCATCACTGATGATGAATGACTATCCAACATACTTGTCTGGTGTATTAAAACTGCTTTGAAATTTCTTCAAGAAGGTAAAGAGTTGGAACACTTCCGTATTATTGTATATGACTGTAAACCTTTCAAACAGAAATTATACCGTAAGGATTTCATTCTGTAACAAGGATCCCCTCATACCAACATCTGAGCTAACGTGAAGCAAAGCGGTTAGATCTCCGGACAGAGAAACTTTTGTTCAAACAGACATTGGTTCGATCCCGATCTGCAACATCAGATTATGGTTTTTTTTTTGGTCACATGAAAGCACTGCCTAAGAATGATGAAATTGTACGTTAAATATCATTTTGATGTTATGATGACAATTAAAAAAAATATTATGAATAGGAGGAAAGACGGTATACATTGCTTAGATAATCACAAATGATCAGGAAAAGAATGAGATGAACAGAACGTTCAGAAATAAAACTGAAGTTTTAATTATCAAGCATTTAAATTCTGTTTTCATCAGTTTCTATTGATTTCAACGAACACAAAGAATATCGTGTATACAATATAATGCCATGTCACCATGTTGACGGGGATATCGAATTGACGTACCTCACCTAGTATTCTTTATGAACGAGAAAATATCTTAGTGTATCGAAAACCTATTTCGGTTGATAGCTATTTTAAAAAAGTGTAAACATGGTGTGACATCACGAAAGAAAGCTATTGTTACAAAAGTTTGTTTTCTGAGATATATTCGCACACGCTGTTTTAATTAACGAGGTTTCGATACATAGTCAATGTACGTACGCGGGTTGTCCCAGAAAAACGTAGACATTTCTCACAATTTCTTATTTGGCATTAAATCTAAACCATATTTTTCCAGGATGCTAATTTATTAACTAGGAAGTATTAAATATTAGTAGAGTTCAAATCTGGCCGATATTAGAAATAGATTTAATTATAAGAAGAGCAGTTGGACCGTACCGACGCATAACGAAATTTGCATGTGCCGAAAAAAGAATCAATATTAAAATCAGTTGTATTCTTTTCAATGCATAACGAAATTTACATGTGCCGAAATAAATCATTTGTATTCTTATCATTGCATGCATGCATAGCATAACAATCATATTACAGAAAGTACTGATTTTTCCGGATACATTGTATATTTTCGTCGATAACATGATAATCAATTAAATGACAATTTATAAGGCATCCTCATCATTAATCATTCAAAAGACGGCGACGTTACGTTGATCGTGAAGTCGCCCCTGTTCATACAAAATAATAAATGAAAACATTAGAAAAGTATATTTGTAGTATATAAGTGGCACAATCAAGATATTTGCGGTCGGGCAGATAAAACTAAACAAGGGCGCAATAAGAAGGACAGATTGTTTGTTGGACGGTAAAGGTTCAGAACGTCATTGATGAGCATCAGCTTCAAAGAGAAAGAGAAAAGGAGAATAGATGCAGATTAGTAAATTTACTCTACAGAGAATCGTATCAACTGATTTTAAATATGAGTCGTATTTCTGCTAGATGGGTGCCACGTCTATTATCAGACTATAAAAGGAATTTGCGGATTGCTGCCTTGTATAGGCATATTCTTAACCGCAGTGGCCGTAAAATCCATGACGTTTCTTATCACTCGCCGATGCTTGTTTCCCTATGTGTTTATTTCTTCTATTAAATTTTCACTATGAAAGATAAGTTATTGATTTTACATTTACATAAGCCAATATGTATGCCTCATTCATCGATGCAAAATTATGAGGTATAATCACTCAACTACGTTATTATTTTTTCTGTGACAATCCTCGTAATGTTTGTCATGATACATTGTGTGTAACATACATAAAATTTCACATATGATATGTCAGAAAACGGTAAAAAATGTCTCAACACCGAAATAGATTTGATTGGGGGGAAAATATTGGAAATACTAGAAAGAAGTAAGAAATGTATGTGCGTTTCTACTCTTTCTGTGAAACAGTAATATGTAGATTATCAAGGCAGGTTTTCATTGTATAATAAAATGCTTAAGGGTGTAAGGATGTAACTACCGTCCAATTGTTTGCGATACGAAACGTTTGATAATTGGTTATAAATAATGGAAAAGAACAACAACAACAAAAATAAAACCCCTCACAGCTTTCGTTAAGTTCTGCTATAGTATATAGAAGATACAAGAAAATGCTTTAAAACACAATGAAATAATTTAAAGGGATCTCTTAAAAGTACTACCTTTTTTATATTTCAGTTGAAAGCTTGTCGAACGGTTTTAAATATTAGGCCAATATTCCAAAATTTGGAGACACCTAATTTTACCAAACTTTGTACTTAGCAACGAGATCATACAAAAAGGAGGGTAACTCCGACAACACTCGGAGTAACCATGCACAGAAAGAGACGCAAAAGGGCAAAGGAACACTAAATACAACATAGAAACATTAAACACAAAAACAAAAACAAAAACAAACCCACGAGATCAATTATCTATTAATACTCTATCATAGTGTTGCTTTTGGAAGGAATAGTGCCGGAACTTTAGCGAGGGCACTATTTACCTTCCAAAAGCAACACTATGAGAGAATAGTACCCACACAAACGGGCATTAATAGGTTTAGTGCATCACATGACCTCAATGGCAATTAAGATGTTTTACAAGGAAGTGGTGACACCTAGCTATAGTAACTCTGTAAAGCAAGAGAGTTTACAAGCTACTTTTACAGAGCGTTACTCTTCAAGCGACGTAACTCTGTAAAGGAAAAAGCAATAGTGACCGGTCGCCAGGCACTATTCTCTCATAGACTCCGCGTGCTCAACCAATAGAATTCCAAGGATTTATCATGTGATGCACTAATGGGTAATCAGTACCGACTTAATACGGCAATCTACCACGTCAGTAGCAAATATTGTAGTAATATCCGGATTACATGAATTTACATGCATACATCCCTCCCACGTTTTCTGTACCCAGATTTATCGAAAGACGTACAGTTGTAGTATAAAACAACATCCCTATTGCATGATGACCACAAAACCATGTAGCAATACACAGAGGGCTGAAGCAACACAGAGTTGAATATGTAAATGAATATAAAAAAGGAAAATTGATTTGTTCGGCGGAGCACACATGTAAGCTACTTTTAATCTAACTCACTTCTGATTAGTCTAAAATTTAATACTTATTTTGAAGACATTTAAACGAACAGAATGTTAAATTTGAATGTATTATTTGTTGTTGAAATATTTTCATATATATGTTAATCTTATGATATTTCGTTATGCATGTAACATATTCCACAAACAATATAAGGATTAAAACGCCACCTTCAATGCAATCCTTCCCTTGCACTGGGACTCTAGAGATTGTTCATTAGATAAAGTTTTTCGTCGTGTGTTTTTGAAGCTGTGTTGTTTTCTCTGTCTGTTTCTTCTTTTTACTTTTCTCATGAGAAAGTTATATTTTACATTTTTCCAAAAATTTGTCAATTTAATTGTGATTTTTGGAATCTGATTACGGATTCTGTGTCTGAATTCCATTCACTAATTCAGTTGATATTGTTTGTGTTACTCATGATTGCCTGGTGCAAGATGGTGCCTTACGTCATTAGTTCAAATTTTAGGCCTGGTAGAATAGGTAACTAGGATACATTGTCTGGTCCATGCTGTAAATTGAACAAGTCTTATTAAAGACGTTTAACATATAGGTATATATATTTTAATTGTACGTTGTACGTAATACATTTAACTGTTTATATATCAGTCAAATGTCAGGTTATTTGTCCATACGCTAGACTTGGCTCGAACTCATATTCATTTTTATTTTGCAAAGGTGAATAAAAATCATAGTAAGAGACGCTGGCATATCCTGAAAATACTCGGACTGCTGGAAAGGTCCAAGCAATATCTTGTAATTAGTTCCCCACGATAATTGACTATAAGGTCGGAAGTGAAACAGACACGAAGACTTTTAATTGGCTAGCGATGGAGAGAGTCGGTAGGAAGAATTCCCGAATGAATCAGTCCAGTCTTTTCTGATAAAAATCTAATTTCAGCTAGTTTTTTAAAGTCAGCCAAGAAAATACTTTATATATAATTATATTGAAGAAGGGAGGAGATCTCCAACAAGACCCCGTTGCAGCATCAACAGCAAAACACCAAAACACCCGATGCAAAAACACAAAAGACGAGTACAGCAAGAGACGGAAAAGAGACACACGACATGCAAACATCAAACACAAAAGACTACACATAAACCGACGAGACCAATGGGCAACCGGTGCCGACTTTGGACGGTCATTTGTCACGCAAGTAGCAAATGGTGTGGTTATATTGGATTACGTGCGCACAACCCTCGCACTTCTCCAATTACCCAGAGGTCTCGAAGAACGAACAATTCTGGCGTAAAACAACCTCCTCACTGTACGATGACCTCACACAAACAAGACCGCGAAACGTAGAGGCCCCAGAAGCACAGATGAATAATTAAATGGATATAAAAAGAGGGCATGCGTAATACAGTCCGTGCTCTGCCGTGTGTAGCGAGCTCATGTATGTAATCACCCGAGGAGCCCGACTGACATTCAGAGAGGACAGGTGGTCGGGGCCCTGTCTTCTCTAAAGAGGTTTGGACAGGGCCCGTCATGGAGTCCCGTCGCCACAGTCAGACAGAGTGCAAGTCTCAAGGATGCGCTTGTACAAGACTGTAGAATGGTCAAGTACCAAGCCTAGTGTCCGTCTGGTGACATGAGGATCATATCCACGGTATAAAAGGCGTTTAATGATTCTGACGCATTTTCGATGGTTATGCTGCCTACCTTTGATCCTTCTTATTTTGATTATCATATCACCATAAAAGACAGGTTGCGTAATACCCAAAGTAATGTACTCTGTTGCGTGTGTGGATCCGAATTTCAAAAGAAGTTGACTGTAATTTTTGTAAAATTTCCAGAAAGTCTTAACTAGTTTATGAAAGCGGAAACCTTGGTATAAAAGTTTTTCGGTAATTTGTAAATTTATAATGTGAAAATCCAAAATATCAGTACATGCTCTAGCGTACCGGATGAGCTGTGATATGTAAATGCCGTATGACGGTAATCTTGAAATGTCAAACCATACCTCTATATGTAGGACATCATGACCAATTTTATTATTGTTTTTACGGTGCTTTGCTAATGCTGCAACTGAGTCTTATTCAAAATATCATAATTTCCATTTTTTTTGTCAAAGGACAAGCTATTATTTTTCACACTCTTTGGCCTTATTTCATTGTTTAGATTGAGGATCACTGACGAGGGTTAAGTACCCGAAACGTGCATGTCTGGTCCATGCAGAAATTTAATCTGTTCAAAAATGATGCTATTGAATTGGAAGACGTTTAACATTTGAACCACTTGGTGAGTGTCACTGCTGGTGGACCAGGAGTCCCCGAGGGCACATGAAGCCAAGTTCGATCAACTTCGGTTGATCGTCTGTCTCTTCAACGCATTCGAAAATTTCTGTTATCAAAAAATCTTGAAATTTCTAAAACGTGGGTCCTGTAGCATCATATCCCACCCGTCCTGCTACGTCTTTTGGTACATTTTGGGACATAATATTTTTCACACTCTTTGGCCTTATTTCATTGTTTAGATTGAGGATCACTGACGAGGGTTAAGTACCCGAAACGTGCATGTCTGGTCCATGCAGAAATTTAATCTGTTCAAAAATGATGCTATTGAATTGGAAGACGTTTAACATTATTAAAGAGAGAGATACCTCTTTTTCATACATGTCACATTGAGTTCAGAATCATAGTGAAACTATACGAACGATGAGAGAACTGTACCCACCAAATGGTATTAAATGTCTACGTCTGAAAGATATGTTTAAAAAACACTCCAACAATTAAATCTATAGGAAATATGTTAAAATATTGATATTTAAATATATTTCCTATCGGTTTAATTCAGTACACGATATGCATCTTAGAACGCAAAAAGTGAAAAATCCCTACGTTGTTGGAGTGATTTAGACATATCTTTCAGACGGCATTAGGAATTAACTCATACAGCTTTGTTACCTTTGTTCACATATATAGCATTAAAAGCGAATCATTGTTTCGTTTGCAGCATACATTTATCAATTTGAAAGCATTATCTAATAAATGATTTTGACTTAATCTGTACGAAGAAACCTGTAACGTTTCAAGAAAACAGAAATCGCAATAAAGGTATATTCAGGGAAGAACAATACAGAATCATCATTGATAAATTGCATGAATTCAGAAGTAATGGCTCAATGGGCTCAGCGTTCTTATACATGTAAAACTGGACTTTGAATGATGGATTTTTTATACGATTAAGAGTCAGGCATGTTTAAAACCATTATGTGATAATCTAGGGAAAAGAATCGAGACTACTCCAATCCTGGAGAGAGTTAAAGAAACTTTTCCCATTTTTATAAATTCAATCCCCTTCCCACGTATTCCATTAATCAAGACCTGTTGAGAAGAGATCAGCTTTCACAAACTAAGGAGTGCAGTTCACTCTTACGTTATATGAATACCTTCTTCTAGCAATCCCTAATAACTTTAACTGTGCACAGAAAGGACTGATGTTTCAGATTGCTACATTGAGTGCTTATCCAAAAATGTATCGCTCCGAGATAATTGCTACTGAACTATATCTGAAAGGTATATTTCAGTGCCCTATTTTTGAACTTATATTTCAAACCATGGGGTCGCAACTACGTTAAGGCACTCCTCGCTTTTACGTTACAATGTTAAACGTCTTCAGATTAATAGCATCATTTAAGGCTAGATTTTGCAGCATGGACCAGGCATGCACGTTTCATGTACTAAACCCTCGTCAGTGATCCTCAATCGAAACGATGTAATATGGCCAAAAAGTGTGAAAATTATTATGTCCAAAAATGTGCCGAAAGACGTAGCAGAATGGGAGGGATATTAATGAAAGGAGGGGATCTCAAACAATACTCGGTTGCAGCACCCACAGGAAAACTTCAAAACACCCAATGCAAAAAGCACAGAGCAGACATCCACAGAAAGAGACGCAAAAGAGACAAGGGACACCATCACATACCACAGAAACATGAAACATAAAATACCACAATCAAACCAACGAGGCCAATGGGCAACCGGTGTCGACTTAGGACGGCCATTTGCCACGTAAGTAGCAGACGGTGTGGTATAGCATATTTTGATACATTTTCATCAATGAAAAAAGGACATCTTCCAATTACTAATTTCTTTATGAACTTGGCATCAGCGTTTAACATTAACATCAAACTTCAAATTCAGCTAACCATGGTGTCATGTGACAAGTCCCGTGATCACTATTTGTAGCATGCAAACTCTGTATCACAAGTTTGAGCAACGCCATTCAAGCAATTACAGTACTTCAAAAATACCACTCAGGTATTGCCATTTATGAATTCACTTTTCATCTTTTTTATATTTTTGGAATAAAAGACGATTTTCACTCAAAAATGACCAGAACTGCACTTAATTTCCGGCATTTTCATATATTTAGAAAAGTCAAGGACGAAATCGACAAAGTGCCTAATTAGATCTTGGAGAACAGTCAAGTATCAGACTAATTGAACATAACTCCAACACAAATGAGTTAAAGAAGATCCTTACGATAATCTCAACAGCACTCACATAGATAACAAAATTAAACATCGACGGACCCCTAGCAAGCTAGAGGTGGGACCAGGTGCCCGGGAGGAGTAAGTATCCCCTGTTGGCTAGCCGCACCCGCCGTCGATGTTTAAGCATGGAAATGAAAATATATAGATTCCATGCACTGTCTGACGTTACGTCTATATAGAAAGTGCCATGGCGACAATGTCAGGGAAATACATTCAAAACACTTACTGTCAAACCCCTCGCGGGGAACTTTTTTACGGGCTCCACACGGCAAAGGGCATAAGTGTGACACAAATGAGTTAAAGAAGATCCTGACGATAATCTCAACAGCACTGACAATAGATAACAAAATTAAACATCGACGGACCCCTAGCAAGCTAGAGGTGGGACCATGTGCCCGGGAGGAGTAAGCGTCCCCTGTTGGCTAGCCGCACCCGCCGTCGATGTTTAAGCATGGAAATGAAAATATATAAATTTCAAGCAATGTCTGACTTTACGTCTATATAGAAAGTGCCATGGCGACAATGTCAGGGGAATATATTCAAAACACTTACTGTCAAACCCCTCGCGGGGAACTTTTTTACGAGCTCCACACGGCAAAGGGCATAAGTGTGACACAAATGAGTTAAAGAAGATCCTGACGATAATCTCAACAGCACTCACAATAGATAACAAAATTAAACATCGACGGACCCCTAGCAAGCTAGAGGTGGGACCAGGTGCCCGGGAGGATTACAAAGCATTGTAATTCCAGCCAGCACCATGCATTTTTATACATCAACCCACCATTTCATTAAACTAGTACTATATCCTTTTCAAACGTGTATGTGACTAGCGACGGGAAGCAACTCGTAGTTTATAACCATAAAGAACGACTTCGCCGATTGCGTTCTCATAATTTTGTAGTCTCAAAACACAGATCTTTATTCAAGAAGATAAAATATATACTATATTGTTTTAATGAGAAATATTTTTTTGTATCTTAATCAGAAAAAAAAAATCTTTGGCAATCAATTAAATCTACTTCACAATTTTTCCATTGTGACGTAACGGATGGTGATGACGCAGGACTGCAGATCTAAAGGTCGCGGGTTCGATCCTGGGCCTCGGCGAATATATTTTTCTAATCTTGCTTTTATGTCGACTTTTGTTGCTTTCAATATTGTTGACTCAATGAGATGCACTGTAATATCAATAGGCATAGTTTCTGCATATATTATGGTTGTGTAGAACTTAAAGATAAATTTTAATTTCACTGTTTGGAAAGAACTTCGGTACAAACAACATTTTATATCATAAAAAGGTGTATCATTCATGTCATTTTAGTTTTGTATCGTTTCGTCACCGACATACAAATGATAATTTTCATTTTAGCTTGTGATATTGAATTTCCGTGGCACCTACAAAAAACCCCCCACTTTTTAGCATAACTTCAGACCTTTTCTACTATTAGTTATAGGGTTAGTTCCTGTCATACTTCATACTCAAAGTAGGTGTGTAAATTTGTGGGGGATGAGGCCGTAGGCCGAACGCCCTACATATTTACACACCTACTTTGAGTAGGAAATAAGATAGGAAGTAACCCTAAAACGAATTTATCACGCCGAGCACCATTTTGTAACGTTTTATTTGTAATTTTTGAAGTTAAAAATTTTAGTGACCTACCTCAGCGTCAAGGTAGGACACCACGTGACCGCCATACTACGACGTTATTGGCTGAAATTAGTACCATGCATGATAAAAGGCAAATGTGACTGATATTTCTCGTGAGCGGGGTATGCTTCCTCCTCTCGGTCTAACATTCATTTGGACTTCACCTTCTCCTTCTTACAGAGTGTTTCTGTTGTTCAGTTAAGCATTGTATTTTAGATGTTCCATTTGATCATAACATGTAGCAGTCCGCAATATTGAAGTATACCAAAAAGGAAGCCCAAATCGTCTAGGAGAATATGACATTATTAGTCAACAAGTGAAGTAACAAGACAATCGTGTGTCGGATCCCCGAATGGAGGTAAGAGCAGATATTTCACATACGAACTTTCAAAAACAGCGACGTTGACACATTCAAACCTTTCCAGAAAGTGTACATAAACGCAAGCTGGATGTACATTATCTCTCCGATCATATGATCTTACGTTGAATGACTGTCATCATCATCAAACAAGAAATATTTACCTGATATGTACACCAATATGTACATCGAGACAATCACCATATAAGACTTTTTTCAAGGAGCTGTTTCGACGGGTGTTGCGTGCAATCAGGAGACGCTGACACACCTCAAGCACCTGGACCTGGTCTCACTTCGTAATGTTATTCATTCCGAGATTTGCAACCGTTCCAATGGAAATTCTAATAATTTTGCATTGTCTTCTCGACTGAGACTGAATAACTGATAGATTCTCCTTTGACATTTGCTTCATTCGGGATTCAAATTTTGCTCCTCAGAGAATGCGCGAGATTTTTTGTTAAGTTTTGTGGTTTTGTTGTTGTTGTGTTGAATGCCTATATAGTTCTGGACAGTGGAAAATGTTCACCCCTAACTGCGAAATATTTCGATCGGAGGAACATGTTTATTCTACAGGCACAAATGAATGACTAAACTTTGCTTGTAGGAACGGTTTGGTCACAATAGCTTGTTCCTTAATAGTAATATCATGAGTTAAGAGAACATTTACGTGATTAAGTAGAGAGAAGAGGAAATAAACCGATGTTGCGTGAGTATCATATCCGTTTGGATTTGCTAATGAATCTATCGACAAAAAACAAAGTGAATACTCACCAAACCCCCATTTCTAATTTACTTTGACAGAAAACAAATGATAATAAGGTTTGGGCGTTGATGTATAACAACTTATGCTATGAAAATAGAGCACGTTCATGTTTAAAAGAAAAAAAAAAACCAATACAAGAATGATATTATCAGTTAACAAAGAAAACACTGGGGATTGTCATTTGCTGTGTTTACTGTTAGACCTTTTTTAATACTATTTAGTACCGAATTGAAATATAAAGTTATTTTAAAACTTTAAGTTATTTCTAGAAAGTGTGTAATTTCTGATACTGTTTATCTTGATTGTTAATTACATTTACAGATATACGACCTTTAACATCTCCTAACGTTTGACTCCTTGGCTACGATTGGTACTCCTTTCTGGTATACTGTACTAAAGAAAGAATCAATCCTTGAACGGTTATAAGATGTTGTCAAATCAAATCTTTTGTTTGTACGTATTTTCTGCACATTTGTCAATACACATTTGAAAGTTCTAAACAAATGGCCTTATGACTGTATGTTGATATAACAATTGTCAATATTGAAATATGTGTTCTATAGTACAAATCGTTAGATGAATATCATCAAAGAAATTGCGTACTGAGAAAATAAGCTGCTTTTATGATTTAAGGAGCTCATGTTTAATTATTCAGAACTTTACGATTTTGACCACGAATTTACGACAAGGGTTTCGGCCTCTCTTCTGATATTTGAACAGTGTTGTCATCATGACTTGTCAACGTGTAATGCTGGGTACGTCTCTGTTACAAATCATGCATGATATCTATTTGCTTGACCTTTTAATCAAATTTTCGGAGAAGATAGCAAAGAATTCGATCCATAAGAAAGGAAGGGATCTCCAACAACATCAGATTGCAGCACCCACTGCAAAACACCAAAAAAACACCCAATGCAAAGGAAAGGAGGGGATCTCCAACAGCACTAGGTTGTAGCACCCACAGCAAAATCCCAAAACACCCATGCAAAATACACAGAACAGATACCCACAGAAAGAGACGCAAAAGGGACAAGGAACACCAACTCACAACATAGAAACATGAAACATAAAAGACTACACATAAACCAACGAGACCAATGGGCAACCGGTGCCGACTTAGGACGGCCATTAGAGAACGAAATGGAATTAAAACACTTCAAACATCGGGTCACGGGGAATTGTATTACCAACTCCACACTGCAACACGAAATAAGTGTAGATATAAAAGAAAGGAGGGGATCTCCAACAGCACTAGCATAGAGTTAGCATGCACAGCAAGGAACTCAAAAGGGACAAGGAAAACCTCAAACACAAAAGAGCACACATAAATCAACGAGACAAATGGGCAACCGTCGTCGACTTTGGACGGCCAACTGCTACGCAAGAATCAAATGGTGTGATTATTTGGATTACACGGCACAAGTTCTATCTATCTTGGTTCTTTTCTCAAAGATGCTGAAAATGAGAGTATCAATGACGTTTGAAATAAGATAAAATAGTTCTCAGAGTGGATGAGTATAAAAGAAGAGAGGGGATCTCCAACAAGACCCTAGCCTGTTGCAGCACCAACAGCAAAACAGAAAAACACACGATGCGAAAATACAAAGACGAGTATACTAAGATACAAAAACGAGTCGTACAACATATAAACATCAAACACAAAAGACTACACATAAACCAACGAAACCAAAGGGTAACCGGTGCCGACTTTGGACGGCCATTTGCCACACAAGTAGCAAATGGTGTGGTTATCCACGACCCTCTCACTTCTCCAATTACCCAGAGGTCTTGAAGAACGTACAGTTATGGTGTAAAACAACCTCCTCACTGTCAGATGACCACACACAAACAAGACCGCAAAACGCAGAGCAACACAGATGAAAATGTAAATGAATACAAAAAGAGGGCGTATGTACTATAACTCTAACGGGGTTCATATATACGAATGAACTAATTATTTCATTTCAAAAGATTTTTCGATTTCGTTGAAGAATGGACTTGATTAACCTGAGTTAGAAGACTCTTTCATGCTATCCAGTGAAAAAAAAAACATCCATTTCGATCAAGGGATCTCAAAAACGCCAGACTTGTCGAGGTTTTTGCAAAATTTCTAAGACCCCGAGGGTGAAAACGATGTATCTTTCATAGAAGAACATGATAGAGTATTTTCTCTTATATTTAAGGGCCAAAGTCAAAACTCGAAAATTTTCAAGTTGATCCTATTGCAAATTTAAGCAATATTCGAATACGAATGTAAGAATAAAGTACAAATATTTGGCTTTTCAAATAAACATCAAAGAAGAACCTATCAGTTATACAAAGTATAACGCAAGAAAACACAGAACAACGATGTTTTATTGTTACTTCGCTTGTTTGTTATTTACTATTTGATACAGATGTAGCTCTCATATCTGTATTTCATGGACCTACTATATAATACATACGTGGGTATGAGAGAAATCCCTTTACTTTCGCAATATTTATTTCGATCATTTCTACGAATTCATTATAAATATCTACATGTGTTTTAATGTAACTTCATTATTTTGAGGGAAAAGTAACCTTAGGGCAAGAGTACTTCAAATAGCGGAGGATGGGTTCTCAGCTTTCAGATCTAGGTCATTTGTAAATTAGTAGAATGTCACAACTTTCTCTATTGTAGCATAATGAGAAAATACCGCTTGAGCAAAACAACAGAAGTGTACCAGCCGCTATAGAGCAAACTTTTGATTAAAACAAATGACAGAGTGCAAGAGACATGCATGTCTGCAATATCATATGGATTTTGAGACATCGATCCGATTTTTTCAATTTCCATTGGAAACTGAGCCAAATTTGTCCAGGTTTTCGTTCTGGACAGCGTAACGTTTACAGTGTCTGTAAACGCAACCAGTTCATTTTCGTGCCTAGCTCTTAGAACAACTTTACTTACCTTTCATGTAAAGAACTCACTTTATGTCTTGAAAGAAAAAAAAGGATTTCGGTTCCCTCCCTCGTACGAAAACACATAGTAGGCACACGAGACGCAGTGGAGACAAGGATCACTACATACGACATCCAAGATGGGAGGGACTGTCAGATCAAGTTTGAAATAGACTCGGTAGAAGCATCCATAGTAAAGCAAATATACCCACGAGTAAACAAAGAAAAGGGGATGATCTCCAGCATGACAACCCTGCACAAGCACAGCAAGAGACATGAATAAGACATAAGACATAGATACATGAAAACAAAAGATTGCACATAAACCAAGGAGCAGAATAGTTAACTGGTGCCGACTTAGGACGGTCATCTGGTAGCAAATGGTTTGATATCCGAATTACGTGTGCAGAACCTCTCCAGTTTGCCGTTACTCAAATATCTCAAAGAACGCACATTAGTGTTGAAAAATAACTAATCCGCTGTCGATGACCACACAAACAAGACAGCAAGAAAGATGGACCCAAGCAACACAGATGGACATGTAAATGGATATAAAAGGGGCCTAAGTAATGCAATCCGTGCTTTGTCGGTTGTCACGAGCTCATGCATGTTATCACCCGTCGAGACCGACCGGCATTTAGAGTGGACATGTAATCAGGACCCTGTATTCTCTAAAGAGGTTTTAACATGGTCCGTCAGGGAGTCCCGAGTTAAGGATGCGCTGGTACAAAGCTGTAGATTAACTTAGTACCAAGCCTTATCTGTTGACATAGATCATATCCACGGTATAAAAGCATTTGATGATTCTGCTGCATTTTCGATAAATATGTTGTCTACTTTTATTCCTATTGATTGTGTTTATTATGTCACCATCAAGGCAGGTTGTCTAGTACCCAAAGAAAGTGGAGATCTCAAACAGCACTCGGTTGCAGCACCTACAGCAAAATTCTAAAGCACCCTTTGTAAAAACACAGAGGAAATACAAACAGAAAGAGACGCGAAAGAGACATGAAACACGAACTCAAACCATAGAAACACAAAAGACTATAAATAAACAAGCGAGACCAACTCAAACCATAGAAACATGAAACGCAAAATGCTACATATAAACCAACATGAAGAATGACAACCGTTGTCGACGTAGGACGGCTATCTGCTACGCAAGTAACAGTCGTTGTGGTTATCCGGATTACATGCGCACAAGCCTCCCGATAATATAGTCTGCTGTTTGTATAGATCTGAATTTTAAAGGGAGCTGACGATTATTTTTGTAAAATTTCCAGAAAGTATTTATTAGTTTATGAAAGTTTAACTAAAAGGATTGAAACACATCAACAGAAGTCATGTTCTGTTTCTGTCTATATCAAGGTGAGTCTTAACGATAGTATTCAGCCTCTTCAACTTAAATTAAAGGAGTAAGAACACTTTTGGAAATTCTTTTTTCCGAATGGTACAATCATGAGACATCATTTCATTTTCAGATGTGTTTTATATTTGAATATTTATTTGGCTTTGTTTTAACGCGCCATTTCAAAACAAATTGTTTGTGGTCTAAATAATGAGTTCGTAATTTTTCTCCTTGTCTGTGTTGTTCTTAGTTTTTCAATGGTGTTTGCCCACTGGCAATTTAATGGTCGTTTGTGTCATTGTCTCTGTCTTTGTTATCTATTTTTCGTTTCTGTTGTTTTTTATCAAGAATTTCTAAGTCTACCGATTGTGAGTTTTGGAGTCTTTTTTTTTTCGGCTTCTGTGCTTAGAAAAGCACAAATCCAACATGGCCTTACGTTCTTTGACATGTAGATTTAGAAATCCACTTTTAAGCTATATGAAGGTATAAATTCTAGCAATTTCAAATTGAAGTTTTCCCTGTCTTAAATTGATTATTTCGCCTTTTTCACTGAGAAATAGAAATGCCAAGCTCGTTACTGTACGCTTGTTTCACGTTGCAGTGTGGAGCAGTTAAAATCGTTCCCCGTGACCTGATGTTTGTCAAGTGAATTAAATACTTCTTTCCAACTCTGTCACCCGAAAGAAGCTTTGTTTTGGCCTTTTATCAATGTGACATCATACATATTTCTTATTGCTAATTTGGAAATGTTACTGAATCGACCCTACAGGAAATTTGGAGCCGCGCACTCTCTGTAATGTAAATGTTCAAATCTAACTTCAAAAAATTAAAGAGGACCCTACTAAAGTTATTTTTGGTGGCTCCGCCGGAAGCATCACTGGTGAGAATTTAATATTGGAAACACGTATCTGATGCATGGAAATTGATTTGGAGTTTTCTTCAAGAAGGTAGAGAGTTGGCACCCTTCGACATTATTAATACAGACACTTATTTCACGTTGCAGTGTGGAGCAGTTAAAATCGTTCCCCGTGGCCTGATGTTTGTCAAGTGTATTAATTACTTCTTTCCAGCTCTGTCACCTGAAAGAAGCTTTGTTTTGGCCTTTTATCAATGAGACATAGAATATATTTTTTTTTGCTATTTCGGATACTAGTCATTTCACCGATAAATATCATCGAAATTAAATTACGTTCATAATATCTATGTTTATATTGTGAATACTTCATGAATTAATCTATACTTGTAAAAATGCTTCGATATCAACATTACGATCTTTGAAGTCATTATAAACAAAAAAAGTTAATCGTCTGTCTCTTCAATGCATTTGAAATGTTCTGTTACAAAATGTTTTGAAATTTCTAAAACATGGGTCATGTAGCATCATATCCCACCAATTCTGCTACGTCTTTTGGTACATTTTTGGACACAATAATTTTCATTCTTTGGCCATATTACCTTGTGTAGATTGAGGATCACTGACGAGGGTTTAGTACCCGAAACGTGTATGTCTGGTCCATGCTGTTAATTTATCAGGTTTTAAATGATGCTATTGAATTTAAAGACGTTTAACATCCATTAGAGATAAAGCGGCATGTGAACATAGCTGATGTCAAAATGAATGTTCGATCGGCTCCCTTCTTGTATTCACGAGAAAGTATCGGCTTTGTAAAGAAGTGCATTCGCAATATTAAGATTATTCTGATATTCCGCAATATTAAGATTATTCTAGAGCATGTACTGATGTTTTGGATTTTCGTAATAGAAATCTACAAATTACAAAGAAACTTTTAGGTCAAGGTTTTCGCTTTCACAAACTAGTAAAGACTTTCTGGAAATTTTACAAATATTATGATCAACTTCTTTTGAAATTCGGACCCATAAAAGCAACGGAGTATATTACTTTAGGTATTTCACAACCTGCATTTTATGGTGACATAATTAACAAAATAAGAAGGATCAAAGGTAGACAGCATATGTACCGAAAATGCGTCAGAGTCATCAAACGCCTTTTATACCGTGGATATGATCCTAATGTCACCAGACGGACACTAAGCTTGGTACTTGACCAATATACAGTCTTGTACGAGCGCATTCTTAAGACTTGCACTCTGACTGACTGTGACGACGGGACTCCATGACGGGCCCTGTCCAAACCTCTTTAGAGAAGACAGGGCCCCGACCACCTGTCCTCTCTGAATGTCAGTCGGACTCCTCGGGTGATTACATACATGAGCTCGCTACAGCCGGCAGAGCACGGACTGTATTACGCATGCCCTCTTTTTATATCCATTTACATATTCATCTGTGTCTCTGGGGCCTCTGCGTTTCGCGGTCTTGTTTGTGTGACGTCATCTTACAGTGAGGAGGTTGTTTTACACCACATTTGTACGTTCTTCGAGACCTCTAGGTAACTGGAGAAGTGAGAGGGTTGTGCGCACGTAATCCAGGATAACCACACCGTCTTCTATTTACTTGGCAGATGGCCGTCCTAAGTCTGCACCGGTTACCCATTGGTCTCGTTGGTTTATGTGTAGTCTTTTATGTTTCTATGTTGTGAGTTGGTGTTCCTTGTCCCTTTTGCGTCTCTTTCTGTGGGTATCTGTTCTGTGTTTTTGCATGGGTGTTTTGGGATTTTGCTGTGGGTGCTGCAACCTAGTGTTGTTGGAGATCCCCTCCTTTCTGATATTCCGCAATATTAAGGTTATTCTGATATTCCGCAATATTTAGATTATTCTGATGTGTCGCAATATTAAGATATTTGCACCTATTTCTGAAACATGTTCATTATACACAACTGCAATAAAAAAATAAAAAGAAACATAACAAAGTTTGTATTATTTAATGAACAAAGAACATTGAAATAAACATCAAATCGAAACATTAAAAAGTGAAGCATGTAAGAGTTAACACGACATAACATTGTTTGAAGGCTTATTCTTCCGTAATATATCAGTTTTCAAAACTTTATTTGGTTCATAAATTAGTATGCCGAAATATATCCTAAAAACACAATATAAAGAATTGTGAGAAAAATATACATGTATACAAAGCAGAAATTCTCAACGCTAAAAGAAAATAGGACAACCAGGCGGAGACAACGACACCAGATTCCACAAAAACACGAAGGGTAACTTATTTAATGAACCATCTCCAGTGCAAGTACTGGGAAGAAACTCGGCACTATGAATCTATTTTGTAGGGCAAGTTTCGATATATCAAGATGATACATGTGAAAGAACATCGAAACAATTGAAAGGATACACTTCATTTTGAGAATAATAAACTCTTATCTAATTAATCAAAGGCAGATTATCCTTAAGATTTTTTTTTCTTCTACTCACTAAAAAGGTAGAATATGAATATGGGTCATTAAGCAGAACTTAATTCTGAAAACAGATGAAGAAGTTTGTGATATTGACTTTCAAAAAATTCATGAGTACAGGTAAACGTCTTCGGTATATCTAGGACATAATTTTCACAGATTTTGGTCATATTACATTGTCTACATTGAGGATCATTGACGAGGGTTAAGTATCCAAAACGTGCATGTCTGGTCAATACTGTTAATATATCTGCTCAAAAATGATGCTGATGAATTTGAAGACATTAAATATTTACAAAGATTATGTCTTTTTTATTTACAACATATTTTCCCGTTCTTTACACTCATCCATGGAAATCTCTGTAGCGGCATACTTTGGTCTGACTTTACCCGGCTGATTCGTTATTCTGCCGTTGATTGCGGGAACACTCTCTTTTCTTAACACAGAGTCACGTGTCCAGGCCATGGACGATCTGGAGTATCTTCTTGTAAGGGAGTGGAAGCATGGTAACTTTCTCCTTAATACAGATTTTACCTGGAAAAAAAGCAATTCATTTCAAAATGGATGTCGAAGCCTCAAATACAATGCAATATGTACAATGAGCAGGTATTTGGTGTCATTATGTCATGTTTATTTTTCATTCTCAAGAAGCAAGTGAGAAGGAAAATAAAACATCTTAAACGGAATGTTGCGGTGCTCAAAGGGCACCGAATGTACATGATTGCATTTTAAGGTGCATCATTGGTCACGATTTTGGACTATTCTTACGCATCTCCTGTTTTAGCACTCATTGAGCTTGACTTTTATAGATATTTCAATTTATTATGGCTAATGTATCATTTCTTACTCTTTTTAAGACTTTAATTCATTAGACACATTTAAGCGGCCAAGTTTTAAAATTTGATCTAAAATGAATGAAGTGTGCGTAAGAAAATGGTTCGCGGTAATTTCTGTAAAATTGACGTGGAGGTACTTTTTTTAACTGTTCGGATTTCTTTTACGTAAGAATTTACCCATGAATTTTGTTTTACGTATGGAATTTTATTGATTTAAGCTTTTTTATAAGGTGTGGCTGATGAGTGATGAATACCGAAAAATAATAAGTTGTTTAAATTCATCTCAAAATAGGGCAAAGGGATAGGGCCACGAAGCCCGATATTGGCCCTAATTTTGATAAATTTTGAACATTGTACTTCATAGAATATTCAACTGTTATTTGACATTTTGAAACGTTCTCTACTGAATCACGAATCTACTTTTTGTAAACATTGCTTTTATCAACACCTTTTAGCCCTTTGAAAACACCAAAATAGGTCAAATTCGGCGAAATTGATGCAAAAAATCAATATTTCTATTACATTAGCAATGGCGACATGCATTAACTATGATGGAAAATTTATATGTGAAAGATTATCATTATATCCTTTTGTCATAAACGTTTTATCTCAGTAAACGCATGCGGCCACATTGAATTCTACGACAGAAGACAAAGTTCCCAGCAATTTTCGCCATATTTTGTCAATAACGTAAAAATGACGTCACTTCATGACGTCATAACAGTTAAATGGCACATTGTTTGGTGATATTATTCATTTCATGAAAATAGGTAAACATTCGTGTATTTTCATAAGAGATATCAAGTATTCCTCATGAAATTTATTTAAAGAGAAAAATCAAATGCCGATTTAGGGGTCTCGTGGCCCTACCCCTTTTCAGCTCTGACACTTTTTCAAGAAAACCACAAAATAACACTATTTGTGAGCGTCTGTTCTCTCTTATTTGAACACGAACATATACTTTTTCTTCAATATTTTGAAAAGTCTTCTCTAGGAGCACGTGTTACTGTGTGTTTGGAAAAATCGTTGAAATTAGGTATCTCTGAAATTTTGACCTTAACTTGGATGATTTTGTTATTTTTGTGTAAAATCTAGAAAATTTTAAATCATCGGTGAAGTTGGTACCTAAGATAGCTCTTTATCAAATTCTGCTTTGATACAAAGTTTCTAACCTATTTTATTGTATAATAACAAAGAAAAGTAAAATAAAAATCAAATGAGTGCATTTAAACACTTTTGGTATTTTCTTTACAAATGTGCTATTTTTAGCAACAAATTTCCGGCATTTTTTACCCAGTTTTCAAATAAGCAGAAATCTTGATTTTCGTCACGGACCTACCATTTTTCCTTCATAAAATGATTTAGGGACATGAATACTATATTTTCATATGGTTATCATAAAATCGTTGAAATTCCTTCATTCAGAAATGACATGCCTTAACAGACACTGTGCAGGTCAACCACAAGAGCAAAAATTACAAAAGAAATAGGAAAAAGATAACTTTTAACATATTTTCTCATCAAATCTCAATAGCGAGCCTTATAAAAGATAGGAGTATTGACCTCCTTATTAAGTAAGGACGATGTCAATTAATGCTTCCTTTATTGAATCGTCTCGTCCAGTATATATGTTATAGAGACATTTCGTATCTGTCAGTATTAAATGAGCTGATATATTTAAGCATCAACGATTTGCTGCGCAGTCGACATGACATTACAGCCCGTAATATACGGAAGCTTATCTTTGTCAGTGTAAAATCAATTCATGCCGATTCATGACAGAACCCCTTAAGTTTGCTATATAATCTTAACCTTTCATTGGACTATTCTCCTTTTTATGTGGTGATCTTCAAGTTTCAATGATCTTTAGTTGTTGGTCCCGTTTGTTTGTTGACAAGATACTTTTACTTTATGCCCCTCCTTTTTGCCTCATGTTTTTAACTCTTAAATACAAAAATCTTACTTAAACTGTCTGCTCTTTTATATGCATGATTCCTGTTTCTAAATGTATTATTGTGTGGTATTCTTGAAGAATGTCTTGTGGTTTCGATGCAGAGTTATTGTCGTGTGTGAAGTTAGTTCAGTCGTTGCTACAATTATTCAATTACTCCAATAGCTATAACAACATCTAATTTCCGTGCCTTTTGTCAATTCTATCGTTCGAAATGTAACACTCTGGACAAAGAGGAAATAATCGTATAAATCCTTTATCCAATAACTTACCTCTTCATTCAAGAAACAATAAAACAGGGAAACGAAGAAACCCTGAAAATAAAAAGAAAGCACTCAAAGTATCACATTTAATTGAACCCTGTACATGAACGACATGGAAATGTGATAAAATGTAAAACTAAAATGGATCTCCAACTGGAGAATGACTGAGACGAATTACCTATTAACATTTATCTTAGAATATGTATTGCTGAATTATATACATAATGTTCAAGACTCATCCAAAGGAGAAAGGTACCGGGGAAACCCAAACTATATCTGAACACATTAGAATTTAACATTAAGAAAGCAATCGGACATTAAATCATTCTAGTGCAATATTGTGTACAATGTTGTGTAAAATATTGTGTAAAATTTTCAAATTATAGCATACATCCAGAAGGACACAAATTATAGCATTGACATTTCCCTTTATGTTTCCCGTCATTGCTTTATTACTGTAAAACATTCGTCCATCTGATGTTTCGTAAGAAAGCCTATTGACTTCGGGATCAAGTTTGATGATAAATGAAATCCAGCCTGAACATATCTCATTCCCGAGTATTATTTCCCAGTCGATAATCATCCTTCAAAGTGACAAGTTCTTAAGAGGAGGGTTGGTTCACATCTTGACTTTATGATAGGGAACACTTTATTACTTTATCACAAATGACGATGGGGCGCCGTGTCTTAATGTCATGATTATTATCCAATGAAGCATTTGTTTAGTGTTTCTTTATGTTTGTTAGATATAAAGTTATGCTTCTTCGAGACAAGCGCACAGTAGGTGTAAAAGAATAAAATCTATTAAGTTATCTAGAATAGAAAAAAAATTCAAAGTAGCATTTCCTAAATATGAATTCAAATCGATATCTTATTATCTTGATAAACTGAATATTATTTCAACGTTTGTATGTCATAAATCAAAATTATACATGAATGAATAATGATTATATTTATGTTTGTATCAAGTTAAATGAGGTTAGTATTTCTGCCATTATTATTTTGGCAAATTTGACCCTAAAGTACGGAAGCCCGTTAGTGCAAACACTTTACTTTCACATCAAAAAAATAATAATGATCTTTTTTTCATTGCATGCATTTCTTTTCATAGGATTTTTTTATTGCATTTTTTTCATTGAATTGTTTTTTCTCATTGGATTCTTTTGCAATGAATGCCAGAGATGCAAGGATGGATTTTACTTAGAATTATTATAGATCGTCGTTTTTACACTTGATAGAGGAAAAAGGGCCGGGAATTTGTGTATTTGAATGTTTGTGTTTTTATTTGGATAATTATGATAATAAGAGAAAGTTTTGTATGATAAACATTCATACTATTTGAAGCATAGTACAGAGAAATGGCTAAAAAATAAGGCTTTAAATATCGGAAAAAAAATATTTAAAAAAATATTCTTTACTATTCTTAAAGTTTGAGCTCGGCGTTTTGTTTCAACATACATTTCCACATTCAGCGTTACGTTAAGGATGGATCTAGATTATTTTTCCTAAGGGGGTCGGGGTGGGGGTTCAAAGCTGTCGAGACGACCAACTTATGATTTTGGAAAGAAAGAAGTTATGTGTTTGAAAGGCAAAAAGCATATGATGCAGATTGCAGGCGGTCCTGACCCCCACATCTACCGATTTATCGCTTGACATTACCCGTAGCTTCTTGTATTCCTTATAAAAATGTTAGATAGTCAAAAAGATTTTTCTTATATCTCTCCGATATGAAAGAAATGAGGGGATCTCCAACAACACTCGGTTGCAGCACCTACAGGAAAACCCCGAAACACCAACTGCAAAAAAAAAAAAAACACAAAGCAGACACGCACAGAATGAGACGCATATGGTACAATGAACGCCAAATCTCATAGAAACATCACACATAAATAACTTCGCATAAACCAACGAGACCAATGGGCAATCGGTGCAGACTTAGGACGGCATTACTAAGCAGACGGTGTGGTTTTCCTGGATTTTATTTAACGTAACTTCTTACCCGGCTTTAATATTAAGATGTATGAAGTCCAATAACCATTAAGTATGAAAAGGATAATAGATTTTGACAAGGTATTATACAAAGGCAAGACATAAACATGTAATTACTAAATTTGAATCTGTGAATTCCTATTGGCATCAGCATTTCTTATACTAAGGACAGAGAAGGATTAAAATTACAATAGCACGTCTCAGCTATCAAAACAATAACGGTATTGATTGACACTTAATGATCTGTAAGAATGAACCTCTCTGCAATTTCGCTTTATTCGTACCAATTTACTCACGAACCTGAAGACTTACATTTAACTATATCGAAATTCTATTGATTTTTGTAATTCTAAAATAAATGCGATGAGGAAAACAAATGAGATTTATCTTAATCTTCAGTCAATCATGGCAGATTTGCTTTATCGCAACAAAATGGATATTCACATAAAATTGAAATAAGATAAAAATTGAAATACCTGCCGTGTGGAGACCGTAAAAAAAGTTCCCCGCGAGGGGTTTGACAGTAAGTGTTTTGAATATTTTTCCCTGAAATTGTCGCCATAGCACTTTCTATATAGACATAACCTCAGACAGTGCATGTATTTTAGATATTGTTTTCATTTTAGTGGTGCGTGAACATCGACGGCGGGTGCGGCTAGCCAAGAGGTGATGCTTACTAATCCCGGGTACCTGGTCCCACCTCTTACTTGCTAGGGGTCCGTAAATGCTCAATTTGGTGCTCTATAGCGAGTGGTGTTGAGATTATCGTCAGGATCTTCTTTAAAACTTTTCTATTGGTAAACAAGGGTTACTTACTTAAAGTTTGTACATTATGGGTAAATAGTTGTAAAAGAAAAAAATTAATAAAATAAGAAATTGACTGATTCATATTAAAAACAAGAGCCCCAGGGGGCACAACGCTCACCTGATACCCATGCACGCTCTAATTGACATACTGACATTGAATACTGATAGTGCCAGTACCAGGATTTAAAGCCCACAACCTTTCTAAAAAGATTTTTGCCGGATGCAGAGAAGTTTTTTTTCAGACAACCTTTGAAAGTACAAAAAAGAAGAAATAGCCACATTTCAAAACAATAACTTTTTTACTGATTTGAAAAGACGGATAAAGTGGTCCAACGTCATATGCCCAGCTAGTATAGTTCAATTATGCAACATCAAAAATTTAAATCATATTGTACATTAATGTGCAGCAGAAAAAGAATAAAACAATGAAACGATTTCATAAATTAAGTTTATTTAAAATTGAACACAAAACCTTTCATTATTGATAGCTAGCATGCCAGAAATTATAAAGCCTGTGTTTGTGAAACGAGAATGCCCCCGGCGGCATCTTTGTTAGTATAAAGGCCATTTTCTGTTAAGTATGTGAGAGGTCAGGGTCAGCGCAATATTGGTATCAATGGAAAGATCTTGTCACAAGGAATACACATGTAAAAATTGAAACCTCTATCACTAACCATTCAAAAGTTATGCCCAATGTTAAAGTTTTTGAGAAGTACGTCAAAGGTCAAGGTTATGGTCACGAGGTCAAAAATTTTGGTATCAATGGAAAGGTATTGTCACAAGGAATACACATGTGAAATATGAAACCTCTATCACCAGCTTCCATTTAAAAGTTATGCCCAATGTTAAAGTTTTTCGGAAAACAGACAGACAAACAGACAGACGAACAGGCCAAAAACTATATGCTCCCGAATCTTTTATTCCAGGGGCATAAAAAACAAAGATTTTTCGGTTTTGCCTTTATTCATATTAAAGTATACTGAAATCTATGAATGCTTTTGAATAGTATTGATTTCATCTCAAATACATGAAACGTACAGTTAAAATCGTTTTAATCCAATATTTATCAATTCAAGTGAGTTGTGCTGCTTGTGCAGAAATTGGGACAGTTTGTTTTCCAAAAAGAAGTGTATGGTGTATCAAACCTCATGACCTAGTGAAGCCACTTGAACAAATAATTTTCAGTGAATATGCTGAAATGCGGCGCTTCTTGCCTATGCATATTTCAACAGGCGAGAAGGAGCGTCGCATTTCAGCATACGCTGTTCAACAACTCAAGTGATTTCTCTAGGTTTCGTAGTTTGAAACAAATTAAAAGGCCCATGAAATTGTTAAGGTTGTCCAACTAGCAGACCTACAACATCGTTATTTACTGTTAAAAAATTGTTTTACCTCATCAAAGGTCTGTTACACGGACAAGTTGTTAGCGGAGAGAGTTCATGAAATGTATCGGTTGCATAGGATTTGCCGACAAAAAGTTATTTGGTCCGATAAAAAACTCATCATGTATCTATTATTTGAACAGATAAAAATTCCCAAATGTCTTATCACAGGAACCTGTCATTTTATGAGAGAAAATGTTTTATTATTCACAACCTCAGGCCTCTGTGTTCCTCTTAGAAATATTATACATACAAGATGTCGAACACAGTGGCTTATGGTTGTAAATAATAATTTATTTACTCTATTTAAACAACAGCTTTCTGTGGTCCAACATTTCATAGGAAGATTTCAGGAACTCTGAACTGAATTATTTATTTCAAGAATTTCAGATATTAAATGTCCTATGCATTCTCAAAATCCGGAGGAAGAGATTACTCATTAGACGTTTCTTCAAGAAATCAGTCCGTAAATTACTTCATCTAAGAGAGTCTAAGACAGAGGAAATTCGAGCAAACTTTATGCATGATACAAGTTGCAAGTGTTCCAAGTACATGAATGATAACCATTATGAAAGTGTTCCAAGTATAATGCACATTTCATTAAATAAAAATCTATTCCGTTTGCACTGTATCTCCTGAAATGTATCGCAGTACTAAAGGTATCACATTTCTACATGGGGAATCCCCTTCAGGTGTAATCCAAGGTAATCGTTTTAGCGGGGAATCCCCTCAGTTTTGACTGGTGAACAGGGCAGAATAAAAGGTGTCACACCATTGGTCAAAACTATTGAAAATTTAAAAATAGCACATGAAATCAATGTACCATTCCCTGTAGTCGGGATAAATTGAGTTTTGAACCTGTTTTTGTCTTTTATGCAATCTATTGATCGATTTAAAAATAGATGAAATTTGTAAAATTTTCGAAATGGATAGAGGGGTGATGTAAAAAAGTGGAATTTGTGAGAAAACGGTATGCATGACCCCCCTATTTTCTATTATTTTTATGTGTGTCAAAGGTGTCCAAATCCAACGAGACCAAATTCATAATTATTGAATGAAGGATTGGAAGTCACTCAAATTGAGCTAAATGATTGATCATACAAAGAAGGTTTTTATTTCTTTGGATGACACCTTCAGGTACACGGCAAAACATGGCCGCTTTTGAAATCTTGTTCCCGACTTTAAAAATAAAATTCTAAATAAGTATAAAGAATTTAAATAATTGAATCATATCACATAAAAGGTCAATCAATAAGACATTGAAGCATGTGTCACTTGTTGAATTATCAGCTGTAACTATGGATGAAAGGTCGATCAAAAAATGATTAATCATACAAAGAAGGTTTTTTTCCTGTAGTTGCACCTGAAGCATTGGGCATGGAAAACATACATTATACCTATGTACAATCTTAAAAAATATTCCTTAAAAATCCAAAAGTGGATATCTTGACAAAATTCTTTCACTTGTAGGGTACCATGCATGAGTACCTCATACCTACAAATTGTCATGACAATCTGAAGAGTGGTTATAGAAAAGAAGCAGAAAATGTATGAAAATCACCCCCCCCCCTTCCTTTTTACATAAGAAAAAAATTCATAAAAAATCAAAAAAATAAAATTTAAGCATAAAATACATATCAAAGCATTAAGTAAGTTAAATATGATAAATATGTAGTAAATGAGTGTGTAAAATCATACACTTATTGAGTTATTTAAAGAAATAGTGCAAAAATGTGCATTTCTGACTAAGTCCGAAAAGACGTCAAAAACGCGTCAAAAATTTGACTTCGAAGTGGAACCAAAAATAACAACACTTCTTAAGACATCTCTCTAGATCATCCTGATGCTTTCGGTTTGTCGATACATGCTTCGGTTCTGAAGAAGAAGTTTGTCAAAGGAGGGTACCCCCCGTGACCTACTTTTGGCTGTGGTGGCGCCACCTGTTGACAGATCCGGACGAAAAACAACAACACTTGTAGGGGACCATGAGTACTTCAAACCTACCAAGTTTCATCAAAATCCCTTCAGCCGTTCTGAAGAAGAAGTTGAAAATGTGAAAAGTTTACGACGGACGACGACGGACGACGACGACGGACGACGGACGACGGACGCCACGCTATGACAATAGCTCACTTTGAGCCTATGGCTCAGGTGAGCTAAAAAGGGGAAAAAAATTTTGTTGGGGTCCCGCCGGGGTTTGAAGCCACTCCCCATGGGTCCATTGGGCATGGAAAACATACATTATACCTATGTACAATCTTAAAAAATATTCCTTAAAAATCCAAAAGTGGATATCTTGACAAAATTCTTTCACTTGTAGGGTACCATGCATGAGTACCTCATACCTACAAATTGTCATGACAATCTGAAGAGTGGTTATAGAAAAGAAGCAGAAAATGTATGAAAATCACCCCCCCCCCTTCCTTTTTACATAAGAAAAAAATTCATAAAAAATCAAAAAAATAAAATTTAAGCATAAAATACATATCAAAGCATTAAGTAAGTTAAATATGATAAATATGTAGTAAATGAGTGTGTAAAATCATACACTTATTGAGTTATTTAAAGAAATAGTGCAAAAATGTGCATTTCTGACTAAGTCCGAAAAGACGTCAAAAACGCGTCAAAAATTTGACTTCGAAGTGGAACCAAAAATAACAACACTTCTTAAGACATCTCTCTAGATCATCCTGATGCTTTCGGTTTGTCGATACATGCTTCGGTTCTGAAGAAGAAGTTTGTCAAAGGAGGGTACCCCCCGTGACCTACTTTTGGCTGTGGTGGCGCCACCTGTTGACAGATCCGGACGAAAAACAACAACACTTGTAGGGGACCATGAGTACTTCAAACCTACCAAGTTTCATCAAAATCCCTTCAGCCGTTCTGAAGAAGAAGTTGAAAATGTGAAAAGTTTACGACGGACGACGACGGACGACGACGACGACGACGGACGACGGACGCCACGCTATGACAATAGCTCACTTTGAGCCTATGGCTCAGGTGAGCTAAAAAGGGGAAAAAAATTTTGTTGGGGTCCCGCCGGGGTTTGAAGCCACTCCCCATGGGTCCATTGGGCATGGAAAACATACATTATACCTATGTACAATCTTAAAAAATATTCCTTAAAAATCCAAAAGTGGATATCTTGACAAAATTCTTTCACTTGTAGGGTACCATGCATGAGTACCTCATACCTACAAATTGTCATGACAATCTGAAGAGTGGTTATAGAAAAGAAGCAGAAAATGTATGAAAATCACCCCCCCCCCCTTCCTTTTTACATAAGAAAAAAATTCATAAAAAATCAAAAAAATAAAATTTAAGCATAAAATACATATCAAAGCATTAAGTAAGTTAAATATGATAAATATGTAGTAAATGAGTGTGTAAAATCATACACTTATTGAGTTATTTAAAGAAATAGTGCAAAAATGTGCATTTCTGACTAAGTCCGAAAAGACGTCAAAAACGCGTCAAAAATTTGACTTCGAAGTGGAACCAAAAATAACAACACTTCTTAAGACATCTCTCTAGATCATCCTGATGCTTTCGGTTTGTCGATACATGCTTCGGTTCTGAAGAAGAAGTTTGTCAAAGGAGGGTACCCCCCGTGACCTACTTTTGGCTGTGGTGGCGCCACCTGTTGACAGATCCGGACGAAAAACAACAACACTTGTAGGGGACCATGAGTACTTCATACCTACCAAGTTTCATCAAAATCCCTTCAGCCGTTCTGAAGAAGAAGTTGAAAATGTGAAAAGTTTACGACGGACGACGACGGACGACGACGACGGACGACGGACGACGGACGCCACGCTATGACAATAGCTCACTTTGAGCCTATGGCTCAGGTGAGCTAAAAAGGGGAAAAAAATTTTGTTGGGGTCCCGCCGGGGTTTGAAGCCACTCCCCATGGGTCCATTGGGCATGGAAAACATACATTATACCTATGTACAATCTTAAAAAATATTCCTTAAAAATCCAAAAGTGGATATCTTGACAAAATTCTTTCACTTGTAGGGTACCATGCATGAGTACCTCATACCTACAAATTGTCATGACAATCTGAAGAGTGGTTATAGAAAAGAAGCAGAAAATGTATGAAAATCACCCCCCCCCCCTTCCTTTTTACATAAGAAAAAAATTCATAAAAAATCAAAAAAATAAAATTTAAGCATAAAATACATATCAAAGCATTAAGTAAGTTAAATATGATAAATATGTAGTAAATGAGTGTGTAAAATCATACACTTATTGAGTTATTTAAAGAAATAGTGCAAAAATGTGCATTTCTGACTAAGTCCGAAAAGACGTCAAAAACGCGTCAAAAATTTGACTTCGAAGTGGAACCAAAAATAACAACACTTCTTAAGACATCTCTCTAGATCATCCTGATGCTTTCGGTTTGTCGATACATGCTTCGGTTCTGAAGAAGAAGTTTGTCAAAGGAGGGTACCCCCCGTGACCTACTTTTGGCTGTGGTGGCGCCACCTGTTGACAGATCCGGACGAAAAACAACAACACTTGTAGGGGACCATGAGTACTTCATACCTACCAAGTTTCATCAAAATCCCTTCAGCCGTTCTGGAGAAGAAGTTGAAAATGTGAAAAGTTTACGACGGACGACGACGACGACGACGACGGACGGACGACGGACGCCACGCTATGACAATAGCTCACTTGAGCCTATGGCTCAGGTGAGCTAAAAAGGGGAAAAAAATTTTGTTGGGGTCCCGCCGGGGTTTGAAGCCACTCCCCATGGGTCCATTGGGCATGGAAAACATACATTATACCTATGTACATTTATTGACAAATAAAATGAACGAAAAATTGGAGGTGGGTATTTAAGAGTTTTACCTAAATTCTGTCGTCAAAGACCGTTGCCATGGCAACATTAGACCTTTTTGCTTGTTTCATATATCTTTGAATTGATTTTATTCCTCTTTAGAGTTACATAAGATTGTCAAAATGTATGCATGTATAGATATGACTTGTATTTTACTAAGAACAATTAAATGTTCAAGGTCATTTGCTTGATGTTCAAGGTCATTTATACTTTGAGACTCAAATTTTGCATAAAATTGATTTCTTAATTTTTTGTTACCGATTTTAGTGTTTTTTTATTTACAATATTTTCATAGGTCAATATATATGAAAGCACATGAATATAAGAAAGACAAATCTTAGAATTTATTGAATTGTAGCTATTCATAGGAAAATATTTTTCCGTCAAAAAACAAGAAAATTACAGATTTCGTCCTTTTTATCAACATACTCACCAAGAATTTAGATATTCGAAGATGTGAAGAAACGTAATCAATCGTTCTAAGAAATAAGTGATACATTTATCATTTTATGGCATATAACTGTTAAGTTCAATATTTCAAGGTTTCTAAAATATTGACACCTTCATTTTATGAAAAATCAGGATTTTTCGTCAAATCTGGTCACTTAAAGTTTAATGACCTTGAAAATTCAGCGGGTGACCTTGAAATATTTTCAAGGTCATTTTCATATCAAAACGCCTTTGAGAGATATATACATGAACTTCTGTTCCAATATCATGCTTAGATAGTTTGATAGAGGTTGTGTTTTAATTCATCGTATTGAAACCTTTCAGCCAATTGTTACCATAGCAACTAAATTTGATGCTGCTTTGCATATAAAAGGACAAATTAGCCCAATTAATTTTTTATATTCAAGTAGAGTTCAAAGATGATACTAATTGGATAACTACAATTAGGACTTCAAACATTGGTGCTTTTATGAAATTTTCAACCTTGTAAAACAGTAAAAACGTGCAAAAAATAAGACATCTCTCTAGATCATCCTGATGCTTTCGGTTTGTCGATACATGCTTCGGTTCTGAAGAAGAAGTTTGTCAAAGGAGGGTACCCCCCGTGACCTACTTTTGGCTGTGGTGGCGCCACCTGTTGACAGATCCGGACGAAAAACAACAACACTTGTAGGGGACCATGAGTACTTCATACCTACCAAGTTTCATCAAAATCCCTTCAGCCGTTCTGAGAAGAAGTTGAAAATGTGAAAAGTTTACGACGGACGACGACGGACGACGACGACGGACGACGGACGACGGACGCCACGCTATGACAATAGCTCACTTTGAGCCTATGGCTCAGGTGAGCTAAAAAGGGGAAAAAATTTTGTTGGGGTCCCGCCGGGGTTTGAAGCCACTCCCCATGGGTCCATTGGGCATGGAAAACATACATTATACCTATGTACAATCTTAAAAAATATTCCTTAAAAATCCAAAAGTGGATATCTTGACAAAATTCTTTCACTTGTAGGGTACCATGCATGAGTACCTCATACCTACAAATTGTCATGACAATCTGAAGAGTGGTTATAGAAAAGAAGCAGAAAATGTATGAAAATCACCCCCCCCCCCTTCCTTTTTACATAAGAAAAAAATTCATAAAAAATCAAAAAAATAAAATTTAAGCATAAAATACATATCAAAGCATTAAGTAAGTTAAATATGATAAATATGTAGTAAATGAGTGTGTAAAATCATACACTTATTGAGTTATTTAAAGAAATAGTGCAAAAATGTGCATTTCTGACTAAGTCCGAAAAGACGTCAAAAACGCGTCAAAAATTTGACTTCGAAGTGGAACCAAAAATAACAACACTTCTTAAGACATCTCTCTAGATCATCCTGATGCTTTCGGTTTGTCGATACATGCTTCGGTTCTGAAGAAGAAGTTTGTCAAAGGAGGGTACCCCCCGTGACCTACTTTTGGCTGTGGTGGCGCCACCTGTTGACAGATCCGGACGAAAAACAACAACACTTGTAGGGGACCATGAGTACTTCATACCTACCAAGTTTCATCAAAATCCCTTCAGCCGTTCTGGAGAAGAAGTTGAAAATGTGAAAAGTTTACGACGGACGACGACGGACGACGACGACGACGACGGACGACGGACGCCACGCTATGACAATAGCTCACTTTGAGCCTATGGCTCAGGTGAGCTAAAAAGGGGAAAAAATTTTGTTGGGGTCCCGCCGGGGTTTGAAGCCACTCCCCATGGGTCCATTGGGCATGGAAAACATACATTATACCTATGTACAATCTTAAAAAATATTCCTTAAAAATCCAAAAGTGGATATCTTGACAAAATTCTTTCACTTGTAGGGTACCATGCATGAGTACCTCATACCTACAAATTGTCATGACAATCTGAAGAGTGGTTATAGAAAAGAAGCAGAAAATGTATGAAAATCACCCCCCCCCCCTTCCTTTTTACATAAGAAAAAATTCATAAAAAATCAAAAAAATAAAATTTAAGCATAAAATACATATCAAAGCATTAAGTAAGTTAAATATGATAAATATGTAGTAAATGAGTGTGTAAAATCATACACTTATTGAGTTATTTAAAGAAATAGTGCAAAAATGTGCATTTCTGACTAAGTCCGAAAAGACGTCAAAAACGCGTCAAAAATTTGACTTCGAAGTGGAACCAAAAATAACAACACTTCTTAAGACATCTCTCTAGATCATCCTGATGCTTTCGGTTTGTCGATACATGCTTCGGTTCTGAAGAAGAAGTTTGTCAAAGGAGGGTACCCCCCGTGACCTACTTTTGGCTGTGGTGGCGCCACCTGTTGACAGATCCGGACGAAAAACAACAACACTTGTAGGGGACCATGAGTACTTCATAACCTACCAAGTTTCATCAAAATCCCTTCAGCCGTTCTGAAGAAGAAGTTGAAAATGTGAAAAGTTTACGACGGACGACGACGGACGACGACGACGGACGACGGACGACGGACGCCACGCTATGACAATAGCTCACTTTGAGCCTATGGCTCAGGTGAGCTAAAAAGGGGAAAAAATTTTGTTGGGGTCCCGCCGGGGTTTGAAGCCACTCCCCATGGGTCCATTGGGCATGGAAAACATACATTATACCTATGTACAATCTTAAAAAATATTCCTTAAAAATCCAAAAGTGGATATCTTGACAAAATTCTTTCACTTGTAGGGTACCATGCATGAGTACCTCATACCTACAAATTGTCATGACAATCTGAAGAGTGGTTATAGAAAAGAAGCAGAAAATGTATGAAAATCACCCCCCCCCCCTTCCTTTTTACATAAGAAAAAATTCATAAAAAATCAAAAAAATAAAATTTAAGCATAAAATACATATCAAAGCATTAAGTAAGTTAAATATGATAAATATGTAGTAAATGAGTGTGTAAAATCATACACTTATTGAGTTATTTAAAGAAATAGTGCAAAAATGTGCATTTCTGACTAAGTCCGAAAAGACGTCAAAAACGCGTCAAAAATTTGACTTCGAAGTGGAACCAAAAATAACAACACTTCTTAAGACATCTCTCTAGATCATCCTGATGCTTTCGGTTTGTCGATACATGCTTCGGTTCTGAAGAAGAAGTTTGTCAAAGGAGGGTACCCCCCGTGACCTACTTTTGGCTGTGGTGGCGCCACCTGTTGACAGATCCGGACGAAAAACAACAACACTTGTAGGGGACCATGAGTACTTCATACCTACCAAGTTTCATCAAAATCCCTTCAGCCGTTCTGAAGAAGAAGTTGAAAATGTGAAAAGTTTACGACGGACGACGGACGACGACGACGGACGACGGACGACGGACGCCACGCTATGACAATAGCTCACTTTGAGCCTATGGCTCAGGTGAGCTAAAAAGGGGAAAAAATTTTGTTGGGGTCCCGCCGGGGTTTGAAGCCACTCCCCATGGGTCCATTGGGCATGGAAAACATACATTATACCTATGTACAATCTTAAAAAATATTCCTTAAAAATCCAAAAGTGGATATCTTGACAAAATTCTTTCACTTGTAGGGTACCATGCATGAGTACCTCATACCTACAAATTGTCATGACAATCTGAAGAGTGGTTATAGAAAAGAAGCAGAAAATGTATGAAAATCACCCCCCCCCCCTTCCTTTTTACATAAGAAAAAATTCATAAAAAATCAAAAAAATAAAATTTAAGCATAAAATACATATCAAAGCATTAAGTAAGTTAAATATGATAAATATGTAGTAAATGAGTGTGTAAAATCATACACTTATTGAGTTATTTAAAGAAATAGTGCAAAAATGTGCATTTCTGACTAAGTCCGAAAAGACGTCAAAAACGCGTCAAAAATTTGACTTCGAAGTGGAACCAAAAATAACAACACTTCTTAAGACATCTCTCTAGATCATCCTGATGCTTTCGGTTTGTCGATACATGCTTCGGTTCTGAAGAAGAAGTTTGTCAAAGGAGGGTACCCCCCGTGACCTACTTTTGGCTGTGGTGGCGCCACCTGTTGACAGATCCGGACGAAAAACAACAACACTTGTAGGGGACCATGAGTACTTCATACCTACCAAGTTTCATCAAAATCCCTTCAGCCGTTCTGAAGAAGAAGTTGAAAATGTGAAAAGTTTACGACGGACGACGACGACGACGACGACGGACGACGGACGACGGACGCCACGCTATGACAATAGCTCACTTTGAGCCTATGGCTCAGGTGAGCTAAAAAGGGGAAAAAAATTTTGTTGGGGTCCCGCCGGGGTTTGAAGCCACTCCCCATGGGTCCATTGGGCATGGAAAACATACATTATACCTATGTACAATCTTAAAAAATATTCCTTAAAAATCCAAAAGTGGATATCTTGACAAAATTCTTTCACTTGTAGGGTACCATGCATGAGTACCTCATACCTACAAATTGTCATGACAATCTGAAGAGTGGTTATAGAAAAGAAGCAGAAAATGTATGAAAATCACCCCCCCCCCCTTCCTTTTTACATAAGAAAAAAATTCATAAAAAATCAAAAAAATAAAATTTAAGCATAAAATACATATCAAAGCATTAAGTAAGTTAAATATGATAAATATGTAGTAAATGAGTGTGTAAAATCATACACTTATTGAGTTATTTAAAGAAATAGTGCAAAAATGTGCATTTCTGACTAAGTCCGAAAAGACGTCAAAAACGCGTCAAAAATTTGACTTCGAAGTGGAACCAAAAATAACAACACTTCTTAAGACATCTCTCTAGATCATCCTGATGCTTTCGGTTTGTCGATACATGCTTCGGTTCTGAAGAAGAAGTTTGTCAAAGGAGGGTACCCCCCGTGACCTACTTTTGGCTGTGGTGGCGCCACCTGTTGACAGATCCGGACGAAAAACAACAACACTTGTAGGGGACCATGAGTACTTCATACCTACCAAGTTTCATCAAAATCCCTTCAGCCGTTCTGAAGAAGAAGTTGAAAATGTGAAAAGTTTACGACGGACGACGACGACGGACGACGACGGACGACGGACGCCACGCTATGACAATAGCTCACTTTGAGCCTATGGCTCAGGTGAGCTAAAAAGGGGAAAAAAATTTTGTTGGGGTCCCGCCGGGGTTTGAAGCCACTCCCCATGGGTCCATTGGGCATGGAAAACATACATTATACCTATGTACAATCTTAAAAAATATTCCTTAAAAATCCAAAAGTGGATATCTTGACAAAATTCTTTCACTTGTAGGGTACCATGCATGAGTACCTCATACCTACAAATTGTCATGACAATCTGAAGAGTGGTTATAGAAAAGAAGCAGAAAATGTATGAAAATCACCCCCCCCCCCTTCCTTTTTACATAAGAAAAAAATTCATAAAAAATCAAAAAAATAAAATTTAAGCATAAAATACATATCAAAGCATTAAGTAAGTTAAATATGATAAATATGTAGTAAATGAGTGTGTAAAATCATACACTTATTGAGTTATTTAAAGAAATAGTGCAAAAATGTGCATTTCTGACTAAGTCCGAAAAGACGTCAAAAACGCGTCAAAAATTTGACTTCGAAGTGGAACCAAAAATAACAACACTTCTTAAGACATCTCTCTAGATCATCCTGATGCTTTCGGTTTGTCGATACATGCTTCGGTTCTGAAGAAGAAGTTTGTCAAAGGAGGGTACCCCCCGTGACCTACTTTTGGCTGTGGTGGCGCCACCTGTTGACAGATCCGGACGAAAAACAACAACACTTGTAGGGGACCATGAGTACTTCAACCTACCAAGTTTCATCAAAATCCCTTCAGCCGTTCTGAAGAAGAAGTTGAAAATGTGAAAAGTTTACGACGGACGACGACGGACGACGACGACGGACGACGGACGACGGACGCCACGCTATGACAATAGCTCACTTTGAGCCTATGGCTCAGGTGAGCTAAAAAGGGGAAAAAATTTTGTTGGGGTCCCGCCGGGGTTTGAAGCCACTCCCCATGGGTCCATTGGGCATGGAAAACATACATTATACCTATGTACAATCTTAAAAAATATTCCTTAAAAATCCAAAAGTGGATATCTTGACAAAATTCTTTCACTTGTAGGGTACCATGCATGAGTACCTCATACCTACAAATTGTCATGACAATCTGAAGAGTGGTTATAGAAAAGAAGCAGAAAATGTATGAAAATCACCCCCCCCCCCCTTCCTTTTTACATAAGAAAAAATTCATAAAAAATCAAAAAAATAAAATTTAAGCATAAAATACATATCAAAGCATTAAGTAAGTTAAATATGATAAATATGTAGTAAATGAGTGTGTAAAATCATACACTTATTGAGTTATTTAAAGAAATAGTGCAAAAATGTGCATTTCTGACTAAGTCCGAAAAGACGTCAAAAACGCGTCAAAAATTTGACTTCGAAGTGGAACCAAAAATAACAACACTTCTTAAGACATCTCTCTAGATCATCCTGATGCTTTCGGTTTGTCGATACATGCTTCGGTTCTGAAGAAGAAGTTTGTCAAAGGAGGGTACCCCCCGTGACCTACTTTTGGCTGTGGTGGCGCCACCTGTTGACAGATCCGGACGAAAAACAACAACACTTGTAGGGGACCATGAGTACTTCAATACCTACCAAGTTTCATCAAAATCCCTTCAGCCGTTCTGAAGAAGAAGTTGAAAATGTGAAAAGTTTACGACGGACGACGACGGACGACGACGACGGACGACGGACGACGGACGCCACGCTATGACAATAGCTCACTTTGAGCCTATGGCTCAGGTGAGCTAAAAAGGGGAAAAAATTTTGTTGGGGTCCCGCCGGGGTTTGAAGCCACTCCCCATGGGTCCATTGGGCATGGAAAACATACATTATACCTATGTACAATCTTAAAAAATATTCCTTAAAAATCCAAAAGTGGATATCTTGACAAAATTCTTTCACTTGTAGGGTACCATGCATGAGTACCTCATACCTACAAATTGTCATGACAATCTGAAGAGTGGTTATAGAAAAGAAGCAGAAAATGTATGAAAATCACCCCCCCCCCCTTCCTTTTTACATAAGAAAAAAATTCATAAAAAATCAAAAAAATAAAATTTAAGCATAAAATACATATCAAAGCATTAAGTAAGTTAAATATGATAAATATGTAGTAAATGAGTGTGTAAAATCATACACTTATTGAGTTATTTAAAGAAATAGTGCAAAAATGTGCATTTCTGACTAAGTCCGAAAAGACGTCAAAAACGCGTCAAAAATTTGACTTCGAAGTGGAACCAAAAATAACAACACTTCTTAAGACATCTCTCTAGATCATCCTGATGCTTTCGGTTTGTCGATACATGCTTCGGTTCTGAAGAAGAAGTTTGTCAAAGGAGGGTACCCCCCGTGACCTACTTTTGGCTGTGGTGGCGCCACCTGTTGACAGATCCGGACGAAAAACAACAACACTTGTAGGGGACCATGAGTACTTCAATACCTACCAAGTTTCATCAAAATCCCTTCAGCCGTTCTGAAGAAGAAGTTGAAAATGTGAAAAGTTTACGACGGACGACGACGGACGACGACGACGGACGACGGACGACGGACGCCACGCTATGACAATAGCTCACTTTGAGCCTATGGCTCAGGTGAGCTAAAAAGGGGAAAAAATTTTGTTGGGGTCCCGCCGGGGTTTGAAGCCACTCCCCATGGGTCCATTGGGCATGGAAAACATACATTATACCTATGTACAATCTTAAAAAATATTCCTTAAAAATCCAAAAGTGGATATCTTGACAAAATTCTTTCACTTGTAGGGTACCATGCATGAGTACCTCATACCTACAAATTGTCATGACAATCTGAAGAGTGGTTATAGAAAAGAAGCAGAAAATGTATGAAAATCACCCCCCCCCCCCTTCCTTTTTACATAAGAAAAAAATTCATAAAAAATCAAAAAAATAAAATTTAAGCATAAAATACATATCAAAGCATTAAGTAAGTTAAATATGATAAATATGTAGTAAATGAGTGTGTAAAATCATACACTTATTGAGTTATTTAAAGAAATAGTGCAAAAATGTGCATTTCTGACTAAGTCCGAAAAGACGTCAAAAACGCGTCAAAAATTTGACTTCGAAGTGGAACCAAAAATAACAACACTTCTTAAGACATCTCTCTAGATCATCCTGATGCTTTCGGTTTGTCGATACATGCTTCGGTTCTGAAGAAGAAGTTTGTCAAAGGAGGGTACCCCCCGTGACCTACTTTTGGCTGTGGTGGCGCCACCTGTTGACAGATCCGGACGAAAAACAACAACACTTGTAGGGGACCATGAGTACTTCAAACCTACCAAGTTTCATCAAAATCCCTTCAGCCGTTCTGAAGAAGAAGTTGAAAATGTGAAAAGTTTACGACGGACGACGACGGACGACGACGACGGACGACGGACGACGGACGCCACGCTATGACAATAGCTCACTTTGAGCCTATGGCTCAGGTGAGCTAAAAAGGGGAAAAAATTTTGTTGGGGTCCCGCCGGGGTTTGAAGCCACTCCCCATGGGTCCATTGGGCATGGAAAACATACATTATACCTATGTACAATCTTAAAAAATATTCCTTAAAAATCCAAAAGTGGATATCTTGACAAAATTCTTTCACTTGTAGGGTACCATGCATGAGTACCTCATACCTACAAATTGTCATGACAATCTGAAGAGTGGTTATAGAAAAGAAGCAGAAAATGTATGAAAATCACCCCCCCCCCCTTCCTTTTTACATAAGAAAAAAATTCATAAAAAATCAAAAAAATAAAATTTAAGCATAAAATACATATCAAAGCATTAAGTAAGTTAAATATGATAAATATGTAGTAAATGAGTGTGTAAAATCATACACTTATTGAGTTATTTAAAGAAATAGTGCAAAAATGTGCATTTCTGACTAAGTCCGAAAAGACGTCAAAAACGCGTCAAAAATTTGACTTCGAAGTGGAACCAAAAATAACAACACTTCTTAAGACATCTCTCTAGATCATCCTGATGCTTTCGGTTTGTCGATACATGCTTCGGTTCTGAAGAAGAAGTTTGTCAAAGGAGGGTACCCCCCGTGACCTACTTTTGGCTGTGGTGGCGCCACCTGTTGACAGATCCGGACGAAAAACAACAACACTTGTAGGGGACCATGAGTACTTCATAACCTACCAAGTTTCATCAAAATCCCTTCAGCCGTTCTGAAGAAGAAGTTGAAAATGTGAAAAGTTTACGACGGACGACGACGGACGACGACGACGGACGACGGACGACGGACGCCACGCTATGACAATAGCTCACTTTGAGCCTATGGCTCAGGTGAGCTAAAAAGGGGAAAAAATTTTGTTGGGGTCCCGCCGGGGTTTGAAGCCACTCCCCATGGGTCCATTGGGCATGGAAAACATACATTATACCTATGTACAATCTTAAAAAATATTCCTTAAAAATCCAAAAGTGGATATCTTGACAAAATTCTTTCACTTGTAGGGTACCATGCATGAGTACCTCATACCTACAAATTGTCATGACAATCTGAAGAGTGGTTATAGAAAAGAAGCAGAAAATGTATGAAAATCACCCCCCCCCCCTTCCTTTTTACATAAGAAAAAAATTCATAAAAAATCAAAAAAATAAAATTTAAGCATAAAATACATATCAAAGCATTAAGTAAGTTAAATATGATAAATATGTAGTAAATGAGTGTGTAAAATCATACACTTATTGAGTTATTTAAAGAAATAGTGCAAAAATGTGCATTTCTGACTAAGTCCGAAAAGACGTCAAAAACGCGTCAAAAATTTGACTTCGAAGTGGAACCAAAAATAACAACACTTCTTAAGACATCTCTCTAGATCATCCTGATGCTTTCGGTTTGTCGATACATGCTTCGGTTCTGAAGAAGAAGTTTGTCAAAGGAGGGTACCCCCCGTGACCTACTTTTGGCTGTGGTGGCGCCACCTGTTGACAGATCCGGACGAAAAACAACAACACTTGTAGGGGACCATGAGTACTTCAAACCTACCAAGTTTCATCAAAATCCCTTCAGCCGTTCTGAAGAAGAAGTTGAAAATGTGAAAAGTTTACGACGGACGACGGACGACGACGACGGACGACGGACGACGGACGCCACGCTATGACAATAGCTCACTTTGAGCCTATGGCTCAGGTGAGCTAAAAAGGGGAAAAAATTTTGTTGGGGTCCCGCCGGGGTTTGAAGCCACTCCCCATGGGTCCATTGGGCATGGAAAACATACATTATACCTATGTACAATCTTAAAAAATATTCCTTAAAAATCCAAAAGTGGATATCTTGACAAAATTCTTTCACTTGTAGGGTACCATGCATGAGTACCTCATACCTACAAATTGTCATGACAATCTGAAGAGTGGTTATAGAAAAGAAGCAGAAAATGTATGAAAATCACCCCCCCCCCCTTCCTTTTTACATAAGAAAAAAATTCATAAAAAATCAAAAAAATAAAATTTAAGCATAAAATACATATCAAAGCATTAAGTAAGTTAAATATGATAAATATGTAGTAAATGAGTGTGTAAAATCATACACTTATTGAGTTATTTAAAGAAATAGTGCAAAAATGTGCATTTCTGACTAAGTCCGAAAAGACGTCAAAAACGCGTCAAAAATTTGACTTCGAAGTGGAACCAAAAATAACAACACTTCTTAAGACATCTCTCTAGATCATCCTGATGCTTTCGGTTTGTCGATACATGCTTCGGTTCTGAAGAAGAAGTTTGTCAAAGGAGGGTACCCCCCGTGACCTACTTTTGGCTGTGGTGGCGCCACCTGTTGACAGATCCGGACGAAAAACAACAACACTTGTAGGGGACCATGAGTACTTCATACCTACCAAGTTTCATCAAAATCCCTTCAGCCGTTCTGAAGAAGAAGTTGAAAATGTGAAAAGTTTACGACGGACGACGACGGACGACGACGACGGACGACGGACGACGGACGCCACGCTATGACAATAGCTCACTTTGAGCCTATGGCTCAGGTGAGCTAAAAAGGGGAAAAAAATTTTGTTGGGGTCCCGCCGGGGTTTGAAGCCACTCCCCATGGGTCCATTGGGCATGGAAAACATACATTATACCTATGTACAATCTTAAAAAATATTCCTTAAAAATCCAAAAGTGGATATCTTGACAAAATTCTTTCACTTGTAGGGTACCATGCATGAGTACCTCATACCTACAAATTGTCATGACAATCTGAAGAGTGGTTATAGAAAAGAAGCAGAAAATGTATGAAAATCACCCCCCCCCCCTTCCTTTTTACATAACAAAAAATTCATAAAAAATCAAAAAAATAAAATTTAAGCATAAAATACATATCAAAGCATTAAGTAAGTTAAATATGATAAATATGTAGTAAATGAGTGTGTAAAATCATACACTTATTGAGTTATTTAAAGAAATAGTGCAAAAATGTGCATTTCTGACTAAGTCCGAAAAGACGTCAAAAACGCGTCAAAAATTTGACTTCGAAGTGGAACCAAAAATAACAACACTTCTTAAGACCTCTCTCTAGATCATCCTGATGCTTTCGGTTTGTCGATACATGCTTCGGTTCTGAAGAAGAAGTTTGTCAAAGGAGGGTGCCCCCGTGACCTACTTTTGGCTGTGGTGGCGCCACCTGTTGACAGATCCGGACGAAAAACAACAACACTTGTAGGGGACCATGAGTACTTCAAAACCTACCAAGTTTCATCAAAATCCCTTCAGCCGTTCTGAAGAAGAAGTTGAAAATGTGAAAAGTTTACGACGGACGACGACGGACGACGACGGACGACGGACGCCACGCTATGACAATAGCTCACTTTGAGCCTATGGCTCAGGTGAGCTAAAAACAAGCAAAAAGTAAAAGAAAGACTTAAAAAGAAAACAACAATTCCAAAGACAGAACTTAAAGCTAACATTACCTGAAAGGACTGTAGAAATGCATTGACTATTTTATGAGCGTGAAGTGCGCTTCCCTTGTTATTATGCGTTGTAAGGAATACCATGTAAGTTATACCAAGTAACGGGAAGAGTAACAGCGTCGCTTTAATGGCTTTTCTGGAAAATATATGGTTTAGGAGCTGATCAAATTTGCTTGATATCGGTTTGTTTTTATGGATTTAATGGATTATAAGGCATACATACAAAGGAGATTTCATGCATTCGATAAACAACATAAAGATTAAGATAAAGTTAAATCTAATATGATATGCCACATGAAATACAAATATGTCACGTTCGTCAAAATTAATACATTGTATGCGAAGAATATTATTGTCATAAGAAAATACTTGTAAATATTAACAACATAATTATCACGTACATATATTGTCAATATAGTCAGTCTTAAAATTGCTCATAGTCACATAGTGAATATAAAATTGTTTGCTTCTTTTGAACGACCTTGTTATACGAAATACAAATTGAATTTCTCCTTTCTTGTTATACGAAATATTCTTACATCAAGGACAGAGGAACCGCAAGAAAGTATAAGCAATGTTTCACATGCGACGCAATACACGAAAGTTCCATATCTATCTTACAAGAGAAGGGAGCTGTTTAATGACTATGATCTCGGAAAATTTCTCATTTAGAATTAAAAAAAATTATAAGATAAAAAATCCCATATTACACATTAAGTTGAAAGTAAGGATGCATATTGAAAAAATATATATAAAGAATCGGAAGCACAATAAACATAATGTTGACATTCGCTAAACAGCAGATTTCTTTACCGTGTATGAAGAAATGAAATCGATTGTTCTTATTTCCAGATATCTCTAATCTACTCCCAAGCTTTATCAAAGAAAATGATTGGGAAAGTTACCAACAAGAAAATCAAAGATTTCATCCAACACAAGTCAGTGGTACGAAATTTATTACACATTGATTTAAAAACTGAATCAACGTCAGCATTTTGAAAGGAAAGTAAAATTTTGCATAAGCATTGTCTATATCTTAACAAAAGATAAAAAAGTATCTGCAATTTGTTTCTGATGGAATTGTCTTATACCAATCTCTTCATACTCATAGACCGCTATGCAAAGCTGCACTATTAAATAAAGAAGTGGATCTTCAACATGATTGGTTGCAACCTAAAGCAAAACACCGAAACACCCTTGTACACAAACACAGATTAGAAAAGCACAAAAAGAAACACTAAATGGAAACAAAACAGCAAATACGACATTAAAACACCAAACAGAAAACGGCGATAATAATTCTTCATGTTTTGTTTCTCGAGTCTTGTTCCTGCTTTTTATTTTCATAAGATGTGTGTACTCGTTGTCATCAGTGTGTTCTGTTGTTGCTTTATTTCCATTGTTTGCTGTTTGTGGCTCCTGAAAATCACTTTGGTTGGAAGCATCACTGAAGAGGATTTGATATCCGAAACATTTGTCTATTGCATATTCTAACATGACTTGAGATTTTCTCCCTATATGTTCTATAGAACTCGCCTGGTGTAAAATCTCCAACAAACTCACAGTTCGCTTCGCTCCGCCCATGCACGCGCAATAGAGCTCGTGCAGAAGAATATTAGAATAGAAATAACAACTATGCAAGTGAATTTAATTCTTTAGTTTGCCTTCTTGACTTTGTGACTGAATAACTGATTGGTATAATTCCTTCGATGGTTATCATTTGATCGTAGCAGTAAAAGCCTGGCAAACTATACACAGAATCTGCAGGAAATGAATATGCAAGTGAATTTAATTTTTTATCTTTGCTCGGAACGTGAATGTACCATTTTATTTTCCATCGCCCACACTTTGGGCTATTTCAGTACAGTAAAATGGGACACGTTTCCCTCCTTTCTTTATTAAATGATGCTATCAACCATTAACTCCATTAACATTTGACTTCTTTTCACTAAAATCACACCGAAAGAATTCAAACAATCAATCTCTGTAGCAACATTTATACCCATATCAAGGAGACTACCGGAACCAACGTTATCATGAACAACAAAGAGACATCATGCCTTCATGTCATTCGAAACTATCATTGAGCAAAAAAGCCGCATACAAACTTACATTAAGCCTTATTTTAAGTACATAATAAGGGGTACTGATTTACCTTAATTGTTGTGTCTCCCAGCTGTTAGTTGCTCTGAGCTTCGTGACAAGGACCCAAATGATTGAAGCCAGGAAAAGAATGTTGATCTAAAATTGACGAATAAAAACATCAATGAGCTTTGCTCAAAGAAAAAACAAGGTGTTTAGTCTAACTAAATGATTGACAAAGAAAGAAAATTGATGGTAATGGTTTCAGAACACAAATCTGTGAACACTTAAACGGCATCTTTGATTTGTTGAATGAAGTCGAGCAAAGCAAATAAATTTGAATGGCTTCCTTTCATCTCCAAACGTAGATCTATATTTTTTAATCTAAGTGGACAAAAATACTCCGGGGACCCCTCTTTGCTGAAATCCAGCTCTCTTATTCTTAACAATGTATTATTTGTTAGATTTGCATATTTAAACGTCATACTGACTTCATAATTATCACAAGTCGTTTCTTATTAAAGATTAATTTTAGTTTGATTTTTTCTAAATTCCTTATTATTCAATTCCAATGGGTAATTGAAAAGATATTAGTTTCAACGTATAAATCTATCGTCAATAAATTCTAGTTTTGAAATGTTTAGACACAATACAATAATTATTCTAAATTGTGCATTCTAGGAAAAACGTACACGCACCTAGATAAGAACAAATATTTTACTTTCCAAGAACGGGCACCTTATCTATATAGAATGACTTTGCTAATAGGTTACCGCCGTCAGCAGCTATCATTTGATTAATGGGTATGAACAAACTGCTATCCACCATATTGGATTTTATATATTGTATTATTGAATTTTTTTCTTACACTGAGTCCAGACTCAAACTTTAACTTTTTAACCACAAGTATTCTCTGCCTCAATAGATACATTTCCCAATCTTTTGTACGGATAATTACACTAATATTTTAACATTAGAAAACTTTTTGAATTTATGCATCGAACAAAACAGCTGCACCTCAGAGGAATGTATGAATATTACTATAACTTACCTCAAACATAAGATTAAATGTATATCTACACACATTTGTTCTACAATTTTGAGTACAGGGTCTCATGATCTTATAAATCTCGTGTTTATACAATACGGGGTCCTTTCGATCACGAGTTTTTATATGTAGCCATTTTCACGTGCCGATCCACCCCAACTTAGGTAGAAAAAATTAATGTTCCTTATGTAGATTGAAATATTTCCTCCAGAGGGAAGGGATGATAACAAATAAAAACACAAACACTGAAATAGACAAATTTTCGGCCACTTGGCCTTTATCAAGTGTAAAAAACGACGATCTATAACAATTCTAAGTAAAACCCATCTTTGCTTCTCTGGCGTTCATTGCAAAAAATCCCAATACAATTCGTCCTTATCCATCGTCGTTACAGGAGTGTCAGCAAAATTGCAGTAGATTGAAATATTTCTTCCAGAGGGAAGGGATGATAACAAATAAAAACACAAACACTGAAATAGACAAATTTTCGGCCACTTGGCCTTTATCAAGTGTAAAAAACAACGATCTATAACAATTCTAAGTAAAATCCATCTTTGCTTCTCTGGCGTTCATTGCAAAAAAATCTTTTTTTGCAATGATTTTGATGATTTTTTGATTTTTTGCAAAAGATATTTTGCAAAAATGATTTTTTACAATGAACGCCAGAGAAGCAAAGATGGATTTTACTTAAAATTGTTATAGATCGTCGTTTTTTACACTTAATAAAGGTCAATTGGCCGAAAATTTGTCTATTTGAGTGTTTGTGATTTTATTTGTTCCTTAGGTAGTTCACTGGAACTTCGACTGTTTACGATTCATTTATGAAACATTAACATGATATATATTAGAAAAGAAGGACAGTCTTATGAATTATTGGTGACAATTACAAATGTCAAACATTCCAATGATCCGCCTCTGGATTCCTTTCTATATTGCCCCCATGCGTGTAACAAAATAGATACCCAGCATTTCTTTTTTAAGTATGATCAAAATTTCAAGACAAATGTTTGCAGATATATGACGTGGGTCCTGTAGCATCATATCCCACCCATCCTGCTTCATCTTTCGGTACAATTTTGACATAATAATTTTCAACCTCTTTGGCCATATTACATTGTTTAGATTGATGATCACTGACGAGGGTTGAGTACCCGAAACTTGCATGTCTGGTCCATGCTGCAAATTTATCCGTTTATAAATGATGCTACTGAATTTGAAGACGTTTAACATCATAGTAACGTTTAAGGTAGGTTTCAGAGTTAATCATGAATTCTGCAGAACTGTGGCTGCGAAGTTCGCTGCACTAAGTTCAAATGGCCTTTGTGAAAAATTTTGATTCACGTCAAAACAATATGGACGATAAACTTTTGTCCATACCCCTTAAAGTGATCAATGGTACAAAGACAGACCTTGGTATTGAAAGAAAAACCTTGCAAGAGGGCTTAACATGAAAGGTAGATGCATCTACCATGTTCCATTTAAGAGGCAGAACAACGTTGAAGTTTCTAACAGATATTTCAATTTGTAGTTGAAATTGTTTTTTGCAGTCAGATTTTATTGAATAATCCGGGTTTTCCAAATGAGAAAAAACTTTCTGAAATCATTTTAAGAAGTCTCAAAAGTATTTTCCCGAAGTATAAACACATTTCGCAGTCATCAATATCTTGTCAAGAACGTAGATTTTTTTTTTCAATGAAAAAGATATATAGAACTAGTTACCGCTAAAACCATTAATATTGGAATGATGTAAATGTAGTCCAATTTTTCGATGTGCGGCACCAGATCACTTGTTGGCAACCAACATCTACAAGAAAAAGAGGTTAAAAATGAAAATATGCCCGCCAATGGCCCCATTTCTCGTCAGCTACGACAATCATTTACCCATCTTTTTATGGTTATGGTGACTCCTCTATAGCACTTCTGCTTAGAAATGTGAATTAATCGAACACTTGAATGTCCCCTGAGATTACTATAGAGTCCATTTATCAAAGAGGATCTACTAAGAGAATAATAATTGTTTTATTTAGAAGACGTAAGCCGACCTTTTTGCACTCTTTGAAATTGAAATGGTAGATCGGCGTCATATCATTTGTATTTTACGTAGTGGTAATTACATGGGCCTGGTAAAGGCTATTAGGCTGTGAAACGATAAATTATTCCTAATATCTTCTTTTTCAGAGTTGATTGACATGTGCAAATTACGGACAAGGTTTTAATAACACAGGATGTGAACTTACTCAGGGCTTGAATAATAAACTGGAGGAGAATGACCTTAGGAACGGTTTCAGAAAAAATACTTAATTTTTTTTCTGTGAAAGCCTAATAAACCAAACAAAAATGAATATTACTTATCTACTGCTGTATTTAGCTTAGAGTGAAACAAAGATAGGACACTGATCAAGCCAGTATTGAATTAGCCCACGTATAAACTTTTCATGTATACATGTAGTTCTATTCGCCCCGTCATAAATTCGCCATTTTGTAACTGAGTGCGAAAGGCAAAAATAAACCAGGAGCGAAACATTATTATTCTAAAAGCTATATATACCGTCTATTATATTCTGAAATGAAAATAGAAATATTGAAAACAAAAACAATCTGAAAAAATAAAAAAGCACGTGTCTAGTATAATGAAATTGGTACTATAGAACATATATATTTAAATATTTGACAATGTCATCCACTAGGCTGGTATCGCTGCTAGTGGAATTTAAGTTCCATAGGATATCGCTCACCTAGTTTCAGTGTTTACGCACTGCATTGAAATATATTCTAAATTTTCTGTCATCACATTAGACCTTAATTTCTAGAACCAAGTGGTATCTCCCTCATTGCATAGCTCTGTCCTTAGTCGGGAATTCGGCATGTTTTTGGTTATGTTTAGAATTAAGCTCCTTGCGCCTACCCCCCAGCGATTTTTTGGCATATGTTTCACTTAAATACGTTTCTGAATACATCCTACATTAGGAGCCGCTCAATTTTTGGCAAGAGGAAATAAACAGTCTATACTCTAGACGGCGCGAGGAAAATTAACCTTGTCTTAATTCAACCTGCCCGACATTAAGTACTGCTGACTAGCGTAATACTATCCGAAACAAGTGTCTAGCACAATAAAAGTTGAACTATAAAACATATATTTCAATATTGACAAATTCAGTAAAGCGTAATGCATTGACTTTTTTTGTTTTACTTAGATATTTCATCCGTCAGACAAATCAGCGAAAATCATAATGATGAGGCATGATTTTGATAGTATCAATCAAAATCAGAGATCATTATTCACCGAATGATATTGTGCTCATGTAAATATTATTTTACCAGAAATTTTCAATTTTTCTTTTATTTCCCCTGGGCTAAAATTTACACACTGATAAAATATCTTGTATGATACTTACAGAAGTAAAACGTGTCGATGGCCTGCATTAACGACACTGTATATCGCATTTAGTCGGGCTATCACCCAGGCTAGGACAATGGTGGCTGGAACACCTTAAGTTTAAGAAAAACTGTTCTTAGTCATTCTTTATCTAACTAAAACAGAATAGAAATTACGTTTATGTAATAAGAGAGTTAAAGTGAAAAACATAACCAAACATGGGAATCCAAAGTCACAACCAACGCCTTACAGACCAGAGTCAGCTTAAAGAAATGATCAACCTTAACATTGTTAACTATGAGAAAACCTACTTTGAACAGAAGAAAAGTCCGATTCTGAAAATGAGTACATTGAAACAGAAATTATTCAGATGTTAATCTTCCAGATCGACAACATTTTTGTGGTGTTCGGAGGGAAGGTCTTCCAGCAAATTGCCGGAATTCCAATGGGGACCAATTGTGCCCCACTCCTTGCCGACATTTTTCTTTACACGGACGAAGCTGAATTCATTCAACCTTTGGTCTCTGAAGGGAAAAGATACTAAGCTTCTGACTTCAACCTCACTTATAGATATATAGACGAAGTGTTGTCCATCAATAATAAAAAATTCGCGGATTACCTGAGCAGTATCTATCCTTCGGAGCTTGAAGTCAAAGAAACTACAGAGACAAATAATTCAGCATCCTATTCGGACATAATGTTGTCCTACGACACTGATGGTCAAATGAACACCTCACTCTATGACAAACGTGACGACTTCAATTTCAGCATCACATACTTTCCTTTTCTGAGTAGCAGCATACCTTCATCTCCTGCTTATGGCGTGTTTATATCTCAGTTGATAGGCTATGCCAGAGCAAGTACCAAATAAACAGATTTTATTCTAAGAGCTAGGCGTCTTTCAGATAAGCTTCTCAGTCAGGGATACGATTGTGACCGACTAACATCGTCACTGAGAAAGTTCTACGGTCGATATGGGGAACACGTCATTTACTATGATGTCCCACTCTCCAGAATGGTGGATGATATTCTGTCATATATACTATTTGTACCGTCCAGCCAAATATCATACTTTATATCTTCCAAAATGGAAGTAAACGGATGTGACAATTCTACCGAATTGAAGCGACGGGTGTTGCATGCAAGCAGGAGATGCTAACTCTTCCTGGGCACCTGGTTTCACTCCCATTTCGGGAGTTCGCTTCTTTTCATGTTGTAGAGGTTTTTGTTTGTTTGCTTTGGCTCGTGTTTCTTCTGATTTTGTATGCCTCCGGTTTATGATTTTCTGAATTATCGATTTTCTGCTCTATGTAGGGATATAGTCATTATCCATATTTGTCATTGCCTAAATTGTTCGAATAATGAAATATTGATACCTTACACGCGTCATTATTTCATTTTAGATACTTTTTTGTAAGAAAGTCATTCTATTAGCATGGCAAATAAAACAATAGTCCCCTGATGGTACCATAATTTATACAAGAAATTAAGCGGCATAGATCCCGAGAGAAGATAAACTATCATAGAAATAAAATATACCCAGTAACTGTCTATCAGAAAGTTGCATTTACGTATCACACTCTGATTCCATATAAACTTGATACGGAACTATCGAAGAAAATGAATGCCTTGTTTCAAAGTAATCTCAATACCTCTTTCCTAAAATATATATTAGGTCAACAAAAGGTCACACTGCCATGTTTTCCTCTAAAACCAAACAAAAAAAAATAAAATCTTTGCAATAAACTCTTTTTCAATAACTTTTTAATCATCAAGGTATGTTACTTCTCCAACAATGTATAACTAAAGAAAAACCACAGACTTTTGAATATTAAGTACTTAATCATGCAATAGGATACCTTTCTACCGGTATTTGCATCTTCATCTAATCAAATGAAATACCTGGAAACTGAAAAGTTGAAAAGTTGGGTTTTCTGAATTTCTAAAGTCAAGATGCTGGAACTTACGGAGAAAAAGCTAGGAAACTACAGGATGACCAGAAATTTACTTAGTTTAGCTATTTTCTTGAGACACTTCGAATCGCGAAAAAAAATTTTATTTGCCAAATTGTGTGTCAATCATGTTTGTAATACATGTAGATTAAAGTATCAATTGTCTCTTATTCCTGTTATGCTTATCCCGATAAAGAATCATAAGAAATAATTAGAGCGTTTCATAAAATGCAAAACAAACTCATTACATGAACATATACGGCTATTTGGAAACGAGAAAAGAAAGACACAATTTTTTACGCAAATTTTGATACTCCGAATAAAATATGACTAAAGGGTAAGAGAGTCTTTCTATTTTGCTCTTTTGTGTGATTCTTATAGGTTATGACTTGGTGGTTTTAACTTCCTCCCTTTTTCCTCTCCTTTTTTTTCTTTTGCGTAGTTAAACTTAATACATGAATGTGCAAAAATAGTTCTTTGATACTAATTATGGTTTTGGAATTGAGAAGGGGGGGGGGGACTCCAACAAGACTAGGCTGCATCACCAACAGCAACACACCAAACACCCCAAGTGAAAACACAGAGAATACACACACAGCAAGAGACAAGGAACAGGAAACGAGATATCAAACATCGAACATAAAAGGCAACACATAAACGAACGAGACCCATGGGAAATCGGTGCCGACTTAGGATTGAGAAAAATATTATATATTATTATTTGATATCTTTGAGGGATTCAGCGACAATCCAGATTAATAATGTCGAAGGATTCCAACTCTATACCTTCTTGAAGAAAATTCCAAACCAATTTCCATGCACCAGACACGTGTTTCGAATATTAAATTCTCATCAGTGATGCTTTCAACGGAGCCACCCAAAATAGTTTCAGTAGCGCCCTCTTTAATTTTTTGAAGTTAGATTTTTACATTTAAATTATGGAGAGTGCGCAGCTCCAAATTTCCTGTAGGGTTGATTCAGTAGCATATCCAAATAAAATCTATGTTCAAGATAGCATTGGATGGATGGTGCTAAGATGTTAAACTCCTTTAATTTCGATGATATTTATCGATGAAATGGCTAGTTTCCGAAATAGCAAAAAATATATATGATGTCACATTAATAAAAGGCCAAAACAATGCTTCTTTCAGTAATTAATTAGTCAATTAGTAATTTCTACATGTATATCTTTATAGAACATACTATTAGTAAAATTATTGGTTCAGACTACACCAGAATAATGAAGATGTATGAGTGACGTTAAAATGTAATTTACATAATAAGAATAGAGACAAAGCCTTTAAAGACCCATATACTCATTGTTATACGAAAATAGTTTGATGAAGTTGTACGTTTTCCCTATTACTCGAAATTGAAGCAATTTATTTTGAGATTGAAACCTAACAATGTAATTTGTTTTTGTGGAACAAAGCATTGTGAGAAATATTTACCCCATCCGATGACGACGAAGTACCATTTTCTTATTCTATCTGCTGTATATGTCCATACGACTATGATGTGTAGATACAATCCTTCTACTAACATCCATGAAAAATTCGTAACTTGTGCATAATTAAAGATTGCAACGAGCATCTGACACGCCCACTGAAAGAGAAGAAAATTGGTCACAATTCATAGCAATTATCCACAAAAATTGAAAGACTGTGCGCACCTAATCCGTATAACTACACAATTGTTGCGGACATTTACACAATTGAATCATTTTACAAAAAGACAAAATGTTAACAAATAAAGAATATTAAAAGCTTTACAAAATTGATTCACAAGATTCAATTTAGACGTCACAACTGAAATAAATTTGTCTTGTCTAAATATTCATTTTTGCTTGAAGTTCCACAATTTTTATCCACAAAAAAGCCTGAAACAAGTGCCTGGTGCTTTAAACGTGATTTGAAATGTTGTCTGACAAGGTTAGGAGTTTGAACACATGATTGATTTTTACTATACACATGAACCTAAATGGGATGAAATTTATGGCCCTGTATTTAAGGAAGAGCATCCCTTAGGTCTCAGACGCTCACATTTCCTAAATAACAACTTCCAGTGGCGGATTCAGGGAGGGGGACGTACGCCCCCCCCCCTAAAATTTGCAATTCATAGGTAAAACGATCATTTTCCATATAAAAAGAGTAAATGTTAGAAAATATATACTACCTGTTAGTTGATATCATTGTCAACTGCATCAATATCAAGTCATAAATCAATTTCAGTCATGAAAATGGGTCCGTAAAGGCTGAAATTCGTTAGCTTGCGGAGGGCGAATCTCTTGTCTCCTACCAGGGCTTTTCATGGACCATTTGGGGACCTACGCAGTCCCAAGAACCCTCTCCATGTTTAACCCCGTCTAAATCAAAAGCTGGATCTGCCACTGACTTTTTCGATATTTCCATTTTCATATAATCAAAAGTTATGTTTAACGTGATATACAAACAAAATATAATTCGTGGTTTCATGCTTATACCAAGAACTTAAGCCGTTTGAACTTTAAAATTGGACCCTATGGAAAAAATAAGAGAATCTCTTCTTAGGGGGGGGGGGGTTAAATATAACTATAAAAGTCTTTCCAAAACCATATTAGTTTGATAATCTGAACAATATTCTTGAGAGAATAAAGGATATTCAGGCAAAAAATTACCAGCGATTTAGGCTAATGGATACCTTAATCGTTGTGGTTATCCGGATAAGGTACTCACAACGTTCTCCCTAATGGATCCTAATGAGTTAAAGAAGATCCTGACGATAATCTCAACAGCACTCACAATAGAGTACACAATTAAGCATCGACGGACCCCTAGCAAGCTAGAGGTGGGACCAGGTGCCCGGGAGGAGTAAGCATCCCCTGTTGGCTAGCCGCACCCGCCGTCGATGTTTAAGCACGAAAATGAAAACAATATATAAACTTCATGCACTGTCTGACGTTAAGTCTATATAGAAAGTGCTATGGCGACAATGTCAGGGAAATATATTCAAAACACTTACTGTCAATCCCCTCGCGGGGAACTTTTTTACGAGCTCCACACGGCAAAGGGCATAAGTGTGACACAAATGAGTTAAAGAAGATCCTGACGATAATCTCAACAGCACTCACAATAGAGTACACAATTAAGCATCGACGGACCCCTAGCAAGCTAGAGGTGGGACCAGGTGCCCGGGAGGAGTAAGCATCCCCTGTTGGCTAGCCGCACCCGCCGTCGATGTTTAAGCACGAAAATGAAAACAATATATAAACTTCATGCACTGTCTGACGTTAAGTCTATATAGAAAGTGCTATGGCGACAATGTCAGGGAAATATATTCAAAACACTTACTGTCAATCCCCACGCGGGGAACTTTTTTACGAGCTCCACACGGCAAAGGGCATAAGTGTGACACAAATGAGTTAAGATACAGAGATGTTGTTATAAAACTACCTCAGGAAACGTAAATCAATCGGCGTTAAATATTGAATATCGATATTCCACCAGATAACATTATCTAAGTGATACATTTATGTTGAAAGATTACATGATAAGAGAAGTGAAATGTGAATATTGGCAAGTCTAACAAAATTATATATTAATCTTGAAAATATTTTATCTTGCTTTCAAATTTGCATTATAGCTACATGCTTCCCTTTCAATTTCCTCATTTGACATGTAATTTATATGATGCTATTACTTGTTCTCATTTTCATAAGAACAAAATTGAATTTACTCCCTATTAATTGGTTTCCTATCTTTTCTTCAAATAAGTTAAATCATTAGATGTTCCGATGTATTTTAGATTAAGTCAGTCAAACAGTCGATCGAATTGTATTGGGAGGAGGTTCAAAATAAAGCAGAATTACATTATGTAGATAATTGATGATTTAAACATCAGAGCAATTATCTGTTTCATCTTACCGTTTGTTCAGCATTAATAATTGCCGTCAAACTGTGCTGCATAATTATCCAGACAACGTTTCGCAGAATAAACGTAAATAACAAATGGCAATGGATGAAATTTTTCAAACATCGAAGACTTCTGAAATAAAAGATAAATTATAATATAGACAAAAACGAAATCGGTGAGTACAACTGAATTCGCGAAATACTTTTTTCCTTGCATTTAAGTGATTTAAAAAATTCGAGAGATTGGCGAAATCTCTTTGAAATAGAATTACAGACCTAAATAGATACGATATTAGCTATCTGTTTTGTGTTCTATTTGAACTTTTCACTCTTTTGACAAGGCATTCTGAGCAACACGTCATATATTACAGTTATCTAAATATTTCAATGCATTATGAATATAAAAACCCCTTTATTCTGTCCCCATAAACTTAGATAATGAACAAATACAGTTTGCTTCTTTGATATTAACATACATAAACACTGAAATAACGTTTGTGATACACAACATATGGAAACAAGAAAATGTCTTCTGTTCTTTGAACTTCTTTTCCTCAGTCATTTAAAGAAAAAAAGTAATATGTGATAAAATTTTGTGGCGCCAAAGAATGAAAACACATGTTCGTAATAATTAAATGTCAATTAAGAAAAAATAAGTATTTTCAACTATGCAGATAGCGAACACCATACATGTGGTATTTTATGAGCATTTCTTTGACATATTACCTGAAAGACATGAAGATGCTGAGCGCTATGATGAGTGTTATTGTTGATATAATGTAGCCTATATAGTAAATAATATTGGACGCAACATCGACCTGTATTTCCTGGAAACAGAAAATAATGGTTTTAATTCATGTTATAATAATGTAATGGGATAATGATGCTGGACATACTCCAAGTAGTCTCTGTATCTAATTCTGACAAAGTAATTATTGTTTACAGCTATGCATGTTTAAAGGCATTCTCGGAAAAGATATATCGATTACTATGAAGCCTTTGCCTTGAATACATACTGTTTATTTTTTAATTCAAAATGAGAATAAAGAAACAACTTTCATAGACATCCATGTTTTTTTTTCTAATTTCAATTTGTTAATAAGATTTTTTTGTCTTTGCCAGCCACATCAGAACTGTGTTGTTGTACCTTTTATTTGTGTTTTGTGTCAGATAACTATTGTTTTTAAGAAAGCAATTCTGGTTATACTATGATTAGAAATATCCTCTTTCGAGAGTTTAGATGTAAAGATGAAAAATGTGGTGTAATGATTTTGTTCAGTAAGAGGTCTTTTTTGGAATTTTGACGACACCTTATATGCCACAATACCAGAGCATACAGGATATATCAACATGATGATTTCATTCTATTCATAATATGAGATTATGATATTTGAAAAGAAAAAAAATTACTATCTCGTCCAGATGTTCCCCGGGGGTTTTCACTATTGGCAAGAGGCAGTTGTTATAATTCGCAACGGACGCCCAACTTCCGTTCGTGTAACAGAGCCTGGAGGCATTCTCTGATTAAAATACAAGAAATAGATCATGTTAAGCTATGAGAATATTTTGATAACAAGTCTTCATTGGAAACAAAACAAGAAAAGGCTGCAGAATAAAAAGGGGAAATATCAAGATAGTTTCATCTTGGTTATAATACCACAACATTGAGGTTTCTTTGAAAATTGACAGAGAAATACTGAGAAATCATGTCTTATGGTAAACTCATGTTATGATTTGTATGTAACAAGGTTTTCATGAATACAAAAATTCTACTAAAAACAAATTGATAAACGAAACTCAAAGTATGTTTATGATAATCTTTATATATATTATTAAGTATTTTTTATCGTACTTCTATACATAGCCGATGATATGGTGCCGTATTGGATATATAACATTTAACAGCAAAAATGAATAAAATTTTAAATATTTATTGATAATAATCAAACCATGGATTCTTTACATGAGCAAATAGGTTACATCTTTACTTCAGCAGAAAGGTTACCTCTTTACTTCAGCAGAAAGGTTACATCTTTACTTCAGCAGAAAGGTTACATCTTTACATGAGCAAAATCATCAGCAAATGGTGCAAATACTTACTATTCGGGTCTACGCCATTCCAGTTCTGTGGACAAGCAACGACTGCTAGATAACCAGCAGGCGTAGGAGGCCAACAAGACACTTCGTTCCAGGTTGCATTGCAGTGTGGATCATCTCCTAAGAAGATGGAATTTTGTCACATAGGGGAAGATAGTAATATATGGTGATAAAAGAATACGACTGTGATACAAATTTCAAACAAATCTACACTACAAATAGATAAACATCAAAGAAGTACCCATCACTTCGAGAATGCAAGTCAAAATCATTAGAATTTCCATTAGAACAGTTGCGAACCCAGTAATATACAATATTCCAAAGTATGACCAGGTGTCCGGGAAGAGTAAGCGTCTCCTGTTTGCATGCAACACCCGTCGCAACAGTTCCATAAAACTAGTCACATTCTGTAATTGTCTCGATGCACATATTGATGTACATATCAGGTAAAGATTGTTGTGTTTGGGAATGATGACTGCAATTCAATCGCAATCTACAATGACACTGATCATGCTGGAAAGGGGAATCTCATATCACAGTGGAATTCATCAGACAAAACAACGTCAATAAACCACAGGGAACAATGAAACATACAATAGTCTACTGACAATAACATCCACAACGAACCAAAAAAAAAAAAAAAAAACAACAACAACAACAACAACACAGGAGCATTTAAACATTAAACATGTTTTGAAGATGACAATTGCGACCAGGCGACCACTATTGATGGCCATTCACACTATAATATCGTGATTATGCAGATTAAGTACTCACGACTACCCATTCATATAACATTATTATTTTGCATCTTATCAATTGAAGAAACGGTTTGACGTCTGTGTCTTGCGCAGCATTGAATGAATCAAGTTGCACAATATGCTACAGTATAATCTAGAAGACATAAACTTATCTGTCCTATGAGCAAATATTCTACTTGCGCAATTATAAGATTGTTCGTTAGTTTTTGTTTTTCTTTCATCCAAAATTTATCCCACTGAATAATCAAAGAGAACATTCTACGAATGACAGTTTCCTGATAGGTGTTGCACATAAATATGTTGGTAACTGAAACTTGAATCATAAATGTTTCATAGGAGGACAGACACGCCGATTTACGGTATATTAGTATTCTGTTATGGGTCAGAATACCCCAAAACGCCAGCAAAAATCAGACAAAGACAGAATATAAATTTAACAAGTTTAATTATGTACAATATATATATATATGAAATGATTACAACTTACAATACAATGTCCGGATCAAAGTGTCCGTTACGGTCCACAAAGTCTATCGAATGTATGGTTTCCGGTAATCACAAACGTTCTCGAAAGATAGGTGTCCAAACGTTGTTAAATGGATTAAAGTCTCAACAAATAAAGTGTCCCAGTATATCAGAATAGATGAATGAATCGTGTCTACGAATGTGTACGAATGTCCCTTCAACACAGTTCCTCAGAGGTATATATACTTAATACAAATGAATTTACCAGAAGCCTCTAGAACAATGACTCATTACCCATGATTAACAATAGAGTAAATTCTAGAAATCACAGTCATGTGATGATAATGATGTAACAAAGAACATACTGGAATATTCTCTAATGAGATAAACATGACATAGTAAAATCTAGAAAGAATTATTATGAAAGCATTAAATAACATGACTAAGTACATGTGCACCTACACATAAAATAAAACTAAAATAATACATGACCCACAACACCTCCCCCCTTAAAAAAAGTTTGAATGTCAATGAAAACTTAGGTGGTAAATTCTGCAAAAATCACTCATGAAACTCTCGATAGTGCATCTGCAATCACATTGTCTTTGCCCTTGATATGGTTAATAATGATATTGTACTCTTGCAACAATAAACTCCACCTTGTAAGTCTTTGATTCTTGTTTGACATTTTGTGCAAAAATGTGAGAGGGTTGTGGTCAGTATATACAAGAATGGGATGTAAAGTAACATTCAAATAAACATCAAAATGTTGTAAAGCTAACAATAATGCAAGACACTCTTTTTCAATAGTAGAGTAATTCTTTTGACATTTTGTCAATTTCTTTGAAAAATAACAAACAACTCTATCTACACCATCATCATTTTCTTGAAACAAAGCAGCCCCGATTCCTACGTCACTGGCATCAACAGTAAGCTTAAATTGCTTATCAAAATTTGGAGCTGACAGGACAGGACTATTCATGAGAACACATTTGATTTTCTTAAAAGATTTGTCACAGTCATTGGTCCATGCAAAATTCACTCTCTTTTGTAACAGATTGGTAAGTGGACCAACAACTGACGAGAAATTTGGACAAAATTTTCTGTAAAATCCTGCCATTCCCAAGAATCTCATTATCTCTTTCTTATTGGTAGGAATCGGGAACTTTGAAATAGCTTCCACCTTGGCCATGATAGGAGTAACAAAACCTTGACCTACTTTGTGACCCAAATATTCTACAGTCGCATGACAAAATTCACTTTTCGCAAGGTTCACTGTGAGGTTTGCTTTCGCCAGTATGTCGAAGAAGGTACGCATGATTCGGAGATGGTCATTCCAGGTGTCGCTGTAGATGATGATGTCATCGATGTATGCCTCGCATCCTTCGAGATGATTTAGGAGCGAATGAATCATCCTCTGGAATGTGGCTGGTGCGTTTTTCATACCAAAGGGCATTACTTTATATTGGTATAGCCCATCTGGAGTCGCAAATGCCGATATTTCTCTGGCTCTCTCGGTAAGCGGGACCTGCCAATAGCCTTTGAGCAAGTCAAATTTACTGACAAATTTTGCACTGCCAATTTTATCGATGCAGTCATCGATTCGTGGGATCGGATAAGAGTCAGTTTTGGTGACTGAATTGACTTTTCTAAAGTCCGTACACAATCGGTAAGTTCCGTCTGGCTTCGGAACAAGAATACATGGGGAACTCCAATCACTATTGCTGGGTTCAATAATGTCATTTTCAAGCATGTATTGAATTTCTTTCCGCATGTATTGAAGTTTTATCGGGTTTAACCGATAGGGATGCTGTTTGATAGGTGACGCATCACCTACAATAACGTCATGATGAGATGCATTCGTCTTTTTTGGAACGTCCGGAAAGATGGTCGTATATTCCCGCATTAATTGGTGCACTTCCTCTTTTTGATGCACGGTCAGATGTCCGAGTTTCACTTCCGGATTTGTCAGAATTTCGGAATTCTTCAAACGGACACTTTGAGCGAAGTCTTTTTCGACAGTCTCTTCATTACATTCAGATTCAACACAATTTTCTAATGTATTTACATTGGCCAAAGTGGAAACTGGTTTTACAAAATTTCGGTCACTTCTATCAAAATACTCTTTCAACAGCTAA